>CM076578.1:500369534-500969534 GCA_034641835.2 Pinus albicaulis | reverse complement strand
AGAACCATCCACTAGATGCCTCCCTCCTTCCCCCTCATACCCTCAGGTTTATGAATACAATTACTCCATTGAGCAACCAATCTATTGTACCCTTTCGTGTTTCAAGTCTCATTTCTCCTCCCCTCTCCAATGTGGCCATCACCATGAGTAACTTATTTGTTGCACTCCTTCCTTTACTCACCCTTCGTTCCCCTCTCATCACGACCCTGTGGCATCTGCGAAGCATAATGTTATAAACAATTATTGTTATAGGGAGTTCTTGAGACTGATCTTTCATTCCACCATTGTGTACTTAGAGGGAAAGCCCTACACTTCCAAATTGACTTATTTTCCTTCTCCTAGGGATTCCTTTTACCTCGAATGGAGATTATATTTTCCCACCTCCCACCCACTTCGTCCTCCATATAACTGTATCTGCATTCGCTATGGGATTTGCTACATGAGTAATCATACTAGTAAGCTTATGTATAATGATATGATGATATGTTGGTTGCATTGGCTTTATGATTACACTTAATATTAGCATTATTATATGCATGTTAGGGTAGGATGCATTGCATGTTGATTTTCTCATTAGAACTAACATCATATGATATTTTTCATAATAGGTTGGTTGTTGTTGGGGAAATTATATGTGTTATAATTCCAACATTATATTATCAATCCGGGGTCATAAGACTTAGAGGCGCAAGCGCATGTAACACAAAATCAAAGCGTCTAGCCTAAACTAGAGAAACAAATCAACTTGTTGTTTAAGTACGGAATCACTATTTCTAGTTTAAAACTAATCAATTAATGAAAACATGCCCAAACAATATGAATAAGAAATTCTCATCATAAACCAAGCAATACAATTTATCATTCAAACGATTTCAATCTTAATCTAAGTAATGGAAATCTTAAATCAAACACTAAGATCTATTTAATCTAAATGCAAGAATATATCTATTTTGGAAATCCACTCAAAAACAATCTAATACAAATATTGTGCACACCATTCTATTTCGCAAATAACAAAGTTCCTATTTACAAAGAAGCACATTGCCTAAAGAACTCACTACTTAAAGAATCCACCCAATAAAACTTAAAGAACTCACTCACTGAAAATCATGCATATGAGAAATTGCTATTAAAGCAAAGATATTCTAATCCTTAATTGTGAAGTGCTTGCTACATGTTACTTTTATAACTCGAAACTTCAAAGCAAATCATAAAACATTAACCTACATTGGCAATGAAATCACACTAACACACTGATTACAAAATGCTTATAAACTACTTTACAAAATTAAAATCATATCAAATGAAGGCAAAATTCAGTTAACACACTCTAATGCTAATCAAAATAGAGAATCCTATTCTAATTAAAAATATGAACACTAGACCTAAATCCCGAGTCACACGGATCTACTACATTTGCATATCTTTATTCATAACACAAGAACCTTAAACTAACGCTATCATGATAAACTCCGAAAATGAAAGCTTAAATTAACACTATCATAATAAAACTCCGGAAATTGAATCTTAAATAAACGCTTTCAAAATCAAACTCAAGAAATCTAATCTGAACATTATCATAATCAAACTCAAGAAATCCAATCTAAAATAAAGCTCAGGAATTCGAACCTTGAACAAACTTAGGAAATTGAATTACAAGTCAGGAAACTGAAATATAATCAAACTCAGGAAACCTCATATTAATATGCGTCAATTTCTCATCGTGTTATGTGTCTTTGAATTAAAAGCACCTTTTATAAGCTTCTGCGTGATGTAATTGTATGAGGAAAACAATGATATCCCAAAGTTCATCCCTTAACGAAATCCCTACTGATCTATACCAATCAAAAAACGAAATCTACCTTACAATTCATATTTATAAAACAGAGCGCAAGTTTTAAGTACAGGACATAAATTAGAATTAATAATTCAGAAATATAAATAATTATGCTGCTAAATAATTAATTAAACGCAGTCCTAAGATCTACATTAGTTTGCAAGAATTGTTTCCAGGTGTGGTGGGCCCTTGCCACTCCTGTAGCAAGCCTGGATTAACTCAAATTGCTTAAAACTCAAAAACCATAATCACTTACAGCACTTTAAGTACAGAATTTGGTTGATGTATTAAATCTAATCAAAACATACGTTCAACAAATGATACAACTGTCTTCAATTCTTTGTCTGAGCATTCACCTTAAAAAATGATTCTACTAAATCTTAATCCTCCATTTTTTTACATGCAAGGCAGAAGGTTGTAGAATAACAGTAGACTAAAGAAGGTTGTATCCAATCCTTCTAGAGAACCTTCAAATAGATTATGGTTAGATTTATTTTGATCATAGCATGAACGGAGGAACAACTTCCATGTTTAGCACAAAGGCATTCAACAAAAGGCATTCAAAACCAACCCGAATTGACTCGTTCAAACCGAACCCAACCCTGCACGTTTAGACTGAACCCGACTTGACCCGACACGTTCAGACGATCCTGTACTTAAGAAGTCATTTGTTACTTAAGAAGTGTTTTGACCCTAACTTCCTTTTGGTGATGAATGTTGCCAAACAGTTTCTAAGTTACCTGAAAGGGGGTATTTTGAACATGATCGAAGCTTCAGAATGTCAAGATTCTTCACCATTTGATCACAAATTTGATATTTTCACCTTCAACAAGTTTATTCCGTACTCAACCTGCAGTAACTAGTTTAACTGACTTGCGGAGAATTTCAGGAATGGAACTCTGCGACAAATGGACTTAGAAAAAGCGTCATTAGCAAATCATGACTAAATCATCTCTAATCATAGAAGAGCTTAAGAAAACTAATGATACTTAACCACGAGGTGTAGGATATGTATTGGCGACAAATGATGGAATTATGATGTGAAATGAATGTAAAAGTGTCGGAATTTAGGTTATGAATGGTGGTGATATATAGTGGAAACTTGGGCATATTTGAGGCCCAACAGTCGCATTTAGATTAAAATTTCATATATTTTCTTTCCTGTTGAATTTTACAGCTTAATACTAAGCATGGGTGATCGTAAGGCACCATAAAAAGTTAAAACATGTTGCCCCGTGTGCTTAGTCTTTGTATGTGCAGGTAACAGGTCTATGGTAACCAAGAGATTATTGGTGCTCTCATGACCTCCCCTTCTAGTACCTTCACGCACATTTCCAAGAGCTCATGTCCCAATTGGAGCTAGTTGTTACCCACCAAGTAGACTTCTTAGCATTTGGATGGCTGAGGAAAAAGCTAATTTCCAAATTGGCCAAAAGTCAGAAAAAAACCAAAAATTTTCAAAATTTCTTCAAAACTTCTCCAAAATCGTCCCATGAAGAAGACCTATGATGATATGTCATGCTATGAGAGAGGCTTCAACAAGCAAATCCAACTTATCCTTCTCCGCATTAGGGTTTCCTTGAGCTTCTTCTTTAACTGTTTGATTCTTACTTGGGAGACCTGGTTTCTTGTATTGTAATGCATGGCCATGTGTCTTTGTAGGTTTTTGTTCCTATTTGCCTTCTTGAGAAGCATTTCCATTTGTCAATTCACTCTATCAAGCCATCCTACCTTGTCTTTTTCAATTTCTACCAAGAGTTTATTAACTGTCATTTGAGTTTTTGGTGGAGATGCTTCTTTTTGCTCCTCAAGTTCCCTCTTGAGGCCTCTTGTCCTTGGTCTCTTTGTTCTAACCTGCTCTTCCTAATCCTCGAAATCATCAATCTCAACCACTACCTTACCTTTTGCATCTTCCTTGCTCAAATCAACTTTAGGCTTGTTTAAAAGCAGCTGATTTATCTTTAGCTGCATGTTCTCCTGCTGCAAGAATGAAACCAGGAAGTTGGCCTTTGACAAACTCTCCTTGAGCTCTCTAATTTCAGCCTCCTTCTCCATGATGATCTGCTCCAATGTTTTGTTCTCCTCATTCACCTCCAAATTTTCCATACCAATGTCATGATGGAATGGTTCCTCATCCTGCAATGGTGCCTCATGATGTGATGATGATCCTTGTTCACCTGATGTAGGCTTGGCCCTTTCAACAATATCTGGAGCAAACACAAGCCTCTTACCTCTGACATATGTTTGTATCACCTCTGCCCTAGGAACTCTTTTGGTAGGTTTGCTTGAGGAAGCAACCCCTTGATACACTAGTGAAGCCAAGGGAGTAGAGTGATTGCTAGACTGAGCTCTCTAATTTCAGCCTCCTTCTCCATGATGATCTGCTCCAGTGTTTTGTTCTCCTCATTCACCTCCAAATTTTCCATACCAGTGTCATGATGGAATAGTTCCTCATCCTGCAATGGTGCCTCATGATGTGATGATGATCCTTGTTCACCTGATGTAGGCTTGGCCCTTTCAACAATATTTGGAGCAAACACAAGCCTCTTACCTCTGACATATGTTTGTGTCACCTCTACCCTAGGAACTCTTTTGGTAGGTTTTCTTGAGGAAGCAACTTCTTGATATGTTGGTGAAGCCAAGGGTGTAGAGTGACTGCTAGACTGAGCTAGAGAAGGCAAGGAGTTGAATATATAAAACCATCCCATGACAAATTGATCTGTGAGCTGATGGTAAACCAGGATCTTCACCAAGCCATGGTGAAACAAACTAGCATGATGATTTTCTCCCAATCTTCTTACCTTCTCTGCCATTTTTATCATGCTTTTGTAAAGGTAATGAGGCAAGATTAGGGTTCTTACACCGGTGAAATGCATCAAGAGTCTCATATGATACTGGTACAACCTTGATTATCTGTCGTCACATTTGAAATATCTCATGAGAGGGGTATACTTGTCCAACAATTGTCTAAATGGAAAGACATGTGTTGGATCTGCTTTGTATGTTGGCTTCAAGTACATTTTATAGATGTCAAGGTCAAGGTCTCTACTCTTGAACCAAATTTCTCCACTGTTTGGAATCCCTGTGGCTGTAGCAATGGTCTCTATTGAAAGAGTGAAATCCACCCCTGCAATGGTCACCTTATCTTTCCTTAGTCTGGTGGCAAAAGTGTTGGTGATTTTGTCATGAAAACCTAGTTCCTCTACCTTTTGGCAAAAGGCAAGGCAACCAACATCCTGAAATGATTTCTTGAGGAAATGTGAGGACATGATCTCCTGTGCTGAAATGGGCTCATACCTGCTGAGTTGACCTCCCTTGTGCCTCTTCTGCTCAATGGTTTTAGAATCCATGCTAACCCTAACTCAGTGAGAAAGGGAATTAGAGTTTAGTGAAGGAAAAACAGAGGATTTGGGCAGTTTTTGGGAATAAAGGGAGATGAAGGGGTTAAGGGCCTCCTAAATTCTTGGGAAAATTTAGGAGGGTATGGAGAGATGTTAGGGAGTAGGGGAAAGTGAAATTTTAGGGAATGAGTGAAGGGAAGGGGTCCAAAAAGGGAGAACACAGTCCTAACCTAGAAATGTCTAGTCTAGGCTAGGGTTTGTAGGAAAATAGGGTAAATGAGGGATAGGAATGATGGGAAATGATTAGGAGAGTGTCCAATAGGTGGGGGAAGGTGAGTTAGCTTCAATCTTAGGGTTTACTTAGAAATTTTGTCAATGTGAACATGAAACCAAGCAAATGCACTCAAAAACCCTAGAAGAGGGAATTTCTCTTTCCAAGCATGAAATGAAGACACAAGAGGTGATTTTGGAGGCCCACTTGAAACTAATACACTGGACCTGCTTGCTAATGAAGAAATCCTTTGTAATGATGATTTGGCCTCCTTTTGATGAAAACACAACACTCTGGCAAAGCGCAGCACCTGCGTGGCACAAACACAGCGCAGTGGAGAGATGGGACTTCCCGAGGCAAGAAATTGTTGTTCTGAGGGTGAGAGTGAGTTTTCTTGCTGGAGAGAGTTTTCTTGAAGATGAAATGAGCAAATGAGAAGCTCATTTAGTCTTTTGTAGCTTTGGAAATCGATTTTCACCTTTGGTGGTTAAGTGGCTCCACCAACTCTTTTTCACTTTTTGTTTTGAAATTGCAGCTTTTAAACTTTAACAAACACGTTACATGATAATAGAAATGAAATTACACTTTTAAAACCTTTATTGAACATTTTTCAATATTACTACTCCTTCAATGTTGACTTTGGTGGCGAAATGACTGATTTTATGATTTTGACCCTAAAACCTAATGGTGACACTTCATGAAATGATGAGCGGAACGATGACCATGATGATGTGACTGAGATGGTGATGCAGACATTTCAGTGGTGACTCATCAAAATGAATGATGGCAAGACCAAAACATGGACTAGGAGTAGTAACACACCTAGACACACTAGCCAGTGACCAAATTTTTATTTGAAGACCTACTGAAACCATAAAAAATTGACTTAATACCCTAACAATGCCTTGTAAGAGCATATTTGATCAATGGTGACTAGCAAGACTGGCAGACACTAACACTCACTAAGAGGGAGTGTTGAGATTTTGGGTAGTATCAAATGTGCTCTAGATCCGAAACTTTGTGGAGGGGCTAGAACACACAAGATCTCCAAGACCCAGAAATCGTTTGGAGAAATTCCACCCGGTGTAAAAGTAATTCAAATAATTAAATTTTTTAATGGGGACCCTAAGTCTAACGTAGGGAAATTGAAAAACTAAAGTGAATTAATTTACACATGGTGAGAATTGTTCTAAGTGACGTGGATCAAGCTTTCTCTAATCTTAGTCGTTGATTAGTGATTAGATCATGAGTGTTGATTTCTCAACAAGAAAAGTATTAAAGGAAGGCTTGGTGTCACTTGGAGGACACACAGAGTAACAATACTTGAGCTAAGTCCAAATTATGGGGCGCGGTTTGCTGAGAATATTTTAGTGAGCTTGCAGTGCTAGTGAGGGGCAAACCGGCAAGGGATGTTCTGATCCGAGGCCGAGAATACATACATCAGAGAGTCAGTACCGTACCAGGCAGCGCAAAGACCAAGAGTAGGGACACAACCCAGCGACGCTGACGCGGAGACCACACAAAGGGTGACACAGACCCTTCTGGGTGACGCATAGGCAACACAGAGGCCTTCAGAGTGACACAGGGGCAGCCTGTGTTGCGCAGAGGCTGCGTTGGGCTAGAGGGGATGACGCAGAGGCTGGAGGAGTTGCGCTGAGAGTTCTAGTGGGCCAGAAAGGGCTCGTATTCAGCAATTCCTGAAGGGTTTGAATCAGCCATATTTTTTGTCTCCGAGTGATAAGGTACTACTGCCGAGAATTTCTCTGTGGGGCAAACCACTACTGGTGCCCTAGATGTATTCAAATATTCTGCATAATAAATAAAACCCTCGAAGAGTTGTTGCACCAGTTTTCCCGCATTGGGTTTTTCCAGGGACATTTGTCTGAAAAATCATATGTGTCATTTTTCATATGTGCATTATGCTTTAGTAAATGATTTGTGTATGTGTAGGCTGCTAGTTGTGTTTACTTCACTATTTTCTAAATGTTTCTGAAAATAACTTGTATAATTAAATCACAAGTAGGAAAAGTAAATCAAGATACTACAGGTGGGTTTCTGTAATTTTGTATTCAAAAATTTTCACACTCTGCACCATGTCACGGATGTAGGGGTACTTGATCTCAATATGCTTCAACGTGTCATGGAACATAGGATTCTCTCAAAGCTTCACACAACTTTGATTATTGCAGTGTATCACCGTTGATTCCAACTCTTGGTTGAAGAACCCCGAAAATAATTTCCAAAGCCATACAACTTCGTTACAAGCCTCATTGACTGCGATGTACACTACTTCAACAATGTTAAGTGCAATCGATCTCTGGTTCCTACTCATCCATGATATCATAGTGGATCCCAAATTGAAGCATACTCTTGAGGTAATCTTCCTATATTCAGCGCTTCTTACCCAATCAACATTTGTATATCCCTGAAGTTGTACATCCTTGTCTGCAACATACATGAATCCATAGTTTACTGTACAACGGAAGTATCTCAAGATGTGCTTTGCTACAATCCAATGCTCGTGTCTTGGTTCTACCTAGAACTGGCTCAAGGTGTTCACAACAAAGCAAATGTCTGGCCTGATGTTTCAGTAAATGATCTGTATATGTGTAGGCTGCTAGTTTTATTTACTTAGCTATTTTCTGAATATTTCTGAAAATAACTTGTATAATTAAATCACAAGTAGGAGAAGTAAATCAAGATACTGCAGGTGGGTTTCTGTAATTTTGTATTCATAAATTTTCACACTCTGCCCCATGTCACGGATGTAGAGGTACTAGATCTCAATATGCTTTGACGTGTCATGGAACACAGGATTCTCTCAAAGCTTCACACAACTTTGATTATTGCAGTGTATCACCGTTTATTCCAACTCTTGGTTGAACAACCCCGAAATTAATTTCCAGAGCCATACAACTTCGTTACAAGCCTCATTGGCTGTGATGCACACTACTTCAACAATGTTAAGTGCAATCGACCTCTGGTTCCTACTCATCCATGATATCATAGCGGATCCCAAATTAAAGCATACTCCCGAGGTACTCTTCCTATATTCAACACTTCCTACCCAATCAACATTTGTATATCCCTGAAGTTGTACATCCTTGTCTACAACATACATCAATCCATAGTTTACTGTACAACGGAAGTATCTCAAGATGTGCTTTGCTGCAATCCAATGCTCGTGTCTTGGTTCTACCTAGAACTGGTTCAAGGTGTTCACAGCAAAGCAAATGCCTGGCCTGATGTTAACCAAATATATCAACATACCAATCAATCGGTAGTACATAGATGGATATACCAATCTATAGATGGAGCCTCTTAACTTCTTCAAGTTAGTCACCATGGGATACCAAATCTCTGAAGGATCTATAACACATACTTTCCTTGACCAAGTAAGACTTCACTAAGTCGCTGCCATACTTCTAGTCCCACATAATGGTGCATCAACCCAAGATCCTTCATATCAAACTCAAACGCCCACTGCTTCTTGTACTAAATGATAAGAGGCTTGGAACCTGTCAGAAAAAAGTCATCAACATATAATAATAAGATTAGAGGTGTGTAATGTTCCAAATTATAAATTTGTTGATCTTGCTTCAGAATTTTTCACCATTAATTTCACAAATAATTTATGAAAATCAGACCAAAACCAATGGAAAAAACTGGAAATATACACTGCAATTGAAAGATATGAACAAGATAAACATGCGAAAGAACTCTCAGCCTTATTTTATTAATATGGAATATGAAATAGCATGCTAATACAAAATGTTGAAGATGGATGAGTGATGCCCCAAAAGATCAATAACACTATAGCAGCGGACCTCCACCTATAAATTGATCTGTTGAAAACACATGTGAATTTAGAAAGAATTCATCAAGGGGAGAGAAGGATAATCAACCACTCTCACTATAATCACCCAAGGGTTTCCGTCCTTGGCTACTATGGTAGAGAACTGAATTCTCCAATCCACACCAAAGACAAATGCTCAAATCCAAGACGTCTTCAAATGATCTCCTCCTCCTCTTTTATAGATCTGATGGATAAATCTCCAAGCTTCTAGAAGCATCTTATAATATTATCATTCTAGAAGATCCTCTCTTGCTTTATCTTAAGTGACCTTTTAATTTTATTTTATTTCACTTAAGTCACTTTTGTCCTTTTTCCTCCAATTAATTGTTTTTCCCTTAATTAAATGACTAATTAAAGTCATTTTAATCAAGGAAAATGGTAAATCCTCCCACCATACTTGCTCCAGCCACTGGAAGTCACTTCTCAGCATTCCATCATGTAGATATTCTCATTCTGGTTCCAACGAGCTATTACACTGAGGCGTTCCATTAAGTGATCCTCTCATAATTCCACCCCAAGTGTAATTAATTAAATCATACCTAGAAATAAAGTCGTTTTTTGAAAGTTGTCGAAATGCAACAGAACGAAAGCCAAGTTGTGTAGATGATGGAATATGCTAAGAGAATGCCATCAGATCCCATAAAAACTCCTTAAAGCTCCTCTATAATCCCTGATGATGTAATACAGCCCCTGCGGCCTGGACATCACATACCCTAGAAACCCATCCTGGATGTACTATAAAGAAAATTAAAAATGGGGACATGATAAATCCTCTCGCCCTAAGATTGTTTTCCCTCAAGCAATCCATATCTCTCCATTGCAAAGGCATCTGCAAACTGATACCAGGATGATGGATCCCATATGAACCACTTTGCTACACCATGCCTCCATGCTAACCAAACATGAAAGGATCCCTCAATACTCAGATCCCAAACACGTTGATGACACAATCCACCATCAATGGAGCTACCTAGATCCCAAAACCAACACAACCAATCATCCTCGTCCATCCCCCATGGTTCTAGTTGTGCTCTATCTCTTCCATAGATGTTGCTCCACCAGTAGAATACCAACTCATCACCTCTCTCCAATCCAACCTCAAGCATAGGCCGAGGTTGGCCCTACTATGTTTATGTTGGGCTAGTGCTACTGGAATAGTGATGAATTGTCGTTCCACATCCCACTGCCCACTGAAACATGTAGCAAACCTCTCATCTAAGGGCTCCTATTGTATTGCACCCCTAACTAAGAATGATACTCCATCAATAGGATACCAAATCATGATCTCTCACCAATCCAACCTATCTGAAGGGTTTAATGTATAGGCACTATTACCCGCCACTTCGTGGGTGATATCCCCAGAAGAATATTTTTCTCCATAATGGACCTCAATTGATAGCCAGCAGCCTCCTACTAGCTAATCGTGACATTTCTCTTCTACCTTAGCCATCCATGTGGTCCCTCACCCACCTGTATTGATCATATGTTTAAAGGTGGGCCTCCCGAATCTAAAGGTATGTCTTGTCATTTGGTAATTGAGTATTGGATTTACTTATCATGGATACTTATGGGTATGGATTGATAGTGGGATTTGGCGGAAAGAGTGGGCTTAGTTTGTGATCTTGTCCCCATGATCTCTTTTGGGTGTTACCTTTGAATCCTAGTCTTGTGGGATCTCCTTTATTGACCATTTAGTTTTAGGGTGGTACTACTTGGAAAACCCTAACTTTGGGTGTGTGGTCCCGCTTCCCTATCCGTATATATTACTCCCTTTCTACTCACCATATCCTCATTCATCATTTATCCCACTTGAGTCCACATACGGTCAGCTTCCCTATCCGCTTGCCCCCACCTTGGATCAGGCCTGGAAAGATGCCCTGGAGGTTGATGCAGCTGAAAGAAAAAGAAAAAGCATAATTGGCCGCATTTAACAGGAAATTGTACCACAAAATGCAAAAGATGGCCGAGGCAAAAATAATTAGCACATGGGCAAAATCCAATACATGAGCTCTACCCAAATCCATCACCATCATCCTAGCTCCAAAAGCCCTAGATGAGCCTCCTTTATCATTTGGGAATCCATGATTGTCCCAACCACTGGAGGGCAATGAACCGCCCTACCTAAAAGGGGGTAATCACTGCTACATCTTACACATCATGTTCTTATCCCTTTGAGCCTCGAGTAGTTAGTTAAAGAAAACTCAAAAAAGGAAAAAGGCATATAAGGAAGGGTGGAAAAATCAAGGTCGGGTACCTCATGCACCACAATTGCTCCCTCCTACACATTATATACCCAGGTGTGGGTTTCCCGTCATCTGGCTACCCCTATGCCCCAGTATGTGACCCGGGATTGCACTTCTCACTCCCTATTCCATTTCACTTTTTTATCACTTTCCACCCCCATTAGAGGGATGTACCTTGGACATACTATCCCCTTTAAAGGCTGAAACCACCTAATAAGGTACTTGGTTAGCCCCCTTTGGAGCCTGGAGACACTAGCACACGCCAAAGCCCACTATGGAAGGGCATGCCATTATGAAGTGCCCATTTTGTCATCCTTGGTTTGTAAACTCTATTACATGATTATTCTAATGACTGGTTGTGCTGAAAGCCTAGGGGTCACATTGGATCTTATGCAGGATTACAAGTGGTTTCCATATGGATTTGGTCTCCCTATACGGGATCCTGACCCCTAGAGGGCTACATTAACACACATAGGATGTGTATCAATAGGTATGTGCCTCCACAGCAGCAGACAATGCTCCATGAACCCCTTCATATGTTCAAGGATTACTAGAGATCCGCCCTTGGACGAGAAAGATACATCATGCTCAACCAGCCCCACTAGTGCACCTCAGACTTGGAGGGTGCCCCACGGGTTGTACGAGGACCCAATGACATTTATTACAACATCTGAGCCTTCACAAAGCATCTACAGGAATCATTGATCCATTTGGAGACCCATGGTATCATTTATGTGCCCCCACACCCACTGGGAGCACCACAGGTCTACTACTTGGAGAACAAGGGGCCACCCCCTTGTCCATCATATTTCGAGGGATTTATTCCTCATTATGGCACTTCAGGATGTTACTAGGCCTCTTGGAGGGCCCTACGACATGCACACATCATTATTTGGCCCTTGTGTGGCTTATTTTTACACCTATGAGCTAAATTGGTGGGATTTTCACCAATAAGGGTGTTATTTTCACATTATTTTATTATTAGAACTATTAGGGGCTTTAGGCTAATTCGAGATCCTTAGGAGCCTATATATTGATGTTAGCTCCATTCATTTTCATCATCACATTTTGGATTGGATATCTCTCTCTTAGAGAATTTCGTACTTTTTCATTGGAGGAGATTTTTTGGAGATGGATGAATTTTGATTTACGGATTTGGGTTATTTTTCTTCTCTTGGAGCTTTATTATTGCAAACGAGTTGTTGCTTGGACATACTCTATGGCATTGTAAGTGATTTTTGATGTTATTATTCTTGTTGCTTCATACTAATGATTTACGCTATAACTAGGGCTAGTTGTTGCATGAATGTAATGTGGAATTGAGCATGTTTAAGAAAATTTTAATGTATGGGCCAATGTCATATGAATGAAATGTCCTAGAGATATATTTTCTCGATAAACTTGCACTCTTTGCTTGAAGTATAAATGCTTGAAAGTCTCCTACTCTTTTCTCTAGATCAATATTGGATGAAGTTGATTTTTCAAGCCTCCTTGACCAAGAAACCAAGTTCTTACTCATTAATCATCCTTGACTCCATCTCCCTAAGTGAACTAAGGCATTAATCCATAGAAGGGTGATCATTTTATCCATAATTTTGCCTCTTTTTTCACTTTTTCCAAGGTCTAGCCCTCAAGGGTCACCTAAGGCATCATTTTCCTAGGAATTTAGCAAGGGGAAATTTTCGATCTCCTAGAAGGCATTGTGCTAGTGGTTCCCTTCCCTCTCCACAAAATTGCAAGCAATTCTGATGGTGGGATCTCCAGTAATCCTGAGCAATAGCTCTAGGATCAATATCTGCCTCAACATCCCCAAGGGTAGACCTCAATAGTATCAATTTAACCTTTTGAAGTGAATATTCTTTTATGGTCCTTTCCCCTCACCTTGTCCAGAATAGGAACACTCCTGGTTGCTATATTCCATCCCTGAACCTAGACTGGGTCCACTTGGCCCTGTGTGGTCTCGCTTCTCATCAAATATTATTTGTCAAGGACCATTTGGCAATCCAAGTCTCCCAAGTATTTTAGGGATTGAGAACCTCGTTTGTGAGAGCCTCCTCCTTCCACCTCAACCCTTCAATCCTCATCCCTTACACCTAGTGGACCAAGCCCCTTGCTTGTAGAGAAAGCAAGCTCCTTTCTTCAATCCATCCTAGGGAAATGGTTTTCAGAGTCACTTTCAGCTTATCCATTAACATATACTTTACAAGTGATTCTTATACTATTGGGACTCCTCCCATCGGTGAAAGTCCATAAAGAGCAGGGAGCCTTAGCTATGGTGACAGTGGGCTAAGCCTCCACCGTTGCCCTTGGTCTAGCAGTTGCCCTATTAGGAACCCCTTTAGGTCCCCTTCTATTTTGAGTGGTAACATTTCTGACGCCATTGCCAGGGAGAAAGCAGGTTTGCTTCCCTGGTAAATCATTGGGGAATTGATTCATTAACAACATTTATTAATATTCCTCTAGCGACTCCACAATTTCCATCTCAATATGGAAGGCCCTAAGACCTTAAACTATCATCACAAAATGAACCACGAACCCCATACCTCATACTTTGATAAGAAGGTTGAGGGGCTCAAACACAAGCATAAAATCTTCAAACCTCTCAACCTTTCAAAGGCGATTGGAGCACTACATACCCCTGTGGCTGAAGATTCTAACATACCTACAATTAGTGGGAAGGAGGATCCTCAACTCCAATCCAAAATCGAATGCACAAAGTGGTGCAAACTTCCTAGCTAACCAATACCACGCCTTGCTATAAGAATGTAGGATTCTGGGCTGAATTCTACTCGAAAAGTTTTGTAAAATTAGCTAGAGTCTCCTCTCAATAAACCCACAAAAACCCAAAAAGGGTTTGGGCTGAATCCAACATGCCCTAGTGACCCCAATAAATGCGAGTGCTCTAACAAGATGGCAAAACACACTGCAGGAGAATTTTTTCGTAGAATTCCCAAATCAATCCCTAGAAAAATCTCCTCCAACACCTACAAATCACTCCTCCAAGTCTCTTTATTTCTCCTTAGCCCGAACTCTGAACTCTCCCTGTCAAAATGATTGCGCAATAGTTGACCAGTGACCCTGCGTATGCCGTATAATAGATAAATCCAACCCTCCAAACTGCAACACTCTCGGCCCTGCAAATCACCAAGGAAAAACTTGTCCTCCCTATGGATAAATCTCTGTCAATTCTCTAGCTAAAACCCTTTGAATTTCCTTCTGCGCCCTAAGAGAAACACGCACCAACTGGAAATAGTTTGCAATGTAGCTCCTAGAGAAGCCCATAGATGGACTCCTTACTCTCCTAGGGTGATACTCAAATTTCACTGAAGGTTAGAGGTGGAACTCCCACTCGGAAATTCCTTGTACTCAACAGCACAATTGTCTTGTCTAAGCAGCTCAAGAGAACAAACGTTGAAATTGTAAAATGACCAAAGATGCCAAAAGTGAGGCCCTAAAGCTCTATTTATAATTTGTTGGCCTCTTCTCCCCCTGTGGTCCCCACTCTCTCTCTTTCTCCTAATTAACACTTCCTTCTCTTTTCTCTGTCTTCCAAGAGTGTGAGTCCCCTCCTTAGGTCGAATTTCTCTTTCTTGTGGCCCCCACATTCCACTAGAGCTACAATTTTCCCTTTATCTCCTAAATCCCATTGCCATAAATGTCTCCTTCGAAAATTGTCTCTAATGTGGAAAATCAAAATTGGGGACATGACAAATAAATACAATTACATCAAGTGAACAAATGTACATTATGAATACCGACCATAGTTACATATTCAACATTTGGCCCATCAAAAGATCCCTGATCTGGTGGATAAAAACAAATTGGAAACCACGCAAGGACATAGAGCTAAAACTTGGCTCAAAAGGTTTTTTTGGAGCATTTTTTGCAATTTGGAGGACTGTAACAAGATCTTCCAAGGTGGCCCGTATTTCTTCAACATAACAAGACTCTACCTATGCACTTGGAAGGAAAGGTTCAACCATAAATGTGAGGACTTCTCTTCAGCCCCAACATCAATCAGATTATATTCCTTTCCATAAGAGTTTTGATATCCCAAGACATTGCAAGGCATATGCAACACATTGGGCACATCTGTGATGTATTCAAAAGCTATGAAGCAGAGCCACTATACCTCATCCACACAGATCCGTGCCTACATAAACATCTCAAAACCTTTGCCAGAATATATTTGTACAAGTCATTAGGACAATGCATGGGAGCAGCCTATTGATTATGAACATGTCCCACTCCACTGTAGAAAGTGCAATGAATATGGCCACATTTACAAGGATTGTCCGTTGAATAAGCCTCCATAGCCTCCAAAACCCCAACTGGAGATGGATGCAAAAAAGTTTCAAAGAGTATCCACTTGCATAAGATAATCAAGAAAAGCAACATACTTTGGATCGTCACAAAATGAAAGAAGCAACAATGGATGTGAGATCCTAAAACAAATGGAAAGCCATATGGAGCGGAATGTGACAACAATGCAGGGGGAACAACAAGCACCCTAAGAAAGGATCCATCCTAGAACCATAAGTGCAAGAGAGCACATACAATGGTACCTATTGTTGCAAATTCCAAAATCAAACACACCTTAAGGAGGGTTACCCCACAAGACAATCACTGGATCAAATGACAACAATAAGGTAGTAGCCCACTATCACAACAACTACTACCCCCTGCTCTTTATGGATTTTCACCAATGGGAGGAGTCCCAGTATATAGGTCACCTAAGAGATATTCTAAGCTTATAGTTAAAGGTGACACAAAAGGCTTCAAAGGGAAGACTTGACTTAAGAACAAGGCTCAAGTGATGAAGAAGAGGCAATGCTCTTCCCTTGAACAAGCCAAACTAGGGCACGCTAGACCTAGGGTTTGATGTAATAGCATGGAAAAAGGAATGTCCCAAGGTCAAGGTGTAAACTAAAGGTTTCCAACAATGAGTATTAGCAATAGTATTAAAAACTGGAACAGGTGACCGGACCGGTGGACCTAATGAACCGATAACCGGACCGGAACCGGTCTAACCGGTACCAGTCTGACCGGTACTGGTCAGGTCTAAACGAACTGGTTTTTTTTAAAATACATTAAATACTTATTTTTTAATAATAATAAAAAAAAAACTATTTTTAAGATTTGCAACCATGATTCCAAGCCAATAAAGACAAAATATGCAAAGTTTGCTCATTTATATACCATGTAAAGGTGAATATGTCAAAATGGCACCGAGTATAATACATATCATCGAAAAATACATCAGCACTAAAGCTCCAAATAGCCCATAAAGTCCAAAAACAATGCTACAAACTATGAGGCCATTGGCCTAATACAAGACTACAAGTCTAGAGTCTAGACTCTACAGTGTACACATGAATCATGATCGATCATCAAATTCATCACCACTACTAGACACAGGATCAACATCGGCAACTGCATAGACATCATCTAGATCAGAGTCTGAGGATGCCTCAGCCTTAGGCTCATCTGCAACCTCAATACCACTACCACCAATAACAATAGAAGTGGACCTAATGGAAGCACGAGTTACTCGAGTTGCATGACTAGTGGCTTCCATTGGTTGTTTGCCTTTCCTTGATGCAGCTACCAATCCTAGGTCTCCGTCTGATGGCACCACCAAATCCGCTTCAAATTCATCCCCCACTAATGCTGCATCAAAATCAAAATTTGCCTCAAACATTGTATCTTTAGTCTCCTCCACCCATTCTGATGTTGGATCAATATGATCCAACACAATGGGATCTAGATCAGGTGTTTTGTCATCAGTTGGTTCCGTCTCAAGGAAGGTTGTATTGCACAAACACAAGATCATTTAACCGTTTTTGTTCCAAACAGTTTCTCTTCTTTGGGTGTATGCGCTCAAAAACAGACCAATTGCGCTCACAACCTGAAGCACTGCAAGTTTGGTTGAAGATTCTAATTGCAAACTTTTACAATTGAGGACATTGACCGCCAAATGACTCCCATCAATGTGCTACAAATAAAAAGACATTAATTAGTAACATAGTTCATTTCATTACTTATTTACAAACAATTTAACCCAAAAAGAAAAACAAATTGCAATTGCTTACCTGGTTGATCCACATCTCTTGCCATTTTCGCCAAGTTCTTTCCAAAGGTACTAGCTGCCATACTAAAAAGAGTAAGTTGTTTATGTGTTTCCAAACGGTCTGCACGGATAGGGACCATGCGCTCCAAGCAATCAATCAATCCAAATCTAACCTCCCCATCCTGCTGATCTCCTAGTCGAGTTTTATAATGATACTTTGGGTTCAAAAGATACCCAGTTGCATGTATAGAATGATGAAGTTGATTGTTCCATCTGTTATCAATGATCTCCTATATACTGCTATATTTAACTAACTTGTCCCTGTAAACTGCTTGTATCTGCTCCTTTGCCTGATCCATAGCCTCATAAATATATCCCATTGCCATCTTTTCCCCATCCACCATCCTTAGCACCTTAACAAGGGGCTCAATAATTTTTACAAGCTCTAAAGACCTTTTCCAAAAATAATTGTCAAAGACTTTTCTTTTTGGTGTCTTTTCCATCTTGTCTACAAGCCCACCGAGATTCAGTCCAATCATCAAAAGAAAACATTTTCTGCAGGTTTTTCTATTGAGAATTGACACATTGCAACATGAGGAAGTCAGTTGCAAATCTCGTAATTGCAGGCCTAACAAGCTCTTTGCCCCGAGTGTTTTTCTTCATTAGGCTCAATATCCATGACTGGTTGTAAATGTATTTTGTAATGCATTTTCCATGCTCTACAGTGTTTTTTACCCACTCCACTTTGCCTATGTCATCAAGCATGAGGTCTATGCAATGTGCAGCACATGGAGTCCAAAATATGGTCCTATACTTGGACTCAAGCATCTTTCTAGCAAGACCATAGTTTGAGTCATTATCTGTGATGACTTGCACAACATTCTGATCCCCCACTTCCTGAATAATCTCATCCAAAAGCTCAAATAGAAGGGTTGCATCCTTCACCTTATTAGATGCATCAATTGATCTCAAAAACATTGTTCCTTGAGGGCAAGAAACAAGGAAGTTAATGATAGTGCGGTTCTTTCCATCAATCCATCCATCTGACATGATGGAACAACCTGTTTTGAGCCATGACTCTTTACAGTCAACCAAATACTCATCAATATTACAAATCTCTTTTTGCAAAAGAGATCCCCTCAAGTCATGCACAGTAGGGCCTTTGAAGCCCTTTCCTGTAGCTAAAATAGAGTCCCACATAGCTTGGTAATAAGGTGAGCGAGCAACATTAAATGGGATATCTGCATCATACCACCATCTAGCAATGCACTGATAAGAAGTTTCTTTGCATTGTTTTTTCCAATGTTAATCCAAAGTGGGTTGACGACTTGACTGGGAGGAAGTCGCTGTGGGATTAGCAGTGGATGAGAAATAACTCTGGATGTTAGGTCTCTTTGTTGGTTTTGATTTTTGGCCAACAAGAGGAAGATAGTGAAAGGGGTCATTGGTGGAAGGGATAGAAGTGGAGTCTTGAATGTCATAATCATCATAGCCACTCTGTCTCAGGGTTTCTATTAGTTCCCTCTTCCTTGCAATTTCATCTTGGATGGCCTTCTCCCTAGCCTTAGTCTCCTCAAACTTGGCAAGATATTCTGCCCTAACCGGACCTATCACTTCATTAGGTGCATCACATGGCTTTACTTGGCCTCTTATCCCAACCAAGTGTTGTTTCAATCTAAGAATACCCCCACCTCCAATAGATTTTTCACAAAATTTGCATATCATCTTTCCATCAACCACATCACAATGAGCCCATGCACTGTCCTTGGTTTTTGGAGCCATCTTGACTTGAAATAATTGAAATTTGGAAATAAATCTGCCATTTAAAAAAAAAATTGCAACTAAGATAAATGCACAACCAAGGCTAAGTTTACGAAGCAAAATGCACATTCAAACATACAAAATTTGGTAGCATAGGACTTGAGATTTGATAGCAATAGCATAGCTAAACACATGAGAAAATAAATAAATGAACAACAATGAAATGAAGGATTTTTCAAGTGAAAATCCTTACCTGGAAATGCAAACTAGCTTCCTCAGCCTCCTCTTGAAGATGCCAACTCTACTAACAGTGCCAAACTATCTCCAAGATAGCTCCAACTCCAACTCCAACCCTCCAAGATCATTGCTCCAACAAACACTCAACGCTCTCCAAGCTCTCAATCAAACTCACAAAGCTGCAAATGAGATGGTGTGAGACAAAGGAGAGGTTGCCCCTACTTATAAAGGATTGGGGAGGGTTTTTTCGGAGGGAAAAAACCCTCCCCTTCCCTCCAAATCAGCCCTAAACTGGTTTGCTGGCTATGCGTGGGTCCCTACAGGGTTTTAGATGCTGACTGGCCGGTTAAGGACTAAACCGGCCAATTTATCCATAAACCGGCTGGTTCCATCCTTAACCGGCCGGTCAGCACCGGTTCACTGGGAATTTTAGGCGAAAGGAGGTGTTGAACCAGGTTTTTCGACAGGTTTTGACCGGCCAGGGGTCTAACCGGTCGGTTTGACCCGATCGGTTTTAATACTATGGTACTATTAGCACAACAAAGGAACATGAAACCTTCAACAAGCCCTCCAGTTGAAGCTTAACCAAACTGGGGTTTCTCCAAGGGCAAACAACTAGGGAAAGAGAAATTATGGATGGAAATGGAGAAAATGGCCACCAAGAGGAGTGATTTTGAGGCAAACACTTCTACCCTTGTTGTTGAATCCCTCCAAGTCCCAAAATTCCTTTTCCTAGTCAATCCACAGGAAGCCCTAATTGGGTCGCTTGGCCTTAAAAGGGCTGAATTGAAGAAAAGAGAGAGAGAAGTTCAATTTATGGATACAAGTTGACTTGATCACCAACAAGACATGGTCAGTGCCTAGTCCTAGGGTTGATGTAGTCTATGGGTTTTTAAGAAAGGATAAAACTTGCAAAGGAGTAAGGATATTTTGATGCCCTAACAACAAAACCCTAATTATTACCTTTGTGAGGGATCAAAATTCACTTGGGAGATCTAATGTAAGATCGCCAAGGGGATTGACATTCACATATCATACAATGAGTAATGCATGCAATAATGAGACCTAGCTTCCATACAATTGATATTCAACAAATTAGGGCACAATAGAAAAACCTAGATCATCAATTTATTCCATACACCACACATAAAAGTAGAAATGTCAATAAATAGGTGCTTACAAGACATTATGCATGAACAATCCAATTATTGATCCAAAGCAACTTCTCCAAAGACAAGAATATATATAGCTCCAATATAAAAAATATTCCATAGATATATTTGTCCAAAGGTACAAGAACGCCGAAATTCTCCAAGAGAGGTTGAATTGTCACAAGTGATGATGATTGAAATGAAAAGTCCTCTCTAATTATATGTGGAGGATGAGTTATTATTTAGCTTAAAATACCCCTAATGACAAGTTCAACAATCAACACCACAATAATCCCCTAGATTACAAGTCAACCCACTAGCTCTCAACATAAATGATAAGGAGATCCCACACACGTGAGCCGTGAGGTCTCTAAGGTCGACGACATCCATGAAAGAGGCTCCAAATGCCAAGCATTGGTGTTGTAGAGTGCCAAATGTGATGTAGAAGCTAATGTTGCAGGATCCTCCCCTAGAACTAGATTCGGAACCACATCCTATACGAATCGGCCACCGATCCTCTGGCGAAATTGCGGATCTGAAAATGAATCCATGGTTCTAGCTGCCCAAGACGCAAATCTGGAAAGGATCAATAGCGGATCGCAAGGCAGGCAGACGGTTCCGTAGGGGGGCAAATTTCTAATGATTTTTAATTTATTTTTTGTAATTTTATGTGACGAATTATGGTTCCACAACACTCCCAAGGTGCTCCAAAGATGCTCCTAGATACTTCCTAATGGTAATGTTAAATTCTTAAAGTAAAAGTCACTTTTACTTAAATTTTTAACATTACCATGAAATGACTCAGGATGTTTGAGAGTGGTTCCAACCTCATCAGACTTCATATGGAGAAATAGAATTTCATATCCCATTCAAAATTTAGCAGACTTAATAGCCTTCAGGATTTCAGGATCAATGGGATTGTGGCATTTCCTTAGATTATATCATGTATGAAGGAATGTGATTGGCATTTAATTAAGAGCACTAGGCCATATATGTAACCCAGTGTTGGTGGTGTTGATTGTTGAACTCCTTTGTCATGGCCTTACCACAAATATACCCTTCACTCAAGTCAAAATCATCAATCAGGCATGTTAAGCTTCTCTACCATATTATAACGCTTAGATTAGGCTATTTGATCAAAATTGGGCAATGTTGACTAATACCCCTAAAGAATCAAAGTAGAGGCAAATGTTGAATTATGTTATCATTGATGCCAACATCAGATCTTGAACGCTCTTAATACTTGTCTGGGTTGCATTAATCAAAGCTCCATACGATTGGAAAATCCTAGAAGTTCTTGAAGCTCCAAATAGCCCCTATCTTATTGACGATTTTGAGGTTGAATATGAGTGTATCTGCTCACAAGACCATCACCAGTTAATTATCCTCATCATGTCGATTCCAATAGTATATGGTACGCCTCGTGGCACCTTACGGTTTGCGAGATATGCCCTTGGGAAGGCAAAAGCCCCAACTTGTGAGAAAAACCCTAGGATGATGATATGGCAATATTACATCAAGGATGAAAAGAATGTTTTATTAAAGGGAAAAGTTAGAAGGAAATTCTATCAATTTGTCCATATTCACTATGGTCCAAAAATTAGAAAGCAAAGTTTGGCTCCAAGAATTCAAAGCCGGCCTCATCTCAATGTGGGAATTTTTTACACTAAATAGAAATTTTAAATTCAAATTTTAAATCTATTTTGGGCTCACTCCAGATACGGATGTTGGCTCTCTCATTAGTAGCCTCCACAAAAACTATATAAAGACTTTCGCTTCTCCTTCAAAGGTATGCATATCAATATTTGATTTGAATCAGAGTTCATTCGGACCTGAGGAGCAGTCAGTCTTGTATATCATTTGAAGAAGGTCAAAGATGTGAAGCTTTTGTTGTGTTTAATCGCTATATCTCTGGGATTTATCTTTTGGTGATTTCCTTTGGTGTTTCGTTGGGTTTATTGATTGATTATTCTCTACGACCCTTGAACATCTGAAGGGAGGTCATATTCCTGAAAAAGATCAAAGGCACAGATAAGTGGCACCTTTTGCACTAGAACGTGATATAATGCTTGTAAGAACTGGGTTCTCGCTGCACTGTATCTACCCTCTATAATATACAACCTTGTATTATTGACACTGAACTAAACGTGACCTATCTGCATACTTGTTTACTTCTGCTTGGGGATTGAACCAGACCTATTCTCAAGTGCACTGTATCTACCCTCTATAATATACAACCTTGTATTATTGACACTGAACTAAACGTGACCTATCTGCATACTTGTTTACTTCTGCTTGGGGATTGAACCAGACCTATTCTCAAGTGCAAGTTTTCTTTGAGATACTTGAGCCCGCTGAGATTTGGCGCATTCTTTTTCTGAGGTGGCAAAATTAAAACATTACAAGCAGAACCAATCTCTGTTGAGCAAATCAGAAGCCTGCTTCAGCGCACATTTTGGGCAGAGTGTTTCCTTTGATGTATTGACTATCCTGATGTTCATTTGCTGGCCGATTTTGTAGGTCGAAACACTGTGCATGCATATGATTTTCTACAGCTGTCAACCAAGAGCTATACGTTGTCTTTAGATATATAAAGAATTGTTGTTTCCAGAATTTTTTAAGGTCAACAAAAGCTGTCGAGCCCTAAAGATCTATGCACAATATTAAGCGCTAACTGGTCAAGCAGATTGTGTATTCACTTATATGCTCGACTGTGTAAATTAAGTTGAACTGAATAGAAGTCTGTGCATGGTTGAACACATACTCTTGTATGTGTTAGCCAATGTGGAGCTGCGTATTTATACTTGGTTGAGTTGCCCATCATCATATAAGGGTTGATCCTTAAGCAAGTTATTTGACAGATGTATAGCAGTGTTAAGCAAGTGAATTACAGAGAGCCAGTAATGCAATAGATTTTGTATGCTTACAGAGCATAGTTTTTTTATTCTATGACTGACTACAAGCATGACCTAGGTGTGATAGTGCAAGTCTGAAGAAACATTCAGTCTCCACAACTCTGAAGGCAGTAAAGCATCTAGATGTCATGTGTGCTGCTATAAATAGTGCATTGTTGAGTCAAGTAAGCTGAGGATCGCTTGCTTATGACGAACATACACATGCTTGACACAGAGTATGCTTGAACACCATGACATAGTTCTTATAGTAAGTAGAACTGTATGCACATTATTGTTGTACCATGAGAATGTACTACTGAACAAGATGATAGTACAACTGCATCTATGTTGTGATATATATATTTGACTGAAGCTTCGTGAAATTAAGGTTTGTATGATGTTATTGAAAACACTGTTGATATAGTAGTTAAGCAGATTTATTGTTATTAGGGTTTTGCAGAGAGACATTGTGATTCAATGACATAGGACAACATTTGTGGATAGTGGGGCATGATGTGTTACCCCTAGAACTGAATTGTCTTTTGATACTATTGATGTATTGGAGGGAATGTGTTTGGTTGCTTTCCAAGAAAGTATTGAGGACAAACTTCTAGATTGACTCGCAGTGTTGTCACAGTGGAGCATATATTGAATACAGGACAGAAGCAGAGGTATATCTAACAATGTATGTTGCTTTGGCAAAGTAGCAATTTTTGGTTTGGCAGAGCAGACGGTTGATGACATGTTGCTAGGGTTTATTATGTATTCACTAATTTGTTGAGCAGTGTCTGAAGTGGACAGTTGATGAATGCCAGGGCTTGGCTGAAGGTTGATGTTGATGTAACTTGACATATACATTGCTAGGGTTTATACAACAATGAGTAAGCAGAGGCAGATACATCGTTTTGAGGAGAGACAAACTTGTTTGTGATAGTTGTGCAGCGGTCAGATTTGCTACTGATATTGAGTGGAGATGAGTTGTTCAGCAACTAGGGTTTGATAAGCAGAGGCTAGTATACATGACGATGACTAAGTTGACCTATGATTAAACAAAGGCAAATTTGGCACAGCAATAGATTGTATTCTGCTAGGGTTTTCCTTTTAAGTTGACATATGCCCGGAGCAGAAGTAAACAAATATTATATGTAGCTAAGTTTTTGGAACTTACATTGATTGCAAAGAAATGGCCAGTTTGTTGATATGCAGTGAGAGCCTGATGTATTGAGCAGTTAAGAGCATTGGCTTGTATCACAGAGAGACAATTTAGTAGAGTTTTTGATCATTGATCAGAAGTTGTGTTGCAGTTTATTTTGTATTGATATTGAGCGCAGGTGGATCCAATCTGAAAATTGTGAAACGTGGTCCACTAACTGATCAAGGTGGCAGGGTGGTGCAAGGCAAGAGAGTGGAGTCTCCTTCGGGTTGGAGCATGAGAACACTTCAGGGCGGCAAGTTGGTGCTAGGGCAGGTTGGGGCCTGCACATGGTGTTGGAGCGCCCTTCCAGTTGCAACTGGTAAACAGGGTGTTGGAGCATCTTTCAAGTTGGAGCTCTTAAACTAGGGCATTGGAGCGTCCTCTCAATTGTAGCTAGTAAACAAGGGAGTTGGAGCATCCTTCAGGTTGGAGCCTGTAAACCAGGGGGTTGGAGCCTCCCCCTCTGTTGAATCTGAAAATATTGATGTACATTTTATTAAAGACAAATATTAAGAAGTGGTCGGTTGTTTTTTCCCCGAAGGGGTTTCCACCTAAAAATATGTTGTCTACTATCTTGATGTTTGTGCATTGTTGAATGGTGTTGTTCACTATTCATGTAATGTTGAATTTTGTTGATCTAATGTTAATGATAATTAATGCTCTGTGAAGTTAAAAATACTAATTGAAGAGAAATATTGATTCACCCCCCTCTCAGTATTTCCAACAGCAAAGGCTAGACAAGAGGAAAGGAATCTAGATTCTAGATGGTTGATGCTTGAATAATTAAGCATTGATGTACAATGGATGTCATATCTATCTTGATTTATGTACAAATATGCATGTTTGCGTATCCTCTAAAACTAATTTAGTATTTTGGATGTTATTTTAATATAAATACAAAAAAAATAAAAATATATGTATAATAGACACTTCGCTTCCTAGATTTTTGGAAAATGATGCTTCTGATGCTTCACTTCCAAAAAATGTCTTTGCTTCATTCAAAATTGGTAAAAGCACCTAAAAATCATCATTTGAGGGTTGACCCTCAAATTTCCATCAATAACTCTCTGTGGTCCCCAAAATGCAGATCGAGCACCACAAAGTGGTCTCTTAGGTCTCCAACTGTGAAACGTATCCAACTCTACTCCAGTGTTGGGGGCTTTTAAGGTGCTACAAGCCCACCCCCTCCCCCCCCATGTCTCTAAAGGTGATACCATCCGCATCTGGGTCCTAAATCAAATGCCATCCCTCATATGGTGCTAAGGTTGGCCCAAGGGCATGCCGAGTCCAGGTGCATCATCCTGAAGAATCATCAAATCTAGAGCAAAGTGGAAAAATGTCTTGGGTGCAGGAGGTGACCAGGATCAAGCATGATGTGTTGTTTTTGCTTGAAGGCCCAAGGCTCTCAATGCTTCACTTGTGGGTGCCCATATACTTCTTTGGTAGCCTGGGTACCTATGGGTAAGGTGTCCAAGACATGGGTCGTTGAACCACCTAATAATCACAACATAAAGTCTAGTGACAGCAACCAGTGATCAATGACAATAATAATTATTGCATCTAAGTGAACCATGCTTGAATGTAATGGGATATTTAACACTTCAAATAGGGATTCCCTTCCAAAATTAGGGCCTTGAATTTGCAACGGTTTTTCCTCCCTAGGTAGGAGTGGCTTAAGGACAACCATATTAGGTGTTTATAGCCCTTAAACGGAACTATAATTTCCTCATTCCACCCTTCAATTGATAAGTGTTAGTGTATAATAATGATGGTACGGAGGGGAGAAGACTTCATGGCCAAGTGCCATGGTCTAAGGGACCAGCATTATGGAAATCCACAACTTTAGAGGATAGATGTTAGGAGGGAGCGATCGTGGATGCAAAAAGTTACCAAATTGGCCTATATTTTCCACCCCTCTACTCTTGCTTGATTTTTCTTTGTATTACTCTCGTAGCGCAAAGGGTTAAAGCTTGCTTTGAATGATTTTGTAGTTGTATTACCCCTTAAGGATGAGTCATTTTAGTGCTCCTTGAGGTATGGGACATGCAAGGGTTCCTATTGATGATGTAATGGAAGGGATCAAGAACCAGGTGAAGGCCATAATGAGTGAGGTAGAGCTCATGTTAGGCTTTTGCCCGCATGCTAATTTATATGTCTCGTCCATCTTTTGCTTTCTGATATTCTTTCTTTTGATTTTTATTTTGTGGTCATGATATGCATTTTCTTTTTCTTTTAGTTGCATCAAACTCCTAGGGAAAATTTAAAGGCCCTACCCAGGTATGAGAACGTATGGGTGCCAAATCCCAAGGAACCAATGGTCAATTGAACTCGAAGAATGGATGTGAGATAAGGGTTCATAATGTAAGATGGAAAGTGGTAAGTATGGAATAGGGATAGATCGAACTAATCTTAATCAGGGATTCTCAAGTAGTGCCCCTCCTATACCCAGTGGACCATTAGGGGAGGTCCCACTAGACTAGGATCAAAGGTTAAACCACTATTTAAGTAGAGAAAACAAGATCACAGCCAAAACCCCTCTTTCTTCCAGGTCACTCCATAATTCATATCAAATGCCCAAATACAAACAAGTATAAGCACTCAACTGCAAAATGAATAAAGTACCTTTTGATCGTAAGCCCGTCTTTTTCCATGTACTCTTTCCGAATGGGTGAGAAGCATATTGTTGATGCAGGTGGCAAGGATACAATGGCACATCATCAACTTGTGGTGGCTATCAGGGGCTAATAGTTGGCTAGCTAAGAGTGAAGAATAAAAGAAAATTTTTCTCCTATAGGGTTACCCATTTTGGTGGGTAACAATACCAATCCAGAAAATCCCTCTAAGGAAACTCTCATGACCCCTGAAGCTGTAGATATGATAGAGGAAGATGATGCAGAAGACATGGAATGGGAAGGTCTAGAATTCCAAGAGTTAGTCACGCCATGCGAGAACCAAGACCCTACTCAAATTTCGAATAATGTGGTGGAATTCAAATCTCAAGCCTACATCTACACACAACAAAAACTATTGAAAAAAGCCAAAGGTAAGTCACATATAAACTCTCCTCATCTAAATGTGAAGAAGACCAACACCAAGGACATGGTCATGTTGAGAAAAGAGGAAAAACAGAGGAAGGAAAACCAATAAACTAGTCAACTTGAGAAGGATCAAACCAATATCGGAATCCTTCCCCCCAATCAACCCTTGTTCTCAATGAAATTCATGAGATGGAATGTGAGGGGTATAAATGGAAAATCAACGCATAGGGACTCCTTAGACACAAAATTAAGTTAGAAAATCCAAATCTAACTATTTTGCAAGAGACAAAATGTTAATAAGAAAACCTCGGTAAGTGGGTGCAATCCATGTGGTAGGGAAACCGACTCATTACTGTGGATGCACAAGGTGCCTCTAGAAGGCTTGCAATAGCATGGTATCTAAATTCGTTACACTCTCAGACTCCATAGCAACCAAGCATACCGTCATAGATAAATTTCAGTGATTAGGAGTGGCAACCATAATTGGATACATAACCAACATACATGGTTTGCACACTCAAAGTGATAAAGTGGCAATCATCAATTCCATATGAGGTTTAGGGTAGCATATACAAGCCAACTCCTAGATCATAAGAGGAGATTTCAATATTATCCTCTAATAGAAATGAAAGGGGGAATCTAAAGGTTTGATGAAGATTCCAAACATCTTAATGATTTAATTAATGATCTTACTTTGATTGACATGGAAACAAATAATGGAGTCTTCACTTGGAACAATCAAAGGGGAGGCAGAGGAGCAATGGCCTCTCCATTGGATAGATACCTAGTCTTAGAAGCTCTTGTACTCGCAAGGAAGGAAATTCATGCAACTATCTTCCCAAGTCAAGTCTCGGACTATTGGCATGTTTGCCTCGATTTAGAATGGGGGGAAGCTTAATGAGGAGGCCATTCTAGTTTGAAGCCTTATGGCTAATACATGCTTCATTCATGGACAATATCGAAAGGTGCTGGTCCGAAGCTCTCGTTTTGTAAGGATCAATCATGTACAATTTCCATTAGAAACTGAAACATATCAAACACTTCCTAAAAGATTGGAATACAAAATTCATGAGGCCAAGAGGCAACTACAAAAAGAAATGGAGGAAATGCAAAAGCAAATAATGAAAGAGGGAAAATATGAAGAATTAGCAATTAGAGAAACTAGAATTTCCTCACTGTGGGAGGAAAGACAAGCCTAAGAGTAAATATATGGAGGCAGAAATTAATAATCCAGTGGCTAAAGGAAGGAGATCATAATTCAAGCTTCTTCCACAAGTTGATGATTTGGCATAGAAAACTAATCACATCACATGTTTAAAAGAACCCTAAGGAAACACGTTGGCAAACCAGCAAGACATAGAGGAAGAGCTGAAGACATACTATCAAAATATGCTCTCAGGAGTCGGATCCCATTTGGGACAAGAGGTCGGCGACAGAAAAAATAACAAGAAACATCCCTAGAATCATCACTCTAGAGTAGAATGCATTTCTCATGGGTGAGATCTCTCTAAAGGAAGTGGAACAACCAGTAAAAGAGATGCAAAAAGGAATAGCTTTGAGCCCAGATGGTTTCCCCATGGACTTCTTTAAAGTGTGTTGTAACAATCTCCGACATGACATCTGGATGGTGGTAAACCACTCGAGAAGATTTTCCTTTCTTCTAGCCGCCTTGGATGCCACTTTCATCACCCTAGTACCTAAAGACAATAAGGGTGAAATTCCTTCTCTGCAATGCTAATTACGAGATAATTTCCAAGGTTCTATCCAACAGATTGAAGCCTATCCTTCCAAACGTTATCTGAAAAGAGAAAATCAAGTACGTGGAAAGTAGGAAGAAAATGGATAGCATTTTGTGGGTACATGAACTCATTCATTCTCTAAAGTTCACAAAGAAACCAGGAATGCTCATTAAGCTAGACCTTTCCAAGGCCATTGATAGAATAAGTTGGAAATAAATGTACAATATGCTCGCAGCCTTCAAATTAAGAGAAAAATGGATATACTGGGTCTTATCCCTTATGTACCCACCCTTTTTTTCCATATTGGTCAATGGCTCTACCTAAAACACCTTCACCCCCTCCAAGGGCATTCAACAAGGGGACCCCTTGTCACTTTTTCTCTTCGTGCTCATGTATGAAGGGTTGAGTAGATCCATTAAATCTACTATAAACCATAATTGCATTAAAGGTCTTTGTCTCCACAACAATTCTATCCTTGCCACTCATCAACAATTCATTGATGACACTCTGCTCCTGGTTCACCCCTTTGCCAGTGAAGTCAAAGCCTTCAAGAAAATCCTAGAGAACTTCCAAGAAGCCCCAAGCATGGAATCAATGCATCCAAATCTCATAATGTTTTTATTTAATACCACACTCGAATAAAATTCATACATCCCATGCTCTACCTATACAGAAATGTTCTCTTCCTTCCAAGTACCTTGGCTCTTTTCTCTTGGAGAACTTACTTAGACTAGTCTCATGGGAAGAATTACTGGCCAAATTTGAACATAAGCTATATCAAGTTGGACTTTTAGGGCTCTGCATGCCTCTGTAGCAATTTTCAGCCTTAGTTACACCTAAAATTGTACTAAAAAGTATCTAAAACATAGAACGGTATTTTCTATGAGGGGCGCAAAAAGGGAGAGAAAATGGTCTCTAGTGGCCTAGAGCAGAACCTACTTATCCAAGATAAAAGGAGGGCTATAATTGCAAGATCCAAACTTGTTGGAGAGAATTTTTGTAACTAAAACATGGTGGAAATGGCTTAGGAATACTAACTCTCTTTGGTGAAGGATATGGAGAGTCAAATATACAGCCAACGTAGTAGAGCACAATTTGATATCATTAAAAGGGGATCTCAAATATGGAACAATGCATAGAACAACAAGGATCTTATTAAGAACCACCACTTCTAGGAGGTCAGAGAAGGTAAAATAACTTTATTCTAGGAGGACTCCTTGAATAAACTTCACACACTAGCACAACCAGGACACTATCAAGCACTAAAGAAATGGACAATAGAAAAGGGAATGTTGACTGTTGCAAAATATTGGCAAGACACAAGAAACCCCTGTATGTGGAGAAAGTGGAAGCCAAAAGATCAGTGTAACTATCTTAGGAACCAGGAAGCCCTAGAGGAACTGTGTTCAAAACTTCAAGAGTGACCAAAAAAATTCAAGAGGGTCCTAATAAAATCAGATGGGGTTGTAAAATAGAGGACAACTTTAACCTCAAAGAGATAAAAATTAGCAATTGGATATGCAAATCTTCCATAGGACCAACTTTGGAAGAAAATATGGAACTCGAAACATTGGCCCAATGTCACTACATTCCTATGGATTTTGGGTCACCGCAAGCCCCTGACATGGGACAAAATTTTGAAAAAAGGTTTCCAAGGGCCCTCTCGTTCTCACCCATGCAAAAGGGAGGAAGAAACATTGAACCACCTCATGGATGAATGCTCCCGTGTCACAAGCTTGTGGGATAAAAGATATGATGTCTTCCATAAATCTAATAGAACTCATGGAAACATCATTACCACTATCTCAGAATGGGGGGACAAAAGGTACCAAAATGAATTCATTAATTAGGCTTGCAAACTTTTTCCAGGTTTCATCTTATGGGAGAATTGGAAGGAAAGGAATAGAAGGCTTTTCAACAAGACTGAACAATCCATTATGGATTCCTAGTAAAGAATCACCACAAACATCAAGGACACCATTCTTAAGCGTAACTAATCCTCTCATGATGGCAAGGAAGGCTAGAAGAAGAGGGCATTATACAAGCTCTCAGTCTTCATCCCTCTCATGCTTTTCCCACTAGGGGCCCAACTCACTCAGCTTGTGATAGCCTGCAAAATAGTTCCCACACCCATTGGGAAGCTTCAAACCTAATTTTGAGGGGGGAGTATTAGGGAAACCCTAGACTTGCGAGCTTCGGGGGTGTAATTCGCAAATCACAAGGAAAGGCCCTTCACATCTTTGTGGGATTTGTGGGTATTGATAGCAACAATGTTATGGAGTTTTTTTCCTCGGATTATGGCCTTCAGGTAGCCATTAATAAAAGATTAAATAATATCATCATAAAATGAGACTCCCTACTTACCATGCAAATGGTCAAAAAACTTCAGAATGGAACGCACCTTGCCAAAATTTGGAGATTGGAGAGAGGTTTGGAAAGAGTAAAGGATGCTATCCAAAATACCAATGGTCATTCCCTCCCACAATCGTAGAACGGGTAACAAAGTGGCAAACAAATTAGCAAATGTGGGAGTCTCAATGGAAACTCAAGTCTTGGAGCTTCCTTGGGATGAATTTCATATGGAACCTCTCCAAATGAAATTTCAAGAGTTGGGAAATTCAAATTTCTCCTCCCCCATGTCGAGTGAGAATTCTCCACAAGCTATTGGATAATGGGGAAAAGTGGCCAAAGCCACCATTGGCTAGAACAAATGATTATGGTAAGAGCTCTAAGGTCTCATCGAATTTTGTAGATTCCCGTGGTACTTGCTCTACAGTGGAAGTTGTATGGCCCTTGTCAGTAGAAAGTAGCCTAGAAATCAATATTTGTCATAGCGCCATGATGGGTGATGACGCCCTAGATACGACGAATACCACCATCACCATTTTCATCATAATGATAGTAGGACAGTTAGGGATTTTTTCATCACTACAGGGATTTTCTTGTTCATGAGCCATGGTCTATCTAGAAATTTTCTTTATCAATAGAGGGATGGAAAGTTTCCAAGCAGTGTCGGGCTCCATGTAGGTAACCTTTCCCATTCCCTTGGTTCATATATAGTTTGGCACAAGATTTTATATGCAGTGTCTCTTGATATTTTGGGGTAGCATCGAATGTGCTCTAGCTCTGAAAGTTTGTGGAGGGGCTAGAACACATGAGATCTCCAAGACCCAGAAAGCATTTGGAGAAATTCCATCTAGTGTAAAAGATATTCAAATAATTAAATTTTTTAATAGGGACCCTAACTCTAACTAAGGGAAATTGAAAAATTAAAGTGAATTAATTTACACATGTGATGAGAACTTTCTAAGTGACGTGGAACAAGCTTCTTCTAATCTTAGTCGTTGATTAGAGATTAGATCACAATAATTGATTTGTCAACGAAAAAAGTATGAAGGAAAGGCCTGGGGTCAATTGGAGAACACACACAGAATCTAAGAGATTGAATTCTTCTGACAGAGCAGTGCTCGGACAAAGTTCATATCTGAGTGATTCAGAGAAGCAGTGAGGGGCAGATGCAGTGATTGGTCAGAGGACCAAGAGTTTAACGCAGAGCAAGGGTATTAGAGATGCAGTGGAGGTAGTTCATCCATCAAAGGGTGTCACGCAAACCCTAGAGAGAGTGACGCAGGCCCACGCAGGGGCAGCGCAGAGCCTCTAAGGGAAAGTTCAAAATTCACTGGAGATCCGAGTTTCTAAGCCGGCAGGGCTAAAACCAAATTCCTGGAGAAGTTGATCAGTGCAGAGCAAGGGTGACACAATCCCCTTAGCCAGGGCCACGCAGCCTTAAGTAGTGGCAGCATAGAGACTACATAGAGCTAGATGGGGTTTCACCAATGACTCATTCGGATCAGCTGGGACTTGCAGAGTGAGGTAAAACTCACATTTTTCTCTGTTGTCGAGGTTTTCTCTGTTGTGCGAGCCAGATTATGGCACCCTAGATGTACTCAGAATACTGATGCTTAATAATAATAAGCCCTCATATCGACTGCACCGATTTTCCCTCATTGTGTTTTTCCGGGGACATTTGTTCGAAAAATTATGTGTGTCTTTTGTCATATGCGTGATGTTTAGTAAATGATTTGTATTTGTGTAGGCTGCTAATTGTGTTTACTTCGATATTTTCTGAATATTTTCTGAAAATAACTTGTATAATTAAATCACAAGTAGGAGAAGTAAATCGAGATACTGTAGTAGGGTTTCTGTAATTTTGTATTCAGAAATTTTCACATGGTATCAGAGTGATTGCAGATCAAGTTGAAGCCATCAGCAAGGGGCTAAAGATTTTTACTGCAAGAAGGGCAGCTGAAGCAACAAAGATCCTGAAGAAGGCAACGCAGTACCATAGGGACATCATAGACTCTGCAAGGGTGATGCAGAGGCTGAAGCAGCACCAGGAGAGTGATGCAGAGCTAGTCTGCTCAAGCAAAGGCTAACGTAGCACCAGGAGGGTGACACAGTCCAAGAGGGAGTGACGTTGTGTCAATTGTCGTGGCTAGAAGTGTAGCTTCTGATCTTCAAAAGTTGTTGGTGAGGCATCGGTTCTATCGGTGCAGAATAGTGCCTAGAAAAGGTGACAAAGAAAAGGAGGGTGATCGTAGAGGGTTGATTCGGTAGAATTTGCGAAGGATTTTTGGGAGGGAAATCAGTTGTCAGAGGGAGCAGTTTCTCTAGAGGGTTTCTATCGCCAAGACACCCATATATGATCTTCTGTTGAGTGCAGCAGCATTAGAAGGGAGAAGAGGACCTGTTTTGAGAGTTTGAGCAGAGATGTCCCTGTACGAACTGAGAGATCAAGATAGGTTAGACGGTGTGTCTAACTTTGCGATCTAGAAAGCCGAAATCCTGAGAGTCCTGGAGGAGTACAGTATCAGAGACCACGCGGAAAATGTCCTAGCTGTGCCGACTGATGCGGATGCTCTGAAGAAGTCCAATGAAAATTAGGCGTGGGCTAAGCGCTTGATCATGGATGGAATAAAGGATCACGTGGTCCCGCACATTTCCGAGAAGAAGACGGCAAATGAGGTGTGGATAGCTTTGACCACACTGTATCAAGGTAGCTCCGTCCAACAGAAGATGCTTCTAGAGAACCAGATGCAGATGTTCCAAATGCACAAGGGAAAGGAGATCGATCCCTTCCTCTTTAGATTGCACACTATCCGAGGGCAGTTGATTGCCATGAGGGTAACTCTAGATGATGGGCTCATGGTGAGGAATGCCTTGAATGCAGTCACCGTTGAGTGGGAGACCTTTGTCCAAAGCATCTTGGGCAGAGCACAACTCCCAAATTGGGGTGACATGTGGGCAATCCTTCGACAAGAGGAGATTCAGAGAGTGACTAAGAGGAAATTCAGCAGTGAAGCTGTGAAGGTAAAGAAGGAAGAGGAGGAAGATGCAGCCCTAGCATCTAAGGGACGACGGCAAAAAAGGAAGAAGAAGAAGGACCTATCCAAGGTTTGGTGCTTCTGATGTGGCGAACTTGGACACTTCGCCAACACTTGTCCTAAGCGGAAGGACAAGGAAGCTTGAAATTCCAAGGCAGCAACAACGAAAGGGGATAGTGGCAGCAAAGATGATGTGGCCATGAGTGCTCATGTGCCTCGAGAGAAGAGGTGGGGATATATAGATCTATAGAGCAGCTACAGATGGTGGAGGCGGGATCTTTGAGGTGCCCAAACTCTTAGATCACATACGAGCTACAGGAGCCTTAAGACAGTAGTAGGATAACTGGAGTCAGTAGGTGTAGAAGATCATGGAGAAGCAGAGGCAGAGCTGGGACATTGAAGTCTGGAGGAGCATAGAGGAGAGGTAGCAGCAGCGCAGAGGATGATGGGATTTCAGCGACGCAGAGGCAGTGTTGACGCAATGAAGTGCAGCAAACAACGCAGAGCTTCAAAGAGACAGCGCAGAGCAGCAACAGAGGGTGCTTCCGTGATGAGATGCAACTAGACTAACTTGTTTGTCAATGATTGGAAGATGGTCCTTTGGTTGCTTACTTCTCAACAACTAAGTTGCAGTGGAGCAGTTAGCAGTGGCAGTACTATACATGGGCAACAGTATAGAGAGCAGCAGCGCATTGCATGGAGGGCAGCAGGCCAAGCATCAGAAGCGCGGAGACCGATGCCAGAGATCAGGGTGATGTTTTAGTGGTGAAGTGATGCTAGAGCACATTCCTTGCTAAGAGGGAGTGTTGATATTTTCAGGTAGCATCGGATGTTCTATAGCTCTGAAACTTTGTGGAGGGGCTAGAACACATGAGATCTCTAAGACCCAGAAAGCATTAGGAGAAATTCCATCTGCTGTGAAAGATATTTGAATAATTACATTTTTTAATGGGGACCCTAAGTCTAACTTAGAGAAATTGAAAGATTAAAGTGAATTAATTTACACATGTGATGAGAACTTTCTAAGTGACGTGGATCAAGCTTATTTTAATCTTAGTCGTTGATTAGAGATTAGATCACGACCGTTGATTTGTCAACGAGAAAAGTATAAAAGAAAGGCTTGGGGTTCGTTGGAGAACACACACAGAATCTAAGAGATCGAATTCTTCTGACGGAGCAGTGCTCGAACGAATATTAGATTTGAGTGATTCAAAGAAGCAGTGAGGGGCGAATGCAGTGATTGGTCAGAGGACCAAGAGTACAACACAGAACAAGGGCATCAGAGATGCAGTGGAGGCAGCGCATCCATCAGAGGGTGTGACGCAGACCCTACAGAGGGCGACACAGGCCCACGCAGGGGCAACGCAGAGCCTCCAAGGGAAATTCTGAAATTCACTGGAGATCGAGGTTTCTAAGCCGGCAGGGCTAAAACCAGATTCTAGAAGAAGTTGATCAGCGCAGAGTAAGGGTGACGCAGTCCCTCAGCCAGGGCCATGCAGCCTTACACAATGGTAGCGTAGAGACTACGCAGAGCTAGTTGGGGTTTCACCAGTTGGCAGTGACTCATCTGGATCAGCTGGGACTTGCAAAGTGAGGTAAAACTCACATTTTTCTCTGTTTCCGAGGTTTTCTTAGTTGAGTGAGCCATATTATGGCACCCTAGATGTACTCAGAATACTGATGCTCAATAATAATAAACCCTTAGATCTGCTGCACCAGTTTTCCCACATTGGGTTTTTCCGGGGACATTGTTCGAAAAATCATGTGTGTCCTTTGTCATATGTGCATGATGTTCTGATGCAGGGGCATTAGGTTCCGAAAAATACTTTGTATTTTTGTAGACATAGGGGGGTCTTATGTTTTTAATTTCTTATGCAATCCTTAAATAATTTGAGTGGTTTTAATTAAATATTGAGGGAAAATTGTAAATGTTCCCAAATCATTGGAGAACATGAGGAGAAGTCGATTAGCTAGGAATATGAAGAGACAATTCAGATTTAGGAATAAATTTAGAGTCAGTTTCAGCAAATTTAGGGATTTAGTCTAGATTTAGGAAATCTAGAATTTCAAGAGTTTTGTTGAGCGTTAAGGGAGTTGAACCGATTTATTATTAATTTGTATAAATAAGCCTCAGAGGCATTAAGCAGATAGATCTGAAGAGTGTGAGCGATTCAGTTCTGGGCAAACAGGGTTTGTTCCTATAAGCCTACGGGCAGTGTAGAAGGGCCATTTGATTTTGAAGACCTAGCCAAAACAAGAAGTTTTGTAAGTGGATTCATTTGTATCTATGAAAGGATTGGTTTCAGTATTACATGAGCATTGGTTGATTTAATTTCTGTGTGAAAATGTTTTGAATCTCCGTGAATTATGTATGAATAAGACTCTGTAATTGGGGTTTTAATGATGCTCTGTATGTAATTGAAAGAATCAATGTTAATCAGTGTCGACGTTGTGCTTGAATAAATACATAAAGGGTTTAATTATTTCTTTGAGGAAACGAAGGAAAGTTTGCAGTCATCGACCACTGCAAGGGTCGATGACATAGAGTGAATTGAGAATTAAACACAACGTTCAATATCTGAATATATGAGACCTTAAGAAGGACATTCAAATAGAGAGGGGGCGCATTGTTTGAAATAGACAATGCGTTGAAAAGCAAGCTCTGAAAAATCGTGTTTTAGGTTTTATTGAGGATTTAACCACAGACATTGGATATGAAACTAATCCATGCGTAGATGAAGACAAAGGTTGTTAAGCCTGTTCGAACCACCAAACTGGAGCACCATTGAATGAAATCGAGTGAAAGCACCGAGCCATAAGAGCGGAACTTTGGTGATGTAGCAGAGATCGAAGTTAAAGAGGCGTGGTCGAATCAGAAGGTGCTGGGGTTAATAAACTACAGAAATCGTGTATTGGTAAAAACCGTGAGGCTTGGAGATAGCCTTTGAAATATCGAACTGGAGCTATCGTGTGAAGGTTCGATGAGCAAGTAAATGTTGAAGCGGTTGAACTGTGTTAAGGGAGAACATACAGCAGTGTGCGTTGAATGGAACCTGGAGCTAATGAAACAATTGGAACCGTGAGAATGGTTTTGAAACAAGAAACCGTGGTTTTCGCATGACTCTTCAACTGGTAAGTGGTATCTCCATTTGGAACGAGATATCAGCCCTGCTTGACACGTGTTTTTAGGCAGTATTGTGAAACCATTTTTATCGCATGAAGTTGAAGTGTTAAAGTTTGTAAGCCATCGCCGCGCGATAGCCCTCGGATGTGCACCCAAAGCATTGTTGGAGCGTGAGAGCAGATTGACCATCGGATCTCAAGCGAAGTCACAAGGTGATTAATGAAAGAGTTATGTTGTGGGTCGTAACTATTGTGTTGGCACATTGAGTTATATTAAAAATCAAACTTTTAAATTGTGAATTGTCCACATGATTGAAATGTGGGGCCTGGATATGAAATACGTTGATATGGTGGGTTTGTTAAAGTATTAACACGTGTGGGTAGAGCAAAAGTTATCAACTTGAGTTGTGTGGAATCGAATATAATTCGATTTTAATAAAATGGCTTTATTCATATGCTTTAACCTTTGATTTCAAAGGTAGCCTCTGCGTATGCTTGGAGCATTGGGTTTTACTTTTATAACTATAAGCAATTGAATGTAAGATCTCAATTCGAAGATTTGAGATATAAGGTCTAAGAGTGAGTTTAACTTGGTATGCCTGAAAGCTGGGTTGTATTGGAGTTTTTATAACCACCATACTTGTAGAAAGAAGTTTCTGCAATTATATTATAAATTGCCAGTCCAGGGAAAATGAATGGAGATGCATTTTTATATGCATGAGACCTGATATTTATTTGGGCATGAATTTGCATGCATTTTATATGCAGCTTTGAGATTTGGGAATGTGGGTTTGGCAGGGTAACCTGCCATCACGTGGTATCACAGCTGGAATAGCTCGTTTGAAAATTAATTGTGGAATGCATGTGTGCTGAAAGTAATGAGGAAAATTTGAAGTTTTAAATCTGTTTAAGAGTGATTGCAAATTTGAAGAGGTGTGCAGTGAAGGTATTCAGATTTGCAGAATCTAAAGTTGAAGGAAAAATGTTTTGAAGATTGCCAGGATATGTTCTGAAGATGTGAGCACAAGTGTGATGGTGATGACAAAGTGATCAGATCTAAATCTGATAGGACAGCATGCAGTGCAACAGAGCATTGAGAGAAATTGCAGAAACAATTACAAGTGGATGTTGAACAAACTCTGAAGTTGAGGTATTTGTGATTTTATTTGAAGATTTTGTTTGCAGAATGCAGAGTGCAAACAATTGAGGAGCATCTCAGCAAGAAGATCACAGCTTTGAAAAGCGGTGATGAAAGAAGCCAGTGAAGGTTTCTAAAGAGAAAGGAAAGTGTGGCAGAACCTTGAGAATTCCCAACAGAGGTTGGATGAAAAGAGAACAGATGTGTTCTTGAGAGGGTGAAAAGGAGTGAAGCCTGAAGGAGCAGAGGAATGCTCAGAAGGTTCCTGAAGATAGAGGAACTGTACTTGCCAAAAGACCGGATCCAGAGAGAGGATTGGTGAGGTCAGTTGTAACAAGGACTTGTTATTACAGAGGTTTCAGTGCAACCCGTGATGAATGAGTAAGAACTCATTAAGGAGAAGATGGCTACTAATAGTCATAGCAGAGATGACAAAGGTTTTGAGAGAGGCCACAACAGAATGAAGGGGAAGAAAGAAGATGCCAAGATAAATGGCATGCAGAGACAGTTAAAGAAGGAAGAGTATGAGAAAGAGGTAGCTGAGATCAGAGAGCAGTTCAACAAATTGAAAATGATGATAGAAGAAGACCAGAGATGGGGTTTTCTTGTAAGAAGAAAGGTAAAGTGGCATTGGTTACAAATGAAGAAAGAGCAGATGATAAATCCTCAGCTGAAGGAGAAATTACTCAAAATGATTGAGTATTTGGAGAAAGACTTGAAGACTGAAAATTCAAGTGAGACCAAGAGGTCGAATGACTTTACATTTGACAAATTTTGTATGTTTGCAGAAAGAACACGTGGAGAAGAACAAACTGCTGATATTGTCACTGAGGAAGAAAATGAGACAGCCAGATATGTTGTAAATATCCATACACAGTTGGGGAAGAGTTTTACTTTCCAATATATTGGAAGTAGAAGAAATTTAAATTATGATGATGGCAAAAAGCTGGAAATTGAGAAATCAATTGGACAGCTTGAAGACACTGAAGAGGAGACCATTGAAGAATTTATGAAATGTATAGAAGACTTGGAACAACAGGAGGATTTGATGATTGAATCATAAAATAAGGCCATGGAGTCTTATGGTTTTAAAACTGACAAGTTGTGTGTGAATGTAGGTATTAGAGAAGACAATTCATGTGATGAAATTGTAATTTGTAAAGCTGAAAGTTTCCAAGCAAAGTATGATGATTATCTTTCAGAAGAAGATCAGATTGAATTACTACAACAAAAGGAAATTCATAAATTCCTTGTTTTGTGGAAAAAATTGTTTCAATGAAGATATGACAGCTATGTCTGATAATGATAAATTTGTTATTAATGATGATAATGACAAATTGATTTTATTGAATGGCCAAGTGAAAAGTGATGGACAGATAACTGGAATTATTGCAGAGATGGGAAATCAGAATTCTATTCTGATGGAAGAGGAGGAGATGGTGACAACAGGAAACTTGACTTGTGATAAAGAGGAAGGTAGTGAAGATTGTATGAATGTTTTCTCAGATGAGATGGCAGATTTGTGGCATGAGTTAAGTGTTCTGGAGCAGAGGATAGAAACACAGAGAAAGAGTGTTCAGATTGTAAAGGCAGAGTTGGATGAGAATGAAAAGGTTCATTTTTATGAACCAATGCAAGGAGACATCCTTGGAGAGGGTGATGCAGAGGAGAGACTCGCTGACAGTCTCGAGAATTATTTGAAGGATTGGAATCAGCCTACTGATGTGCTGATGAGAGAACAACAGATTGAAGTGTTGCTGGAAGAAATGACAGAGCATCAGATTGAAGTGTTGCTGGAGGAAATGTCAGAGCAGCAATTTGCAGTGTTGCCGGAAGAGGAAGAGACACAAAGATTTTATAACTTTGATGTTTGTTTTATGATTGCAGGTACTGATGGAAGGACTAAAGGATGTTTGGTCCAGGAGAAAAAAAGAGATGATGACAATGACTGGCAATTTAAATACCAGTCTAAAGAATTGCTGAAGGCAGAGATCGAAGAAATTGTCACAGTGACAATCAGGAAGAGTTTTTCTGTTGCAGAAAACAAGAGAGCATGCATGATTGGGTGGCAGCTAGCGTAAGGGCTCAGCAATTAAGAGAAAGAGCCAGAGTAAAAGCAACAGTAAGAGTCCAGCAAGCAAGGGCTCAACAAGTGGAAGTCAGAGTTCAGCAAATAAGAACTTAGCAAGCAGAAGCAGAAGTAGAAGTTCAACAAACGAGATGGAGCAGTATCCAGCAGTCAGAAGATAAATTAGATCAGGAAATCGAATTGATAAGAAGGTTGATGGTGAAAGTGTCTCAGAAGAAGACAACAGCAGGAAGGAAAAGAAGCAGCAGCAGCAAGAGGAAGACAGCCACAGACTGTGAAAGCTTAGCAAGCAGAAAGATGCAACATAAGATATGGAAGCCTGGAGAAGTGCAGAAGAAGAATGTTGCAGCGGATGATCAGTTGCAGAACAAAGTGTGGGATCCAGGAAGACAAGGACTGAAGGCGCATGATCAGGAGATCATGACTAATTTTGACCTTGGGAGTCTGATGTAGGGGCATTAGGTTCCGAAAAATACTTTGTATTTTTGTAGACATAGGGGGGTCTTATGTTTTTAATTTCTTATGTAATCCTTAAATAATTTGAGTGGTTTTAATTAAATATTGAGAGAAAATTGTAAATGTTCCCAAATCATTGGAGAACATGAGGGGAAGTCGATTAGCTAGGAATATGAAGAGACAGTTCAGTTTTAGGAATAAATTTAGAGTCAGTTTCAGCAAATTTAGGGATTTCGTCTAGATTTTGGAAATCTAGAATTTCAAGGGTTTTGTTGAGCATTAAGGGAGCTGAACCGATTTATTATTAATTTGTATAAATAAGCCTCGGAGGCATTAAGAAAATAGATATGAAGAGTGTGAGGGATTTTAGTTCTGGGCAAACAGGGTTTGTTCCTATAAGCCTACAAGCAGTGTAGAAGGGCCATTTGATTTTGAAGACCTGGCCAAAACAAGAACTTTTGTAAGTGTATTCATTTGTATCTATGAAAGGATTGGTTTCAGTATTACATGAGCATTGGTTGATTTAATTTCTGTGTGAGAATGTTTTGAATCTCCATGAATTATGTATGAATAAGACTCTGTAATTGGGGTTTTAATGATGCTCTGTATGTAATTGAAAGAATCAATGTTAATCAGTGTCGACGTTGTGCTTGAATAAATACATAAAGGGTTTAATTATTTCTTTGAGGAAACGAAGGAAAGTTTGCAGAGATCGACCACTGAGAATTAAACACAGCGTTCAATATCTGAATATATGAGACCTTAAGAAGGACATTCAAATAGAGAGGGGGCGCATTGGTTGAAATAGACAGTGCGTTGAAGAACAAGCTTTGAAAAATTGTGTTTTGGGTTTTATTGAGGATTTAACCACAGACATTGGATATGAAACTAATCCATGCGTAGATGAAGAAAAAGGTTGTTAAGCTTGTTCGAACCACCAAACTGGAGCACAATCGAATGAAATCGAGTGAAAGCACCGAGCCATAAGAGGAGCGGAACTTTGGTGATGTAGCAGAGATCGAAGTTAAAGAGGCGTGGTCGAATCAGAACGTGTTGGGGTTAATAAAATACAGAAATCTTGTATTGGTAAAAACCGTGAGGCTTGGAGATAGCCTTTGAAATATCGAACTGGAGCTATCATGTGAAGGTTCGATGAATGGGTTCAATGAGCAAGTAAATGTTGAAGCGGTTGAACTGTGTTAAGGGAGAACATACAACAATGTGCGTCGAATGGAACTTGGAGCTAATGAAACAACTGGAAACGTGAGAATGGTTTTGAAACAAAAACCATGGTTGTCGCATGACTCTTCAACTGGTAAGTGGTATCTCCATTTGGAACGTGATATTGGTCCCTGCTTGACATGTGTTGTTAGGCAGTATTGTGAAACCATTTTTATCACGTGAAGTTGAAGTGTTAAAGTTTGTAAGCCATCGCCGCGCGATAGCCCTCAGATGTGCGCCCAAAGCATTGTTGGAGCGCGATAGCAGATTGACCATCGGATCTCAAGCGAAGTCACAAGGTGATTAATGAAAGAGGTATGTTGTGGGTCGTAACTATTGTGTTGGCACATTGAGTTATATTAAAAGTCGAACTTTTAAATTGTGAATTGTCCACATGATTGAAATGTGGGGCCCGGATATGAAATACGTTGATATGGTGGTGTTGTTAAAGTATTAACACGTGTGGGTAGAGCAAAAGTTATCAATTTGAGTTATGTGGAATTGAATATAATTCGATTTTAATAAAATGGGTTTATTCATATGCTTTAACCTTTGATTTCAAAGGTAGCCTCTGCGTATGCTTGGAGCATTGGGTTTTATTTTATAACTATAAGCAGTTGAATGTAAGATCTCAATTCGAAGATTTGAGATATAAGGTCTAAGAGTGAGTTTAACTTGGTATGCCTGAAATCTGGGTTGTATTGGGGTTTTTATAACCACCATACTTGTAGAAAGAAGTTTCTGCAATTATATTATAAATTGCCAGTCCAGGGAAAATGAATGGAGATGCATTTTTATATGCATGAGACTTGAGATTTATTTGGGGATGAATTTGCATGCATTTTATATGCAGCTTTGAGATTTGGGAATGTGGGTTTGGCGGGGTAACCTGCCATCATGTTCATCAAATGATCTGTATTTGTGTAGGCTGCTAGTTGTGTTTACTTCGATATTTTCTAAAAATAACTTGTATAATTAATTCAAAAGTAGGAGAAGTAAATCGAGATATCGCAATAGGGTTCCTGTAATTTTGTATTCATAATTTTTCACAATGTCGGGGAATCCCTCTGTCATTGCTACACTGGATAAGTTTTGGTTACATATAGTGGTTGGTCTATGGAGGCGTGTAAACCCAATTGCTTTTTAGAAGTTTGGATTGGTTGTAAATAATATTATTGTTGGGGAAGGGGGCTTACCAAATTTGTATTCTTTCGAGGGAAGTTAAGCAAGAGCCTTCCATTTTTAAAAGTGACCTTTGTTGTCAGCTTACTGTTCTATGCTTCAGACTAGTGGTGATTTATAAATTACTGCCCAAAGTGTCGTGAATTCTCCCCCGTTTATCCTAGATTATTCCCCATCCATCCTAGCCAAACTCGATCTGCGCTTCAATGAATGGTAGGGACATGCAGACACAAGTCTATGGGGAGGTATTCATTAAGATTTACTCTATCCTGTGGATTGGTGTGACACTAACGGTATGCTAGACCTGATAATTCTTGAAGATTCTCAAGTTGTAACAAGATAAATATTTATTAATAAGATGAATGATGATTACAAGGCTGAGGCGGTGCTCCTTTAAATAGGAGTTGACTGGCCACGCCCAATTAGAGAGACACGACCCTTGGAAACGATGCCTCTTCATTTCATTTAATCAATTATTTAACTAACTAATTATATTCATAATTAAATTAATAAAACAAGAACTTATTCTAAATAGTTATGAACTAAGATTCATAACATGGATTAGTCATCACTTTGCTTTCTCACAATGGCCAGGGGGCATCATGATTGAAACAAATCTGTTGCCAGTCGAGGCGTTGGGGGGGTGGGGGGACGTGAACCCTAGCCTCTCGTGTGCAAACTGCAACGGAGGAAGCCACACATAGGTACCCCTCATGTACCCCGCAAATTGTCCAAGAGAATTGGCTGAATTTGAGGAGGCAAGACAAAGGCACAAGAATGTCAGATGTGGAGATGCTAGGCGAAACTGGGCACAAGTTGTTGGACACTAGTTGCAACAATATTTGCCAAAAAAGATAACTTTGTGCAATTGACATTTACTGGAAAATGAAGACTGTTATGGGAAAGGTTATGCAGGAAAAAAGTGCAATCCAACAAAACACTCAGGTCCACCTTGAGAACATTTAGAGTCAATTGAACAAAATTGACCAAAAACTCAACATCCTAGCTGAGCACCTAGCTAACATTGTGTTTATAATGATCAAGGTGGAAGATGGACACCCGAAATCATCTTAGTGGATTCAACCACAAATTAACTTTGTTCATGCATGACCTTATGTATCTTACTTATGTTGTCTCTGGTTATGTCTATCACTGTTCATCCTATATTTATTTACGGTATAGTAAGAGTAGGCTATCAGGGAAACCTGCCCCATTTTGTAATTGAACTACGTTTTGGACAAGAAGACATGGTATCCACCTTATCAAAATAGCTTATGATGTGCTACTGGTATAGTGTCCCTAGTGGCAGGCCAACAGCGATAACACGATAAATAAGGGATTTAATTTTGATTTTTTGATGTAATACAAAGCAGCCTAACTTACGAAAAATAATAATCAACATGGAGAAAAAAGTCCAAAAGTGTCAAGAAAGTGAAACAAATGACCCTAATGGTTGCCATTTTGGGGAAGCTCTCTATTAAAAAGAATGCTTTCTTGAATGAAAAGACAACCATCAAACCAATAAAGGGAAAATTGAAGCATGGGATAAAGAATGGCAGTAGCAAAAAAAAAAATCTTCTTGAAGATCTAAGGATGAAAGAACCATCAAGCCTATCCACGTGTCCGTTCAAACTCTCTCATATAGGAAAAAGTCCTAAACCCAATGGAAGAGTCGATAGGAGATGGTTAGGTAAGCCACCCACTATCACCTCGATGGCGTTGCCCCACTCGTTACACTATAGGAAAAGGTCCTAGTCAAGGAGGCAGTCTCTAAAGGTCAAGCTAAGTCAAATCATTGAGTAATCAAGGGGAGTTCTAAGACTTGGCTTGAATAAGGCTTTGGAAAATTGAATCTTACCACTCTCGACATAAAGGGCAATCGTAAGTGTATACATCAAATTACCAATTATAAACAAGATCAAAACATGTTTAGCTTAGTTAAAGAGTGCTTTAATCCTCCATGTTTAGCTGCAAACATAGCATGTATCCAATGGCAAAATAATACTTGGAAGTAGATCAAAAGTTACGTTCACAAGTGATAGTCATAGATCATTCATCCACTATAAATTAAGAGCATTATTGTCATCATTGGGACACCATTCCACTACAAAGGAAAATTGACACTTACCACTCTCGACATAAAGGGCAAATGTAAGTGTATTAAGAGCAGCATTGTCATTTTTGGGACACCATTCGTTAGACTATAGGAAAAGCTCATAGTCAAGGGGACAGTCTCTAAAGGTCAAGCTAAGTCAAATCGTTGAGTAATCAAGGGGAGTTCTAAGCCTTGGCTTGAACAAGGCTTTGGAAAATTGGCACTTACCACTCTCAACATAAAGGGGAAACGTAAGTGTATACATCAAATTACCAATGATAAACAAGATTAAAACATATTTAGCTTAGTTTAAGAGTTCTTATTCAAATTTATGCTTAGAAAATGAAAGGTGAGTCTTGCTGCAAACATAGCATGTATCCAATGGCAAAATAATACTTGGAAGTAGATCAAAAGTTATGTTCACAAGTGACAGTCATAGATCATTCATCCACGATAAATTAAGAGCATTATTGTCATCACTGGGACACGATTCCACTACAAAGGAGACCATGTGCCAAATATCATGTACTTGCAATAATAAACAAAGAGTGCCAATGTACTATTGTTTAGAAGAGACAATGATAGCAGAGTTAAAACACTAAAACAGCAATGGGAACATGAGAAAAATAATGTCATTGATGCCTTGCCTAGATCACAAACCTAGACATTAGAGTGTGCTTAGGATATGAAGCTGATTTATCCACAGAGAATCATTCCATATGCCAAACCATAAGGATGTCAGCACTATATATCACTGTGTTAGGAGCAGAGAACAACAATTAGAGATCCCACAGATAGTATAAACCTTTATTATGATCACAGTGTGCATGAATGATGTTCAAACTTATCATTACTTACGGGCTGGTTTCACTATTACAAGCTTCTGGAGTTCTGTTTGGTTGGCCAAGTGCAGGAACAAATTTCTGTGTTTAAATATTTCAACACAGTAGAGAGCACCTGTATCTTGGGGATGTTGCAACTATACCAATCTCAAAAGTCAAACTTAAGATGGAGTATAAGTTCAGCTTCAGAATTGATTTGGAGTGCCTCCTCGAAACAGATGTATGTCTATTTAAATGGCATTGTAAGCACCCAAGCAGTGTACCAAATCTGAAATAGAGACATAATCGTATGCCTATTGGTCAGTGAAAACGTTTCCAACCATAATTGCATAGGCAACAGGGACCAAATTTTATTTATGCACAGAACCCATGTTGGTGAAACATTTGGGCTATATGTGTCCCTTGTTTAAAGATCAGTAAGAGGAGGCAGAACCGAGGAAGAGAAGTCTGTTGAAATAAAAGTGGGGAAGGGTCTATCTTATCTAAAGAAGTGTGAATCCAAGACATGGTTAGTGGGTTCAAATCATGATGAGCTGCGAGAACTTGATTGCTGGGCAATAGAATCACCAAAAAAGTAACAATAGTTTGTTGAAAATGGCAGCTTCGGTCAGCATTTCCATTGGCAAATCATGAAGAAAATAAATATTTGTGGGTTTGACCAAGTCAGGCCCACAAGTGGAAAAGCCACCTCCTAACTCATATAAATAGACCTTTGTTGGACCTCATTTGGACATCCATCATCACATCAATTGATCTCTGAAATTCATGGATGTAAATCCACATGTGCGAAGGAGCAAGGAGACATTTCAGATCTGTGTTGACCAGCTTTTCTCTCTCTTTTGACTTGCGTTGACCTGGGAACTTTGACTCTGTTTTGACCGAGCTGTTTAGACTGTTTTGGGAGGGCGAATATTCCAGGAATCTTTGACTCATTGACCACATCTTTATCTCTGTTTTCTAGGCTCATTGACTGAGGTTGACTGCAGGGTTTGACCGCAGATTTGACTGAGGTATTTGACCAAAGATTGGAGGAGGTTTTTGTCTCTGTTTGACCAAATCTTTGATTGAGGAAGAAGGACGAATCTTTGACTCTGAGTTGACTGAATTTTGGACTGTTCTGCTAGGTGTTGACTGCAGGGTTGACTGTTGACATTTGACCAAAAACTGCAGGGTCTGTTGACTGAAGTTGACCAAATTTCGGCCCTCCTATTTTGGACTATGTGTTGACCAGATATGACTTTCTCTCTCTTATTTGACTAAGCTTTGACTTGGTTTGGCTTTAATTCTTGTTAATTTTTGCAACTAGGGTCAAAGTCCACCTTGCACAACTCAGATGGTCGAGATCATAATTGCATTAGATTCCTCTTTTCGAGAGGACCAAAATTGACCTATAGATCACCCCATTCGGTTAAGCGGAAGTTAAATTTTGAATTATTTTAGTGTAATGGAATGGGTCAGCCTAAGCACATGTGGAATTAGTCAAGTAGGCCTCAACCCCATACAGACCCTCACGAAAGCCTATAAATAGAAGCGACCTCTAGCCCATTCTCACACATTGCCCAAATGATCTTCTATTTTCATTCTTTGTCTTGGTTTGTCTATTTTGTTTTGGCTCACACACGTTCGACAGAAGGAGTTCGCGCAGGGTCCGAAATCACAGGTGAGATGCTTGCTCTGATCTAGGGTTTTTGGGATCATAGCCGCAGGCTTGATACTGAGGTCTTTCGGCCATAGCCGCGAGCACAAAGTGTACTGCCTGCTGCCAGGGTGTCATAGCCACAGGAACAGTGAGTTAAGGTTGCAACTAGGGCTTCAGAGGTTGATCGGGCCTTATCACAACCATAGTTGCAGGCACAGAGTGTCCTACCTGTAGCCAGGTTGTCATAGTCACAGGCACAGTGAGTTAAGGTTGCGGCTAGGGCTTCAGAGGCTGATCGGGCTTATCACAGCCATAGCCGCAGGCATAGAGTGTCCTGCCTGCAGCCAGGGTGCCATAGCCGCTGGCACAGAGTCCCAAGGGTACGGCTAAGGGGTTTTTGAGCAGATCTGGGCTAGATCAACCTCAGTCGCTCGCACAGTGTTTCCTAATATCGTCTGCACAGTCACAGATGCTCGTAGTCAGTTTTCTGGTGGCGTCCTCGATTCAGATCTAGTATTTGACAGTTGATTTCAATTGGCTAGCTAGGGTTTCACCAGTTGGCAGTGATTCATCCGGATCAGCTGGGACTTGCTGAGTGAGGTAAAACTCACATTTTTCTCTGTTTCCAAGGTTTTCTTTGTTGGGTGAGCCGAATTATGGCACCCTAGATGTACTCAGAATACTGATGCTCAATAATAATAACCCCTTAGGTCTGCTGCACGAGTTTTCCCACATTGGGTTTTTCCGGGGACATTGTCCGAAAAGTCATGTGTGTCCTTTGTCATATGTGCATGATGTTCAGTAAATGATCTATATTTGTGTAGGCTGCTAGTTGTGTTTACTTCGATATTTTCTAAAAATAACTTGTATAATTAATTCAAAATTAGGAGAAGTAAATCGAGATATCGCAGTAGGGTTCCTGTAATTCTGTATTCAGAATTTTTCACAATGTCGGGGAATCCCTCTGTCATTACTACACTGGATAAGTTTTGGTTACATATAGTGGTTGGTCTATGGAAGCGTGTAAACCCAATTGCTTTTTAGAATTTTGGATTGGTTGGAAATAATATTATTGTTGGGGAAGGGCTTACCAAATTAGTATTCTTTCGAGGGAAGTGAAGCAAGAGCCTTCCATTTTTAAAAGTGAACTTTGTTGTCAGCTTACTGTTCTATGCTTCAGACTAGTGGTGATTTATAAATTATTGCCCAAAGTGTCGTGAATTCTCCCCCGTTTATCCTAGATTATTCCCCATCCATCCTAGCCAAGCTCGATCTGCGCTTCAATGAGTGGCAAGGACATGCAGACACAAGTCTATGGGGAGGTATTCATTATGATTTACTCTATCCTGTGGATTGGTCATCACTTTGCTTTCTCACAATGGCCAGGGGGCATCATGATTGAAACAAATTTGTTGCCAGTCGAGGCATTGGGGGGGTGGGGGGACGTGAACCATAGCCTCCCGTGTGCAAATTGCAACGGAGGAAGCCACACGTAGGTACACTTCATGTACCCCGCAAACTGTCCAAGAGAATTGGCTGAATTTGAGGAGGCAAGACAAAGGCACAAGAATGTCAGATGTGGGGATGCTAGGAGAAACTGGGCATTGGTTGTTGGACATTGGTTGCACCAATATTTTCCAAAAAAGATAGCTTTGTGCAATTGACATTTACTGGAAAATGAAGATGGTTATGGGAAAGGTTATGCAGGAAAAAAGTGCAATCCAACAAAACACTCAGGTCCACCTTGAGAACATTTAGAGTCAATTGAACAAAATTGACCAAAAACTCAACATCCTAGTTGAGCACCTAGCTAACATTGTGTTTATAATGATCAAGGTGGAAGATGGACACCCGAAATCATCTTAGTGGATTCAACCACAAATTAACTTTGTCCATGCATGACCTTATGTATCTTACTTATGTTGTCTCTGGTTATGTCTATCACTGTTCATCCTATATTTATTTACGGTATAGTAAAAGTAGGCTGTTAGGGAAACTTGCCCCATTTTGTAATTGAACTACGTTTTGGACAAAAAGACATGGTATCCACCTTATCAAAATAGCTTATGATGTGCTACTGGTATAGTGTCCCTAGTGGCAGGCCAACAACAATAACACGATAAATAAGGGATTTAATTTTGATTTTTTGATGTAATACAAAGCAACCTAACTTACGAAAAATAATAATCAACATGGAGAAAAAAGTCCAAAAGTGTCAATAAAGTGAAACAAATGACCCTAATGGTTGCCATTTTGGGGAAGCTCTCTATTAAAAAGAATGCTTTCTTGAATGAAAAGACAACCATCAAACCAATAAAGGGAAAATTGATGCTTGGGATAAAGAATGGCAGTAGCCAAAAAAAAAAAGGTTCAAAAAAAAAATCTTCTTGAAGATCGAAGGATGAAAGAACCATCAAGCCTATCCACATGTGTCCGTTCAAACTCTCTCATATAGGAAAAAGTCCTAAACCCAATGGAAAAGTCGATAGGAGATGGTTAGGTAAGCCACCCACTATCACCTCGATGGCGTTGCCCCACTCGTTACACTATAGGAAAAGGTCCTAGTCAAGGGGGCAGTCTCTAAAGGTCAAGCTAAGTCAAATCATTGAGTAATCAAGGGGAGTTATAAGACTTGGCTTGAATAAGGCTTTGGAAAATTGAATCTTACCACTCTCGACATAAAGGGCAATCGTAAGTGTATACATCAAATTACCAATTATAAACAAGATCAAAACATGTTTAGCTTAGTTAAAGAGTGCTTTAATCCTTCGTGTTTAGCTGCAAACATAGCATGTATCCAATGGCAAAAAAATACTTGGAAGTAGATCAAAAGTTATGTTCACAAGTGATAGTCATAGATCATTCATCCACTATAAATTAAGAGCATTATTGTCATCATTGGGACACCATTCCACTACAAAGGAAAATTGACACTTACCACTCTCGACATAAAGAGAAAACGTAAGTGTATTAAGAGCAGTATTGTCATTTTTGGGACACCATTCGTTAGACTATAGGAAAAGCTCATAGTCAAGGGGATAGTCTCTAAAGGTCAAGCTAAGTCAAATCGTTGAGTAATCAAAGGGAGTTCTAAGACTTGGCTTGAATAAGGCTTTGGAAAATTGGCACTTACCACTCTCGACATAAAGGGCAAACGTAAGTGTATACATCAAATTACCAATGATAAACAAGATTAAAACATATTTAGCTTAGTTTAAGAGTTCTTGTTCAAATTTATGCTTAGAAAATGAAAGGTGAGTCTTGCTGCAAACATAGCATGTATCCAGTGGCAAAATAATACTTGGAAGTAGATCAAAAGTTATGGTCACAAGTGACAGTCATAGATCATTCATCCACGATAAATTAAGAGCATTATTGTCATCACTGGGACACGATTCCACTACAAAGGAGACCATGTGCCAAATATCATGTACTTGCAATAATAACCAAAGAGTGCCAATGTACTATTGTTTAGAAGAGACAATGATAGCAGAGTTAAAACACTAAGACAGCAATGGGAACATGAGAAAAATTATGTCATTGATGCCTTGCCTAGATCACAAACCTAGACATTTAGAGTGTGCTTAGGATATGAAGCTGATTTATGCACAGAGAATCATTCCATATGCCAAACCATAAGGATGTCAGCACTATATATCACTGTGTTGGGAGCAGAGAACAACAATTAGAGATCCCACAGATAGTATAAACCTTTATTATGATCACAGTGTGCATGAATGACGTTCCAACTTATCATTACTTACGGGCTGGTTTCACTATTACAAGCTTCTGGAGTTCTGTTTGGTTGGCCGAGTGCAGGAACGAATTTCTGTGTTTAAATATTTCAACACAGTAGAGAGCACCTGTATCTTGGGGATGTTGCAACTATACCAATCTCAAAAATCAAACTTACGATGGAGTATAAGTTCAGCTTCAGAATTGATTTGGAGTGCCTCCTCTAAACAGATGTATGTCTATTTAAATGGCATTGTAAGCACCCAAGCAGTGTACCAAATCTGAAATAGAGACATAATCATATGCCTATTGGTGACTAGCAGTGAAAACATTTCCAATCATAATTGCATAGGCAACATGGACCAAATTTTATTTATGCACAGAACCCATGTTGCTGAAACATTTGGGCTATATGTGTCCCTTGTTTAAAGATCAGTAAGAGGAGGCAGGACCGAGGAAGAGAATTCTGTTGAAATAAAAGTGGGGAAGGGTCTATCTTATCTAAAGAGGTGTGAATCCAAGACATGGTTAGTGGGTTCAAATCATGATGAACTGCGAGAACTTGGTTGCTGGGCAATAGAATCACCAAAAAAGTAACAATAGTTTGTTGAAAATGGCAGCTTCGGTCAGCATTTCCATTGGCAAATCACGAAGAAAATAAATATTTGTGGGTTTGACAAAGTCAGGCCCACAAGTGGAAAAACCACCTCCTAACTCATATAAATAGACCTTTGTTGGACCTCATTTGGACATCCATCATCACATCAATTGATCTCTGAAATTCGTGGATGTAAATCCACATGTGCGAAGGAGCAAGGAGGCATTTCAGATCTGTGTTGACCAGCTTTTCTCTCTCTTTTGGCTTGCGTTGACCTGGGAACTTTGACACTGTTTTGACCGAGCTGCTTAGACTGTTTTGGGAGGGCGAATATTCCAGGAATCTTTGACTCATTGAGCACATCTTTATCTCTGTTTTCTAGGCTCATTGACTGAGGTTGACTGCAGGGTTTGACTGCAGATTTGACTGAGGTATTTGACCAAAGATTGCAGGAGGATTTTCTCTCTGTTTGACCAAATATTTGATTGAGGAAGAAGGCCAAATCTTTGACTCTGAGTTGACAGAATTGTGGACTGTTCTGCTAGGTGTTGACTGCAGGGTTGACTGTTGACATTTGACCAAAAACTGCAGGGTCTGTTGACTGAAGTTGACCAAATTTTGGCCCTCCTATTTTGGACTATGTGTTGACCAGATATGACTTTCTCTCTCTTATTTGACTAAGCTTTGACTTGGTTTGGCTCTAATTCTTGTTAATTTTTGCAACTAGGGTCAAATTCCACGTTGCACAGCTCAGATGGCCGAGATCATAATTGCATTAGATTCCTCTTTTCGAAAGGACCAAAATCGACCTATAGATCACCCCATTCGGTTAAGCGGAAGTTAAATTTTGAATTATTTTAGTGTAATGGAATGGGTCGGCCAAAGCACATGTGGAATTAGTCAAGTAGGCCTCAACCCCATACGGACCCTCACGAAAGCCTATAAATAGAAGCGACCTCTAGCCCATTCTCACACATTGCCCAAACGATCTTCTATTTTCATTCTTTGTCTTGGTTTGTCTATTTTGTTTTGGCTCACACACGTTTGACAGAAGGAGTTCACGCAGGGTCCGAAATCATAGGTGAGAGGCTCGCTCTGATCTAGGGTTTTTTGGATCATAGCCGCAGGCTTGATACTGAGGTCTTTCGGCCATAGCCGCGTGCAGTGAGTGTCCTGCCTGCTGCCAAGGTGTCATAGCCGCAAGAACAGTGAGTTAAGGTTACAACTAGGGCTTCAGAGGTTGATCGGGCCTTATCACAACCATTGTTGTAGGCACAGAGTGTCCTGCCTGCAGCGAGGGTGTCATAGTCGTAGGCACAGTGAGTTAAGGTTGTGGCTAGGGCTTCAGAGGCTGATCGGACTTATCACAGCCATAGTCGCAAGCATAGAGTGTCCTGCCTGTAGCCAGGGTGCCATAGTTGCTAGCACAGAGTCCCAATGGTACGACTAAGGGGTTTTTGAGCAGATCTGGGCTAGATCAACCTCAGTTGCTCGCACAGTGTTTCCTAATATCGTCTGCACAGTCACAGATGCTCGCAATCAGTTTTCTGGTAACGTCCTGGATTCAGATCTAGGAATTGACAGTGGATTTCAGTTGGCTTCAATGATCTATTGGATCCATGTTTCTTACTGTTGTGTAGATTTGTTTTGTATATTTTTGTTGCGTATGTTCTGCTCATTGTACTCCTTGTTGAAAACTTTTTATGACGATCTATTGAAGAAGAAGACTTGAAAGGGTTTCCCCCATGTGGGACTTTTCCCTGATCTTGGACCAATTTGTTGTCTCTTATGCTTGTGTTGTTGTCTTCTTTATCACTAAATATATTGTTCTATCTTCAGTTACAGTTTATGGTTGATTACACTGCTAATAATTAGATACATTATTTAATAAGAAGTAATTTGGGCTAAAGTAATTGATACAACATAGAACAATCTAAAAATTTAACATGGTTTCAAAGCTGAGGTGAAGGACAAGCCCAAAAGAAGACGAGCATTGAAGCCCTCATTATTAGAAAACAGATCTACTAGCCCAGGTCAAGATGTCTTCCTCTACTTTCAAGGAGCATGAAAACTTGGGTGATGCATCAAACTTTTCTACATGGAAAGTTAGGTTGAGATTATAGCTACAACAATGATGTGTTGGAATACATTCAAGGAAGGATGCTTGAGCCTCCAGAAAATGCTTCCGCTTCTCTCAAGAACAGGTACACGAAAGGTGAGTCCAAAGCAAAGAAAATTATAGTTGTTGGTTTACAAGATCGTTTACATGCATATGTTGGGAATTTAAGAAAATCTAGAGACATGTACGACAAGATAGCCGGCATGTATGAAATCAACAATCTGAATGAGATCGTCACCTTGAAAGATCAACTCAAGGAAATGAGTATGAACAAAGGAGAAGTTGTTCAATCATACATTATGAGGATCTCTTGTCTCAAAGATCAACTGCAGAGGGTTGGAGAGAATGTGCCTGATAGAGAACTGGTAGTCGTGACTCTTAGAGGTCTCCCACCTGTTGGGAAAACCTTCATTACTGCAATCAGCAACAACAATGTCCTCCCATCATTTGATGAAATTGTTGGGAAGCTTACTCAAGAATAATCAAGAATGATAGCAAGAGGAAGAATTCAGAAGCATGAAGAGGGAGAGCCCGATGCATACATTGCTCATGACAAAAGGAAGAAGGCAAAAGGAGGTCCTTCAAGGAAGCCTCCTTCCCAAAATTCAAAAGGAAGGAATGACAAATCACTATCCAATACTGAATGCTATAACTGCCACAAGAAAGGTTATTATGCACGTGGTTATCCTGAGAAGAGAAAATGTCCATGATACAACATCAGAAGCAACAACAATAATAAAAGAAGAAAAAACAATCAAAGGAATAACCACGACAAAAGATATGAAAGGAGAAGAGATTCTTCAAGCGACCGTGAAGAAGAACATCCTCCTCAAAAGAAGTCAAGGGCTCCCAGGTATGAAAGTAATGTTGTGAACAAATCTGAATATATTCTCATTTCTGCACTTACTAGTTCTTCTCTACCGCATTCGTGGGATAGTTGGTTGGTTGATAACTTGATAATGGGGCCCCTCATCACTTATCTGGATACAAGGAAGCCCTCTCTAATTTGGTAGAGAGGGAGACTACGCTGAAAATCGTTCTTGGAGATAACTCCACACATCTCGTAAAAGGATTTGGATCCGTTAAATTTCAGTTGAATTCTGGGGAACCAGCATTGTTGCATGATGTTATGTATGTGCCAGGTTTAATGAAAAAATTGATATCTATATCTGCATTGGAAGATAAAGGGATGAGGGTTGCCTTCATCAATGGAAATTTTTTGACTTGGTCTGCTGATGCACCCATGAAAGACACATTCACATTAGGTCTGAGATCTAAAGGACTCTATAAAGTCACCGGAAGGCCACTTCTAGCATTGGTTCATGTTTAAATTGGCAACTAGGGCCAAACTCCACTTTGGACAGCTCATATGATGGAGATGATATTTTTGTTGGATTCCTCTTTTCGAGAAGTGCAAGAATGATCTAAAGATCATCTTGTTTGGATGAGCAGAAGTTGGATTTTGAATTTATTTTCTCACACGTGTAAATTGTCAAGGTCGGCCAGGAATGTAATGTAGGCTCACAAGCCCCAATAGATGTGTCTCCACCCCTCATTGAAGGATCTAAATAGGAGAGAGTCACTCCTCATTTTGGACATCACTCATCTCATCATCTCTCTCTCTCATTGGTCCGTACAAGAATCTTGGAGTCTCCTCTCTACCTCGCACGTGTAACAGAAGGGCTGATTTTCTGGGCTGAAAATTTCAAACTCTTCTAGGGCTGAAACAGGAGTTTGACCAGCGTTGACCGCAACAATTTGACAACAAAGTTGACTTTCAATTGACCGAGTTTGCCTTACTTTTTCGGATATGTTTTGGGATGAATTTGACCAATGTTGGAGGCCGCATTAACTAAGGTTGACCGAACTCATTTGGTGAAGTCTTCTTATTGGTTTGACCAATGTTGTCTTTCTGGTTAGGGCATCATGTGGATTGTTGTTTCACTGAATTTTTGGTAAAGTGAACTTTGTATATTGTACTCTCTCTCTCTGCTAAACTTTTGAAGAATAATAAGAAGATTTGATCAAAGGGTTTTCCCCACATTGGGGTTTTTCCCTAGCATCCGCCAAATTCCATGTCCTCTTGTCTTGGCTTGTCTTTTGGTTATTTGTTTATGTTCTATTAGCATTTATTTTCAATGATAATATGATTGCTAATCTGGAAATTGAAATTGGGCTTATAAGAAAAGATTGACGTAAATTGCTCTAAGCATAGAACATACCATTGTTATCTAAAATTAACATGGTATCAGAGCTCGGGTGACGACAAAGCCCAAGCAAGAGTGAGAAGAGAAATCACTGAATCTGTTGGACAAGGACAAGGGTCAATGGCTTCCACATCATACTTCAAATTTGATGACAAGCTCAATGATAAATCTGATTATCATGCTTGGAAAATGTCCTTGGACCTGACTTTGGAGGAGCAAGAAGTTATGGACTATGTGCAGGGAAAGATTACTGGGCCTCCTTCTAATGCACCGGCTACCACTAAACAAAGTACAAGAAAGGAGAAGTCAAAGCAAAGAAAATCATCAGGGATTCTATTCACAAGCATTTGGTTGCATATATGTAATATTCCCAATTAGCCTTGCTAATTGGAATATTTCATTTTTGCTTTATTTTGCCGCTTTAGCTAGACATAATAAATAAAGTGAGAAATAAGAGGGGTCACCTCACTTTAGTCACCTCACTTTATAATAAAGTGTTCTTTTCCTAGTAGATTGACGTTGTAACTTAAGAGGGGGGGCCTTGGGGGTCCACATGAGTATGATGGGGGAGGCATCAGGCTGACCCAAGGTAAACTGCGCAGGTCAAAGGAGAGTTAAGTTTTGGAGGGAGTTTGGCATTATAAAAGGAGAGGTTCTCACCTCATTTGGATCATGCATATTTTGATATTGATATTAAGAGCTAGACTTTTGTCTGCTTCAGCACGCCGGTTGTTTAGTCGGTCTGCAGCACTGTTTAGTGCACGAGTGTCTCCGGTCGGAGATCTCACCCTTAGCCTCGGGGGACTTCGAGTGCCGGCCCCGGTAAGGTTTTCTGGTTTCACCCTTAGCTTCGGGGGACTTCGAGTGCCCGCCCTAGTAAGGTTTGTTCTGAGTACACTTTTCAGTTCCAGTAGCAGAGCAGCAGCAGTTTCTGAAGCAAATCTGAGGAGGAGAAAGCCCTCTAGTGGCTGCGCAGTTCATTGAGGAGAGAACGCTGTCTCACCTGGAAAGAGGACGCTGTTTTATGCAGGAGGGTGAGGACGCTGTCCCAGGAAGGACGCAGTCCAGATCTGGCAAGGGAGAACGCTGTTCAGGAGGAGAAGAACGCTGTCTAGCCTGGGAGCAAGGACGCTGTCTATTTCTGAAGAGAAGGGTTGCAGATCTGAAGGCCCATTGTTAGATCCAATCTTGGAAAGGGTAGATCTGAGCAGATACTTGCAGATCTAGTCTTGTATGTTGCAGATCTGGAGGTTTAGCCCTAGATCTAGCTTGGGGAGTTGCAGATCTGAGGAAATATTGGCAGATCTAGTCCAGATCTGAAGGGTTAACATCAGATCCAGCCCTAGAGGCTGTAGATCTGAAGAGATATTGTCAGATCCAGTATAGATCTGAAGGTTTGGTAGCAGATCTGATAGGGGAGGACGCAGATCAGGAAGGGAAGGACGCAGATCTGGTTTGGAGGCTTCAGATCTAGCAGATCTGAGCATTCAGGAGCAGATCCACTTGGTAGGACGCTGATCTGATGAGCAGACTTGGGAGAGGCAGGCTCAACAGCGTTTTCTAGGCCACAGTAGCTGATCTATCTGTTTGGAGGTCTGGGTGACTAGTGCTCCATCTATTTCGGCGCTGTCACTAGCAGAGTCAGCGTTTTTCATTGGAGAGGGTTTTCAGTTGGAGATCAGCCATTTCATCAGTCTTCAGCCCCAGTACCAGCGCAGTTCATCTTCAGCATTCAGAGCAGCTAGGACGCTGTCCTTGTTGCAGCCATTATCTGTTGAGAGGGTCTCCAACTGCCTAGGGCAAGGATAGGTGCACTTACTCTGATTTATTGTACTCCTCTCTATATACTTTCTGATTAATAAAATGGCTCAGTTTCTGGTATTCCATGTGCTATGATTCAGTGATCTGGTTCAGCGTTATATTTTCTATATCTGTATTGGTGTATTTCTGTTTATTACTGGTTATTTCCCTTTGGGGATATTACAATATATCTCCGAGTTGGTCACATCTAAGGAGATGTATGACAAGTTGGTTGGCATGTTCAGGGCTAGCAATGCAAATCAAATTCTCTTTCTAAAGAACAACTTGAAGGACATCAAGATGGATAAAGGAGAATCCATCCAATCCTACTTTATGAGGATTACCGAAATCAAAAATGATCTCTTATCTATTGGAGATGTCATAGCTAATGTTGCAGGAAACGTCCCCCCCCCCCCCCCCGGCTCCAACCTCCGAAACGCAGTTCGTACGGAACCGTACAGGATCCGTACAGCGAAAACGCGTTTCGCAAAAAAAATTGTGTTTCCTAAAAAGTCAGGTCCGTACGGCCGGATCCGCGTTTCCGTATGGCTGATCCGTGTTTCGTACGACGAATTGCCGTACAGAAGCACCGCGATTCCTACACGGATCCGTACGGTTCGCAAGTGGTTCCGTACAACGTCGTACGGATCCGACTTGCGCACTATTTCAAAACCAAAAAAAAAAAAAAAAAAAAAATTGGTTTTATCTCGGTTAGTTAGTGAGTTAGTCTAGGGTTAGGGATATGATGAAAAGGTTATAAGCTCTATTTCACCTATTATTTGCTCACTTGTGTTTTTGGAGAGCTTGGAGAAGAGAGGAGAAGAGAAGAGAGAGTTGAGGAGAGCTTGGAGGAGTGGAGGAGGAGCTTGGAGGAGTAAAGAAGGGCTTCCATCTACAAGAGCTAAAGAGGTAAGTGCAAACCCCAAAATCTCTCATTTTTTTGTCATTGTTTTTTGTATTTTCTCTCCTCCCTCTCCTACACTTTCCCATTCTTTCTTCTTGTACATTTATTTGTAGGTTGTCCACCATCTATATTCATACTCAAAGATGATGTTTCTTTGGGTTCTATGTATCATTCCACACTTGGTTTTGATGATGGTAAGGGGGAGTAGAAATAGAAGAGGAGAACACGAAGAAGAAGAGGAAAGTGGTCACCATATGAGTGACCCAATGTATGATGAGGAGGAAGGCTTTGAAGAGGAAGGGGATGATGAAAACATTGAATCACACGATGGGAAAGCTGCATTGACAACCTTGTGGAACTATGTGACCAAACTTGAAGGGGGAAAAGGTGGTGGAAGCTACATGTTTTTGTGCCCTCATGGTTTTCATGGAGGAAAACCATATAGCGGTTCATATACCCGTATGAGAAGGCATCTTTGTGGGGTGATGGACAGTGATGAAAGAAAGGGTTTTGTGGGGATAGCAATTTGCCCAAAGGTTCTAGCTGAACAAAGAAGAAAATACATCCAAATAGAGGAGGTTGCACAACAAAAAAATAAAAAACAAAAAATCAATCTGAATCAAGTGCAACCTCTAGATTTGGTAGCTCATCTACTCATGGTGTTTCTGCAAGTTCTGGAGGTAAAAAAACAATAGCAGATTTCCTTAATGTTGCTGGGAGGGATGTTGTGGATGGAAAGATAGTTTGGTTTATTTGTGCTTGCGGTGTACCATTCAATGTGCTTCACTCTCCCTATTGGCATGAAATGGTAAAGGGCATCAATGAGGCCCCAAAAGGATACAAGTCCCCCAACTATGAGAAAGCTTGAACAGTGTTATTAGAAAGAGAAAAAGGAAAGGTTCAAGCAGCTTTGACACGTTTTACAAATGAGTGGGTGGATAGTGGGGAATCCATTGTATCAGATGGGTGGAAAAATATCAGAAACCCACATTTGATAAATGTTCTTGGTGTTTCTACTACTGGTGCAGTGTTTATTGCATGTCATGATTCCTCCTCTGTCAGTGCAACTTCCCAAAACATTGCAGATCTCCTATTACAATCAATCAGAGATGTTGGTCCTAGCAAAGTGGTTCAAGTGATCACAGATAATGCAACAAATTGTAAGGGAGCAGGTAAATTATTGAGTGTACTTATCCACACATACTTTGGTCTGAGTGCTTGGTGCACACATTAAACCTTTTGATGCATGATATTGTGAAGTATAAAGAATGTGGGTGGATTAATGAGCTTTACAAGAGAGGGAAGAAGCTCATTAAATTTATCACATGGCATACAAGGGTAAACTACTTCTATGGCACTTACTCCAAGTTGAAGTTGCTTAAAACTTGCAAAAAACAGATTTGCAAGTTATTACCTCACCTTTAGGCGACTAGTGAAGGTGAGACAAGCTCTAACTAATATGGTCACCGCTGAATCATGGGAGGAGATTAACACTGATAGAGATGGTGCTAATGCAGCAAAGGACACTACTCTTGACATGTTATTTTGGTCACAGGTTAAATATGTTTTGCAATTCACCAAACCAATTTATTACATGATCAAGTTTGGGGATTCAGATAAGCCAATAATTGGGGAGGTTTATGAGCAAATGGATAACATGTTAGGGTAGATTAAAGACATTGTTGAGCCTAGAGATACCACCTTGTACAAATACATTCGTGCAGAGGTGGTAAAACGATAGGATATGCTAAATATTCCATTGCATGCATTAGCATATGTACTGACACCTAAATATTATAGTCCATCATGGCTTTCTACAACAACACCTGGGGGGGCGAGCAGGAGAAAACCACACCTAGATCCAAAGGTCCTAATAAAATATATGGATGCACTAGATAAATTAGTCCCTGATGAGGAGGAGGCACACTTGGTACGGAAACAGTTGAGCATCTATACACTTTCCACTGGTCCATTTGGGAGCATGCATGCTATTAGAGATCGAGAGAGTTTTTCTTCTATTGAATGGTGGAACATGCATGGAGGTGCTACTCCACTTCTACAGACTTTGGCATTGCGGGTGCTATCACAGGTGATAAACACTTCTTCTGCAGAGAGGTGTTGGAGCTCTTTTTCCTTCATCCATAGTGTTAAAAGGAACAGATTGAGTTTAGACCAGGCAGAGAGCTTGGTTTATGTTCATTACAACTTGATATTGTTCTCCCATTACTGTGAAGATGCAAAGAGTAACAGAGACCTTAAGGTTTGGGACGATATCCAGAGGAGACCAATTTGGAGGATGGAGTGTTGCGATTAGAGCAATTAGAGGATGGTCTTACCCATGAGGACGATGATCGACTTGACATTACAGCCCCCACTGGTCCCTTGCTTCCTAGGTTCCATGGTTCAACACCAACAGCAAGGGCTTCGTCTTCATTAGTTACAATGCCATTGCCACAGCTTCCATCTTCTTCATTGCCACCACGTGGAGGCACACCGTCACATACTCTTCGTGGTGGAAGGAGGAGAGATTAGTAGATATTTTCAGTGTTCACACTTTACTGCTTTTGTCATAGATTATCATTAGACTTGTGGGCTTGTTGTGAATTTGAACTTTTTTGTCTTGGTGGTGGCCAAGTGGCCTATTTTGTAAACATTATTATTTGAATTTTGGACATGACTAATGTTGATAGTTGCTCACTTATAATATGCTTTATGTTTTATAATATGGTTAAATGTTTTATGTTTATCATTTATGTTTTATAGTATGCTTAATTTTTAAATGTTTTATGTTTTAAAATTTATAGTATGCTTAAATGTTTTATCATGCTTAAATGTTTTATGTTTATCATTTATATTTTATAGTATGCTTAAATGTTTTATCATGCTTAATTATTTGATGTATGTTTGTAATTTCTAGGATCTAGAACCTAGATTCTAGAATCTAGATTCCTAATGCTCGAATAATTAATTACTGATGTATAGTATGCTTAATTTTTAAATGTTTTATGTTTTAAAATTTATAGTATGCTTAAATGTTTTATGTTTATCATTTATATTTTATAGTATGCTTAAATGTTTTATCATGCTTAATTATTTGATGTATGTTTGTAATTGCTAGGATCTAGAACCTAGATTCTAGAATCTAGATTCTAGATTCCTAATGCTCGAATAATTAATTACTGATGTACAATGGAATCATGGATGTCATATCTATCTTGATTTATGTAAAAATATGCATGTTTTCTTGTCTTCTACAACTAATATGGTATTTGGGATTGTTGTTTTGAATATAAATGCAAATATATATATATATATATATATATATATACTAGACGCTTCCGAAACGCTTTGCTTCCTAAATTTTTGGAAAATGATGCTTCCGCGTCCCCGCTTCCAAAAAACATCCCCGCTTCGTCCCTGCTTCATGCAATGTTGGTCATAGCTGACTGAGAGCTCACTCTTATTGCTCTTGGAGGTCTTCGTCGGACATGGTATGTATTCAATACCATTATTCTCAACAATAACATGATTCCTGATTTGATGAATTGTTGACGAGATGCACTCAAGAGGAGACGAGGATGATGGAGAGAGACAAGCCCCCAAATGGAAATGATCCTATTGCTTTCTCTGCTCATGCAAAGAAGAAGAATAGTGCTAGTCCAAGAAATCAAGGACAAGTAAGATCGAGATTCAAAGAAGGAAGGAAGGGTAGATGTTACAAATGTAACAGGTTTGGCCATTATGCTAGACAATGTGCCAATAAAAGGGATACACCCTGAGATTCAAAGAAGGAAGGAAGGGTAGATGTTACAAATGTAATAGGTTTGGCCATTATGCTAGACAATGTGCCAATAAAAGGGATACACCTTGAGATGATGACTAGAACAACAACAATTTCAAGGGAAATGGAAATCAAAGGAACAACAGGTTCAACAACAAAAGAAAGAGAAAGGTTCCTGCTACACAAAATGGAATTGGTCAACCTTCTAGGAGGTCACAAAATTCCAGGTATGATGAATCTAATGTTGTAGATAACAAGAAAAAAAAATTAATCGTATATCTGCGCTCTCTATTGCATCTCCTCCTGACACGTTGGATAATTGGTTGATTGATAGTGGTGCCTCAAGGCACTTCACTGGTTACAAAGAGGCCCTCCCACATTTGATTGAAAAGGAAACAAATTTGGAGAATATACTTGGAGACAATTCCACCTATCCCGTGAAAGGGATAGGGGTTGTTACTCTTCATCTAAATCAAAGTCAAATCCTTCATCCACAAGATGTGTTATATGTACCTGACTTGAAGAAGAATTTAGTGTCTATTTCGGCAATGGAAGATAAAGGATCCAAGGTGGCATTTATTGATGGAAAGGTACGTGTTTGGAAGAGGAATTTCAAAGAAGCTCTTACTCTTGGTTTCAAGGTTGATACACTTTATCAGGTTGGAGGAAGTCCGTTGGGAGCCATGACATGCAACACTACTCTTCAATCCGAATTATGGCATTGAAGGTTTGCTCACCTTCATCATAAAGCTCTTCCTGAAGCTAGGAAGATGGTCACAAGTATGCCCAGTTTCAAAATTGATCATGAAGGTAAACGTTAGGGCTGTGCCAAAGGGAAACATACAAGGGGACCATTTCCCTCAAGTGAAAGCAAGACTACTGACATACTTCAATTGATTTATTCTGATTTATCTGGTATGTTGCCCGGGACATCCTTTGGAGGATATGTGTATTATGCTATTTTTGTGGATGAATTCTCTCGCAAAACTTGGATATACTTCTTGAAGAAAAAGGACGAAGTATTCAAATGGTTCCGCTCTTTCAAGGCCTTGGTTGAAAATCAAACAGGGAAAAATATCAAAATTTTGAGGACCGATAATGGAATCAAATATGAGTCAAATGAGTTCAATGACTATTGTAGGGAAGCTGGCATTAAGAGGGAGACCACTACTGCATATACTCCCGAACAAAATGGAGTTGCCAAAAGAAAGAATAGAACCATCATTGAAGCTACTCGTGCCATGCTTCATGACCAAGGCCTATCGAAATTCCTATGGGGAGAAGTTGCCAACACTGTCGTGTATGTTCAAAATAGATTCCCACATCAAGCTTTGGAATCCAAAGCTCTCGACGAAATATTCATTGGTAAGAAACCTAATGTTTCTCATTTTAGAATTTTTGAAAGTCCCATATATTTTCATGTGCCGAAAGAAAAGAGCAGCAAGTTAGATGCTTCTGGAAAGAAGGGAACATTTGTGGGCTACAGTGAAACTTCAAAAGCATAAAGAATCTACGTGTCTGGTCAAAGGGAAGTCATGATGTCACCTTCGATGAAGATGCTACCCTTGGAAAGGTTAGAGATCTTCCTATCTCAAAGGAAGACAAAAATGAAGATACAGGAAAGCAAGAAGACCGAAGGATGATTCGATGCCCGATGATGAAGGTCTGATGGATCCCATTGATCCACCTCCTAGTGAGCCCTCTTTTAAAAGAAGACCCTCATGGCTTAGACATACTCTCGAAGATGCCGAGAGACATATTGCACCAAGGGGGACATTTCATGAAAGTAAGAAGCAGAACAGGTACCAAGGGTACTTAGTAGCCATGAGCACCATTGTTCAATATGAGCCTGGAACGTTTGAAGAAGTCGTGAAGCACCAAGTTTGGAAGGATGCTATGAACGAAGAGTATGATTCGATTGTGAAGAATGATGTTTTGGATGTGGTCCATAGACCAAAGGACAAGTCTGTTGTCACCATGAAATGGATTTACAAAATCAAACATGGAGCTGATGGGAGTGCTGAAAAGTTCAAGGCCAGGTTCATTGCCCAAGGCTTCTTGCTGAAGGAAGGTATAGACTATGATGAGATATTTGCACCGATTGCCCAATATACCACCGTTCGTTCGATTATTTCCCTTGCTGCCTCGCAAGGATGGAATCTACATCAAATGGATGTCAAAATTGCCTTCTTGCATGGTTCACTTAAGGAAGAGGTCTATGTGGAACAACCTTTGGGGTTCAAAGTTCGAGATCGAGATACACATGCATGCAGGTTGAAGAAAGCCCTTTATGGGAGGATCGATAGCTATTTGATGAAGTTGGGCTTTACTCAAAGTGAAGTTGATCCAAACCTATATTTCAATGTTGATTATGAGAAGCCTCTCATTTTGGTACTCTATGTAGATGATCTATTTCTGACGGGTGTAGACCCTCTCATTCATCAATGCAAGAGGGAGTTGTATTTGGAATTTGAGATGAAAGACCTAGGATCGATGCCCTACCTCCTAGGCTTGGAGGTCTGGAAAAATCCAAGTGAGATTTTCCTTTCTCAAGGAAAATATATTGTGAAGCTGCTAGAAAGATTTGGGATGGTGGACTAGAAGTTCGTAACTACTTTGATGGAACTCAACTATAAGAAACTGTGTGGAAGTGTTGCTAGGCTCAATTTGGGAAATCCTATTGAGTATCATCAACTCGTGGGGGCCCTAATGTTCTTAGTGAACTCCTGTCTGGACATATGTTTTGCAGTGAATACGTTGAGTCCTATGTTGCAGGAAACGTGAGGCAGGGGTCCGTTTCCGCCCTGAAATGAAACGGAAATGCGTTTCCCCTTACCACACGCCCTGGAAACGTGTTTTCGTCCGTACTGGGCCATTTCATGTGGGGGAAACGTGCCCAGTACGAACGGAAATGCGTTTCTAGGTTGTACGGGCGCGTTTCCGTTGTTTTAACTTTTTCTTTTCTTTTTTTGGGGGGTTCGTGTGTTTTATTATTTTTTTAATTGTGGAAAACGTCTTTTGGATGCTTCTAGATGGCTCTCTCAACTTATAAAAGGACTCTTGCTTCTAATGATCAAGCCCATGGCCCTAGTATTTATATGCGATTCATGGTAATGTTAAATTCTTAAAGTAAAAGTGACATTCTCCTTAATCTTCATTTTCATCCTTTTACTTAAATTTTCATTCTCCTTAAATTCTCATCATTTTCATGTCACTTTTGCTTAAATTTTTAACATTACCATGAAATGACTCAAGATGTTTGAGAGTGGTTCCGACTTCATTGGATTTCATATGGAGAAAGTGGAATTTTAGATCTCATTCAAAATCCAGCAGACTAATCAGTTTTTCAAGATTTCAGGACTGGGTGATTGCAATGTTTCCATCGGATTTTGTCATGTATTAGGGTATGGAACTCGTATTTAATCAAGTGCACCAATCCCTCTATCTACCTTGATGTTAGTGACATTGGTTGTCAAACTCCTCTATCATGACCCTACTAAAAATGTTCCCATCACTCAAACAAAATCTTGACTTGACATGCTCATAGTCTTTATTGTACTTGCAACCTCATATATATAATAAAGGCTGACTTTCAGATTTTGATATATAATAAAGGCTGGTTTTGGATATTCTGATATTGTTATTTTTATTATGTCTGTTATCATTCACATGCTCATAGTCTTTATTGTACTTGCAGCCTCATATATATAATAAAGGCTGATTTTGAGATTTTGATATATAATAAAGGCTAGTTTTGGATATTTTGATATTGTTATTTTTATTATGTGTCTGTTATCATTTATGAGTAAATGTCTTGTAACTTGTAATAGTTTATGCTTTGAATTTATCATGTATGTTTTATCATTTCACATAACATTTCTTAAATGTCCTAAATTTTAATATAAATATAAATTATAATATATAAATATATATCACGTTTCCCCGCTTCCAAAATTTGGGGAGGTCGCATTTCGCAATGCTTCCCATTTCGGAAACTCGTTTCTGTTTCCCCGTTTCCTGCAACTTAGGTTGAGTTAATATATGGTCGAGCCTCATCACATACACTGGATTTTTGCCAAGAATCTTTTGAGATATCTTCGGGGCACAATAAAATATGGATAGAGATACAGTGTCGGGACTTTGAGGCTCCATGGATATACTAATGCTAACTAGGCTAGCAATGTGGTGGATTGTAAGAGCACATCTAGATGTTACTTCACTCTAGGTTCTGCTTCGATCTCTTGGATGAGCAGGAAGCAAAAATCGGTTGCTTTGAGCACCACCGAGGCCGAATACATTGGAGCAAGTATGGCCTGTTGTGAATTTGTTTGGTTGAGGAAGCTCTTTAGTGATTTGTTTGTGCAAGTGATGGATACCACCGTGATCTATTGCGGCAACCAAAGAGGGATTCGGCTTTCAGAGAATCCCGTGTTCCATGACTACTCCGAGCATATTGATATCAAGCACCACTTTATCTAAGATATGGTATAGTGAGGCGCCGTAAGGCTCCATCACATTGGGACTGATGACCGGGTCGCAAATATTCTCACGAAGCCCCTGGGAAATGTCAAATTTTTAACCTTCCGTGAGAAGCTTGGAGTCGTGGACAAACCCTACTATGAGGGTCCCGCTTGAGTTGGACTTTGAGCTTTGGGAGCTCGAGGGGCCTTGGGGTAGCTTCTTGGAGCTATAAGCAACCATAGGGCGAGGTTCACCTTTCCTTATTGGTGCGCTATTCTCCACTATTATGATATTGAGCTAGTTCACCCTCTCTTGATTTATGCCCCACATATATCCTACCCATGTAGTCTGGGACTCATGGGAAGTACCTCTCATCTGGCCAATGAGATAGGAAATGAGGATAGAGACCACAGCATTATCGATGGACGCATTGTGTATTGTCGTACTCTCTGTGCTAGGATGGTTTGTGTCCAACAACTTGATCTGGGATCAAGTTTGGTTGAGGTTTTTACCTCTAGACTAACTTCATGTCAATGGAGAGTGGCAAGGTCATGTGACTCACTCTCGATCAAATCTTCTTCATTATTTATTCATGGTTTAGCAGAGCAGAGCAGAGAAAAGTATAGGGATGGAAGGATGACACAGGATGACAGGATGGTACAGGATGACAGGATTGCACAGGTTGACAAATGGACTGACGGGTGGAGTTCTCCCTAGTTGAGAGGGAGTGTTAAAATTGGAAACTAGGGTCAAACTCCACTTTGGACACTTCATATAATGGAGATGATATTTTTGTTGGATTCCTCTTTTCGCGAGGTGCAAGATTGATCTAAAGATCATATTGTTTGGATGAGCACAAGTTGGATTTTGAATTTATTTTCTCACACATGTGCAAATTGTCAAGGTCGGCCAAATATGTAATGCAGGCTCACAAGCCCCAATAGATGTGTCTCCACCCCTCATTGAAGGATATAAATAGGAGAGGGCCACTCCTCATTTTGGACATCACTCATCTCATCATCTCTCTCTCTCATTGGTGCGTACAAGCATCTTGGAGTCTCCTCTCTACCTCGCACGTGTGATAGGAGGGTTGGTTTTCTGTGCTGAAATTTTTGAACTGTTCTAGAGTTGAAACAGGAGTTTGACTAGCCTTGACTGTAGCATTGACCATAATAATTTGACCGCAAAGTTGACTTTCAGTTGATCGAGTTTAACTGAATTTTTTAGATCTGTTTTGGGCTGAATTTGACCATTGTTGGAGGTTGCATTGACTAAAGTTGACCAAGCTCATTTGGTGAAGTCTTCTTGCTGGTTTGACCAGCGTTGACTTTCTGGTTAGGGCATCCTATTGACTGTTGTTTGACTGAAGTTTTGGGCAAGTGAAATTTGTATATTGTACTCTCTCTCTCTCTGCTGAACTTTTGAAGAATAATAAGATTTGATCAAAGGGTTTTCCCCACATTGGGGTTTTTCCCTGGCATCCGCCAAATTTTGTGTCCACTTGTCTTGGCTTGTCTTCTGGTTATTTGTTTATGTTCTATCAACATTTATTATCAATGATGATATGATTGCTAATCTAGAAATTGAAATTGGGCTTATAAGAAAAGATTGAAGTAAATTGATCTAAGCATAGAACATACCATTGTTATCTAAAATTAACAGTTCATAACACCAATCGTCTGAGCGAATTGTGGCACCGCAGACTGGCTCATTTACACTTTGATGCTCTTCCAAAATTGAAAAAATTTGTCTCAGGTATTCTCGATGTTCAAGCTCATCATGATGGAATTTGTCCAGGTTGTGCGATTGGAAAGAAAACAAGGGGACCATTCCCCTCTAATAAGAATAAGACAACTGACGTCCTCCATCTCATTCATTCAAATATATGTGGTATGATGTCTGTGCATTCTATTGGTGGTCATCTCTACTACATCACCTTCATTGACAACTTCTCAAGAAAGACATGGATATACTACCTTAAGCACGAGGATGAAAGCCTTTGAAAGGTTTCGGGAAATCAAATCCTTGATCGAAAATCAATCAGGGAAAAGAATCAAAGTATTCATGTCTGACAATGGAGGGGAATACATGTCAAAATAATTCATAGCTTTTTGCAAGAAAGAAGGGATCAAGAAGGAAAATATTGTGTGATATACACCTGGACATAATGGCTTAGATGAAAGGAAGAACCGGTCTATATTAAAAGTTGGTCGTGCCATGCTCCACGATCAAAAGGTACCAATGTTTTTGTGGGCTGAAGCCACACATGTTGTTGTATATGTTCAAAATCAAGTGCCTCATCAAGCATTAGAAAACAAGACCCTCGAAGAAATATTCACGGGTGTCAAGCCTAATATTAGCCATCTTCATATATTTGGATGCCCCGTATACTTTAATGTGTTGAAGGACAAAAGAAACAAGCTAGAAGCTACATGAAGAAAAGGCACGTTTGTGGGTTACTATGAAAACTCTAAGGCATACATAATATATATTCCTGGTCAAAGGAAGGTCGAAATTAGCAAGGACATAACTTTTGATGAAAATGCAGCTCTTGGTAAAAGCAAGAGACCTTCCTTCGCCTCCTCCTCCTAAGGAGGAAAATGATGACTGGGATATTCTAGATGGTCCTTCTATGCCCGAAGTTCCTCCTACCAGGAAGAGACCATTTTGGCTTCGCGACACTCTACAAGATAATGAAAGAAATGTTCCCATTCACAGATCATTCAGAGAAAGGAAGCAACCATGTTCCCATTCGCAGATCATTCAAAGAAAGGAAGCAACCATGTAGATATCAGGGATATGTAGCTACCATGAGCACTATGATTCAAGCCGAACCATCCTCATTCAAAGAAGCAGTCAAAGAACAAGTTTGGAAGGATGCTATGGCTGAAGAATATGAATCTATTGTGAAAAAAAAAGTATGGGACGTTGTGCCGAGACCAAATGGGAAGTCTAGTGTGATTTCAAAGTGGCTATTCAAGATCAAACATGGAATCGATGGCAACATTGAGAAATACAAAGCAATGTTCGTAGCACAAGGCTTCTCTAAGAAAGAGGGAGAAGATTATGATGACATATTTGCTCCTGTGGCTCAATACACAACCATCTGTTCGATAGTTTCCCTTGCTGCTAGTCAAGGATGGACCCTTCATTAGATGGATGTAAAGATTGCTTTCCTTCATGGCATGTTACAGGAAGAAGCATATGTTGAATAACTACAGGGATTTGAAGTGGAAGATCGCAAAAAAAATGCTTTCAGGTTGAAGAAGGCAGTGTATGGTTTGAAGCAAGCCCCCCGAGCTTGGTATGCATGCATCGACAGTTATTTAATGAAGTTGTGCTTCACAAGAAGAAATGCTGATCCCAACCTCTATTTTAATCTTGTCCAAGGTATGCCATTGATTTTGGTTCTATATGTTGACAATCTATTCTTGACAAGAAGTGCACCTCCGATGATCGAATGTAAGAGGGAGCTAGCCTCTAAATTCGAGATGGAAGACCTTGGACTCGTGCACTAGTTTTTAGGCCTTGAGGTGTGGCAAAGGCCTTGCGAGATCTTTCTCTCACAGGGAAAGTATGTTGTGAAGCTGCTGAAAAGATTTGGTATGACTGAGTGCAAATCCATGGCTACTCCGACGGAGACGAACTTCAAGAAGTTGTGTGGAAAAACAGTTCGACCTGATCTAGAAAATCCATCTGAGTACAGACAACTAATTGGGGTTGTGATGTTCCTTGTGAACACCAGTCCAGACATATGCTATGCAGTAAACACATTGATTCAATTCATGACTGATCCCCTCCATGCACATTGGATCACTGCCAAACATGTATTGAGATATTTACATGGGTCGATCACACTTGGTCTGAGATATTATGACAGAGACGTTCAACTTCATGGATACACTGATGTTAACTGGTCAGGAAATGTTACTGATAGAAAGAGTACATCTGGATGTTGCTTTAGTCTTGGATCTGCCATGATATCCTGGATGAGCAGGAACCAAAAGTCTGTAGCATTAAGCACCGGTGAAGCAAAATAAATTGTCGCTAGCATGGCTAGTTGTGACGTAGTTTGGTTGAGGAAGCTCTTTGGAGAGCTATTTGAACAAGTCTTAGACACTACAGTGATATACTGCGACAACAAGAGCGGGATTCGTTTGGCAAAGAATCTCGTGTTTCATAACAAGTCCAAGCACATCGATATTCAATATCACTTTATTCAAGACATGGTGCAGATAGGAGTTGTTAGACTCCACATATTGACAGATGAACAGATAGCAGATATTCTCACCAAGGCATTATCAAAATAAAAGTTCTTGGTCTTCAGAGCGCAGCTTGGACTGATGGATGTAGCCCCTCCGAATAAGGGGAAACACTGATTGAGGACACTGAGCAAACTCTTCCTACACTGCTTGAGCTCTCAGGGTGAGGAATTGAGATAAAAGGGCTCCTGGGGTTGAGGGATCTCTGGACAATAGGGTACTCCCCTATCTGTTACCCATAGGGTTAAAGATGTTGCTCCCCTATATTCATAGGGTTGGAGAATGTTGCTCCCCTAATTGGTTTTTGCAAAGTATACCCCAGTTGGCATCATACCCTCAAGCAAGGCTTGTTGGGAATACCGCTCGTCGTTGGCCAACGAGTTGAGAGTGTACTTGGGGTGTACAACCCATGTCAATTATGATGCAGGTGTTCCACCACATGACTATTGAGAGCCATTGATGGGAAGATCAGTAGGCAATAGGATTGGGTTGAGATTTTCTCCCCTCCCGAGATTCCATGGTCGAAGATGTGCTCCCCTGAATGATGTGTTAAACTATTGCTCAGTATGGGTGGAAGCTATTGCTCCCCAATTCTTCTTCTTCTAGATCCGAGAGAATTTAAACAAATAGAGTTGAGCAGTGACAGTCTTAGCATGACGACACCATGATGTGAAGATCTATAGGTAGATGTTAACAAGTGGAATTCTTCCTAGTTGAGAGGGAGTGTAAAATTTTGCAACTAGGGATAAATTCCATCTTGGACAGCTCAAATGATCGAGATCATAATTGCATTATATTCCTCTTTTTGAGAGGACCAAAATCGACCTATAGATCACCCCATTCGGTTAAGCGGAAGTTAAATTTTGAATTATTTTAATGTAATGGAATGGGTCGGCCTAAGCACATGTGGAATTAGTCAAGTCGGCCTCAACCCCAAGCGGACCCTCACGAAAGCCTATAAATAGAAGCGACCTGAAGCTCATTCTCACACATTGCTCAAGCGATATTCTATTTGCATTCTTTGTCTGGGTTTGTCTATTTTGTTTTGGCTCGCACAAGTTCGACGGAAAGAGTTAGCGCAAGGTCCGAAATCACAAGCGAGAGGCTCGCTCTAATATAGAGTTTTCTAGATCATAGCCACAAGCTTAATACTGAGGTTTTCGGCCATAGCCTTAGGCACAGAGTGTTCAACCTGCGGCCAAGGTGCCATAGCCACAGGCACAGTGAGTTAAGGTTGCGGCTAGGGCTTCAGAGGTTGATCGGGTTGATCATAGCCATAGCCACAGGCACAGAGTGTCCTGCTTGCAACCGGGGTGCCATAGACGCTGGCATAGAGTCTCAAGGGTGCGGCTAAGGGGATTTTGAACAAATCTGGGCTGGATCGACCTCAGTTGCTCACACAGTGTTTCCTAATATCGTCTACAAGGTCGCAAATGCTCGCAGTCAGTTTTCTGGTAGCGCCCTGGATTCAAATCTAGGATTTGGTAGTTGATTTCAGTTGGCTTCAGTGATCTATTGGATCCATGTTTCTTACTGTTGTAGATATGCGCTTTTGTAGATTTGTTCTATATATTTTCGCTACATATGTATTGGGCTCATTATACTCTCTGCTGAAAACTTTTTATGACGATCTATTGAAGAAAAAGATTTGAAAGGTTTTCCCCCTTGTAAGGTTTTTCCCTGATCTTGGACAAATTTGTTGTCTCTTATGGTTGTGTTGTTGTCTTCTTTATCACTGCATATATTGTTCTATCTTCAGTTACAGTTTATGGTTGATTACACTGCTAATAATTGGATACATTGTTTATAAAGAAGTAATTTGGGCTAAAGTAATTGACACAACATAGAACAATCTGAAAATTTAACAATTCTCTTGGTAGTCAAAGGTTTGAATTTGACTATTTTATGGATGTACTATTGGACTATGTATCTCAAGTTGAACATTGATTGACTAAGAAAAAGAAGAATCAATTCTTGGTTTTCCCCCTTGTGGAGTTTTTCTCTGGTCTTTGACCAAAAATCTTTGTCTCATTGTGCTTGGCTATCTTCTGTTGTGCATTATTGTCTATTGTTCTATCTATAATTGCTTAACTGTTACTGGGGTAGATGAAATTGTTTTAAGTAATTATTGCAGCACAGAACATGTGAAAAACTTAAAATGGTATTAGAGCTGAGGTGAATATTAGCCATTGGAGAAAAGAGAATTCACCCCTTGGGACACTTTTCTTGCTAATTGGTGATCAACTCTCTTAGACAAGATGACTTCCTCCTACTTCAAGATTGAAGAGAATTTGAATGATGGCTCCAACTTTGCAGCATGAAGGGCCAAATTGGATCTTACTCTTGAAGAGAATGATTTGATGGACTATGTGGAGGGCAAGGTAGCGAACCTCCAGAGAATGTCAATGCCAGTGTCAAATCCAAGTACAAGAAGGGTGAGATCAAGGCTAAGAAGATCATCATTGACTCTCTTAGAGATCATCTCATCACTTATGTCTCCAAGTTGAAGAAGTCAAAGGAGATGTATGACAAATTGATTGAGATGTATGAGGTTAAAAATGTCAGCCACATCATTTCCTTGAAGGGTAAACTTGGGACATCAAGATGACCAAGTCAAAATCTATAACAGGCTACTTCATGAGAATCACTCAAATAAGAGATCAACTTGTTTCCGTTGGAAAAATCATACCTGATAGAGTGCAAATGACCCTTGGTGGACTCCCTATGTCTTGGGAGACATTCATAACAGGAATTAGTAGCAGAAAGGAGCTCCCCTCATTTGATGAAATCTTGGGCTCTTGCACTCAAGAAGAATCCAAGCTCATTTCCAAAGGAAAAATTCAGAGACAAGAAGAAGGATAACCTAGAGAATTTGCAGCAATGTCAAGAAAGGAAAAGGGAAAGGAAGACCTTCCAAATGGAAGTCAAAGAAGCCCGCTCCAGCATTCAACAATAATAGGAGGGACTTGTCCAAAGTCCAATGATACAGATGTGACAAATTTGGCCACATAGCCTGAGATTGTCTTTTTACTCACCACCAGTGGATGACCCCACAGGAGAAATTTTCTCCTAGATTTGTCTTTAGCTGGCAGCCAACAACGTCTGATTGCCACCAGTGTAGTTGATATATTGTGCCAATTGATCTTTGCTCCTTGAGCTAGTCATATGTCCCCTCGCCCATCTGTTGAGAGTGTATGTTTGAAGGTGGGCCATTGAATCTTAAAGGTATGTCTTTCATTGTGCACTTGGGTGCTTGTGCATGTTTTTCCTTGGGCACATTGGTTATGCATTATTGGGTGACTTGGAAGGAGGAAGGGTTTTGATTGTAGTCTTGTTCCCTCACCTTAAATTAAGGGTTAATCCTCAACCCTAGTCCCATGGGATCTCCCCTATTGGCTTATAGCTTTAAGATGGGCGCTACTCGGGAAAGCTCGATTTTGGTAGTGCAATCACGTTTTCGTGTTTCACGTTTTTCACTCCCCTACGCACATTACATGCCCCATTTCATCATCTTCCCTCTCTAGGTCCACAAGGCTCTGGTACTCCCCCTCCCTTTGTCCACACGTCTGCCTTAGGCTTGGAATGTTTCCCCGAAGGTTGATGCAGCTAAAAAAAAATATTAAAAGCATATCATGGCCACATAAAAAAGAAAAGTAATATCACAAAAAGAAAAAGATGGTTGGGACATTGTATTAGTACGTGGGAAAAATCCATGAGCTCTACCCCTTCATTATGGCCATCACCCTGGTTCCTAAGGCCCCCCTTGAGTGTCCCCCGCATCATTAAGGAACCAATGTATGTCCCAACCTCTGGTGGGCGATGAAATGCCCCACCTTAATGGGGCAATCACTGCTTATATCATACACAACATGCTCTCATTTCCTAGAGCACTGAGCAGTATAATAAAAGAAAAATCAAGAAAAGGAAAAAGGAAAATGAAGAAGGGTGGAAAAACAAAGGTTGGGGTAACTCATGTACCACGATTGCTCCCTCCTACATCTATACAACCAAATATGTGGACATCCCTCATCATTAACACCCTCGAACCCATGGTATTTGGCCTTGAGACCTCTATTTCCTAATCCACATGACACCTATCACTTGAAGGATGTACCTTGGACATGTCTTTTCCTTTAGGGGCTGGGAACACCTAATAGGGTTGTTTATTAGCCACTCCTACCTAGGGAGGTAACACTATTACATGCTCAAAGCCTAAAGTTGGAAGGGAATCCCATTATCAAGTCTCATTTGTGCCCTTAATTAACAAGCTTCGTTCATTTGGATGCACTAATGAATTATTGTACTTGATGGAGAGGCATTGGATCTTATGCGTAATTGACAGATAGTTTCATCATGGGCTGGGCAACTTAACTGGGGCCCACGCCCACCAGAGGATCATATTGACACTTGTAGGGGATGCATTGAGAGCCATGGTACTTTGTCATGTGATAGAGCATTATTTCATCTCACGGGCACCCTCAACACCTTTAGCAACTTGTTCATTGCCCCACATTATTCCCGAGATGATGCACTTGGACCAACATTGCCCCCATTCGGCTTAGCACAGTACACATGGTTTGGTCGTTGATCCAAGGCCCAGAGGAGGTTTGTCTCACCCTTAAGACATAGGAGGGAAATCACCATCATTAGTGCCCTCATCTGGAGTAGTCTACAGGCTTATCTTTCACCAGGAGACCCATGAGACTAGTATTTGTGCCCTAGAGCCACTTTGGAGCACCACATTATGACTTACGTGGACATAAAAGGGCCATCCCCTTGTGCATCATTTATGGAGCCCTCTCTCTCTTTTTGGCACTTTGAGGACTCAACGTGGCCTTCAAACGACCTCATTTCATCACGATGTCATCATTTCGGCCTACAAATGGATGGCTTTTTCATTACTTCACTAGCTATTCGGTGGGTTTGTCACCATGACTTGTATCTAGTACATTATTTTATAATCTTTGGCACTAATTAGGCTAAATTGAATTAGTAGAGACTCATATAGAGCTAGCTCTCATTGTGAGGGAGCATTATCATCACTTGTCTCTTCTCTCTTGTACAAGATTTCACACTTTTCTTGGATGCTAGTGGAGACTTTTGATGCATTTCGATATCTTTGGAAGCTAAATTTCAATATCTCTCAGAGCTACTTATTTTGTCTATGGTTGGATATATCTCTTGTCATCTTGAGTAGGTAATTGTTGAAGAGTGGTTGATAGGGAATCACTCTTTGGCCTCCTTGAATATGAATTTGGTAAATCTTGAATCATCATAGACTCCATAGCCCAAGGATTAGGCACCAGTCCAAGAAAAATTGGTGAAAAACCTTTCCTTCCCTCTCTTTTCCTTTCTCCAAAAATATCGGTCCCTTTTCCTAGAAAGCTCCCTAGGGCATCCAACGAAATCCATTAGAGAAATAATTTTGAGATTCCGCTTGGACAGAATTCTTCCTTAGTGTTACCTCTTTGAGACCTCAAATATTGGTGGAATTCTCACAGTTAATTCTTCGGAAATTTTATGCCCTAGGTGTGCCTTAGAAGGGAAATCTAGTTAGTTTTCCTTGGATAAGGTGGTCTTCTTAAGGGTCTTATAAACCTAGTATTCAATAGAATAAATCATACAAGATCTTTCCCCTATCCTACCTTGACCTAGTGAGCACCTTAGAGGAGCTCCTCCCACGATTATTCCTCAGCCCTAGGTCTAGAATAGGCCCTTTCATCTCTTAAGTGAAGCAAAAACCCTATTTTAAGTGAAAAATAATCTTGTAAAGCTTTTTGAGAGGTCCTGTATCAAATTTGGAATCTTGATCTTAGGCAAGCCTATTATTATTGCAAATCTTGAGCCCTAAGTCTTTATTTCCCATCCTAGGTCTTTCTTGGAGATCCTTTATCTTATTGAAAGCATTGAGCATTGATTGAGCCTCTCCTTGAATGGGCTTAGTGGAATCACTTCACACATAGGTCATTAGCATATCCATTATAAGTGATTTCCTCCTATCAGGACTCCTCCCATCAATGAAATTCTATAAAGAGCAAGGGAAAATTATTGAGGTGACAATAGGTCTTTGTCCCATTGTTGTCATTAGGTCTAGTTATTGTCCCATAGGTTACCCTCCTAGGGCCCTACTAGATTCTGTGGCAACATGTCCTGAAAGAAGAAGTGCTCCGAGGACCAATTCCAACAACAACCACTTCAAAAATAGAAGGAGAAGATGAGGTATTGTTTACCATGCAAGTGTTGAAGAGACTTAGTGCCCTCAAAAGAGGTCCAAGAACACAAGGTATGTTGATAATGTTGCTAATACTCATTCTAAATATTTTCTTGTTGCTGCTCTTTCTAGCTCATCTTCAGATAGCATTGATAATTGGCTGGTGGATAGTGGGGCATATAGACACTTTATTGGGTATCGTGAAGTCCTCTCAAATTTCTTTAGATAGCATTGAGAGTTGGCCAGTGGATAGTGTGGCATATAGACACTTTATTGGGTATCGTGAAGTCCTCTCAAATATGGTTGAGGGACACTAATTTGAAAATTATACTTGGGGATAATTCTACTCATCTTGTCAAAGGGTTTGGATCTACTTCTTTTCATTTGGATTATGGTCAAACCATTCATCTGCAAGATGTGTTATATGTGCTGAGCTTGAAGAAGAATATTGTCTCCATTTCTTCCATGGAAGACAAAGGGTTTAGAGTTGCATTCATTAATGGAACAGTCCTTGCTCGGCCAAGGAGATCTAACTTAAGGGGAACCTTCACATTTGGTGTCAGAAATGAAAGCCTATACAAAGTTTGTGGATGACCAATTCAAGCATTGGTCCATGATACCACTAATCAATATGTGTTTTGGAAACGAAGATTTTCTTACCTTCATTACAAGGCTTTGCCTGACTTGAGCAGGATGGTTTCAAGGATTCCCAAGATTCAAGTGGATCATGAAGGTGTATATGAGGGATATGCAAGCGACAAGAATGTCAAGGAACCATTCCCTTATAGTAGCAGCAGATTTAAAAATATTCTTCAACTCATTCATTCTAATCTTTATGGACCCATGTCAGTGACATCTCTTAGAGGATATTTATAATATGTGATCTTTGTTGATGACTTCTCCCGTAAGACTTGAATCTTCTTCTTGAAGAGCAAGGACCGAGCTTTCGGCATGTTCAGGGACTTCAAAACTCTAGTGAAAAATCAAGCTGGAAAGAAGATCAAGATCTTGAAGGCAGATAATGGAGGAGAATTCACTTCAAATGAATTCAAGGATTTTTGTAAGGAAGTCAAAATTAAGAGGGAAGTGACTATTCCATACACCCCTCAACAAAATGGAGTTGTTGAGAGGAAGAACAAGACCATCTTGGAAGAAGCCAAAGCCATGATTCATGATCAAAAGCTTCCTATGTTTATGTGGGGAGAAGAAACAAATACTGTAAGTAATTTCCAAAATAGAAGCCCTCATCAGGCCTTAATGGACAAGACTCCTAAAGAAGTTTTAACAGGTGTGAAACTAAAAGTTGGACACTTGAGAATATTTAGTTGCCTTGACTACTTTCATGTACCGAAAGAGAAGGCTTTAGGAAAGAAAGGTATGTTTATTGGTTATTTTAAAATTCTAAAGATTACAGGATACATGTGCCAGGTCAGAGGAACACTGAGTTCAACCGGGATATGACCTTTGATGAAATGTTCCCCTTGGAAAAGAAAGGGAATCTCTTGTCCCTGCCAGCACCGAGAGAATAGATGATTCTATGGATGTAGATGCAGAGCCATCCATGCCAGAGCCTGACCTTCCAGATGAGCCTATGGCACCACTGGATCCTTTGAATCCTCCTCCTTGTGATTCTCCTTCTAGGAAGAGGCCCTTGTGGCTTTGTGATACTTTACAGGTTGTAGAGAAAAATTTGGCCCCTAGAGGCACCTTCACAGAAATCAAGCAGCCTCGCAGATATCAAGGATATATTGCATTGATGAGAAACATCATACAATTTAAACCTTGCAACTATGAAGAAGGAGGGAAGGAACAAGTTTGGAAAGATGCAATATTAGAGGAATATCAGTCCATCTTGAAAAATGGCATATGAGAGGTTGTTCCGATACTTGAGGGAAAGTTTGTTGTGACTTCCAAGTGGATATATAAAATCAAAACATGCAGCTGATGGTAGCATTGAAAAATTCAAAGCAAGGTTCTTGGCTAGAGGATTCTCCCAGAAAGAGGGAGAATATTATGATGAGATATTTGCACCTATTGCCCGATACACTACCATCCGGTCTATTATTGGTCTTGCTATTAATTAGGCTTGGAGTCATCATCATATGGATGTGAAAACAACCTTTCTTCATGGCGTTCTCAAGGAAGAAGTGTACCTAGAGCAACTACAGCGCTTTGAGGAACATGACAAGCAAACACATGTTTGTCGATTAAAAAAATCCCTCTATGGATTGAAGCAAGCCCCTACGGCTTGGTATGCTCAGATTGATGGGTACCTGATGAAGCTAGGATTCAAACGATGCAATGTTGATCCCAACCTCTACTTCAAGGTTGTCTAAGGTATGCCTTTGATTTTGGTTTTATATGTTGATGATTTGTTCATGACAGGAGTAGAGCCTCTAATCATCCAGTGTAAGAAGGATCTTGCCTCTGAATTTGAAATGAAAGATCTTAGGTTAATGCACTATTTCCTGGGCTTATAGTGGCAAAAACCTGAAGAGATTTTCCTAAGCCAAGGAAAATGTGTTTTCAAACTCTTGGAAGATTTGGGATGGTGAATTGCAGGTCCATGGAAACATCGATGGAGGAAAACTTCAATAAGTCATGTAGCGAAGTTGCATGACCAGATCTAGTGGATCCTTCTATGTTTCAACAATTGATTAGGGCTTTGATGTTTCTAGTCAACACTAGACCTGATATATTTTTTCTATTAACACCTTGATCCAGTTCATGGTGGAAACTTTGCATGATCACAAGGTGGCCGCAAAACATGTGTTCAGATATCTACATGGGGCAATCAATTATGGACTGAGATATGACTTCGGAAATTATTTGAGACTTCACGGATATATAGATGCAAATTGAGCCGGGAGTGTTATCGACAAGAAGAGCACATCAGGGTATTGTTTTAAATCGATATCTGCCATGATTTCCTGGATGAGTAGAAAGCATAAATCTTTCGCTCTAAGTACAACCAAGGAAGACTATATTGCAGCTAGTATGGCTAGTCATGAGGCTATGCAGAGTTGTTTGATCATGTGTCAGATATGATCGTGATATACTGTGACAATCAAAGTGAGATCAGACTTTCAGAGAATCCAATATTCCACAACAGGTCAAAGCACATTGAGATTAAGTACCACTACATCAGAGATATGGTACAAAGAGGAGCAGTGATGCTCCAACACATCTCGACAAATGAGCAGTTTGCAAACATTATCACTAAGACTTTGCCGAAAGTGAAGTTCTTATTCTTTAGAGAGAAGCTTAGAGGGAAGGGGAATATATCCCTCCTTGGGAGGGAACACTACTGATCGAGAACACGGAGCATATGCTCTCCCCCCAGTCTTTTCACTATCCATGACTTAGTCGAGGAGGGAGGAATGAGCAGTGAGGCTCCCAGGTTTGAGGGTACTCGAAGCCATGGACTTGGTTGAGTACATACCCCAGTGTGAATCCTACTCGCAACTCACCTTCGTGTCATTATTGACCAAGGGCCATATTGAGATGGTTAAGCATATTAGGATTAACACCCATCTAGCCAATGGGTGAGGAGACTTAGGTGTGTGTGATCTTTACCAAAGTTGGGCGTGACTACCATGGACTTGGTTATGGTAAATTGATCTCCCTAAGTATTGGATTCAACCCCTTGATCAATGAGGATCAAGTTGGGTGAATATCACTCAGTGGACATAGGGTGTGTGTGATATTTACCAAGGTCATTTATGACTGCCATGGACTTGGTTGTGGTAAATTGATCTCCCCTACTATCAGTGTGGATCATTCTTCTTCTTTTATGGATCGAGTCATCATTGTTCAACTGAGATGAGATGAGATGAGCTTCTCTTATGTTGAGACGTGTATCCGAGATGAGTCTTATGGTGCAAACAGAAATTCCTCCCTAGCTCAAAGGGAGTGTTAAGATTTGTACCTTCTTTCAGAATTTCCATTAGCAAATAATGAAGAAAATACAAATTTGTGAGTTTGACCAAGTCGTCCCTACGACCATCAAGTCGACCCAACAAGTGGAAAACCCACCTCCTACCTCTCATATAAATAAACCTTCGTTGGACCTCATTTGGACATCCATCATCACATCAATTCATCTTTGACATTCGTAAAAGTAAATCCACATGTGTGAAGGACTAAGGAGACATTTTTTGTGTTGACCAAATTTTCTCGCTTTTGACTTGCGTTGACATGGGAACTTTGACCCTATTTTGACCAAGTTGATTAGATTATTTTGGGAGGGAGAATATACCAGGAATATTTGACTCTATTCACCGCATCTTTATCTCTGCTTTTTGGGCTCGTTGACTAAGGTTGACCATAGGATTTGACTAGGGTTAGGCCACAAATTTGAATGAGACATTTGATCGAAGATTGCATGAGGAAGAAGGCTAAATATTTGACTTTGAGTTGACTAAATTTCAAATTTTTTTGTTAGGCGTTGACCATAGGGTTGACTGTTGACATTTGACCGAAAATTGCAAGGTCTATCAACTAAGGTTGACCGAATTTAGGCCCTCCTATTTCAGAATGCAAGTTGACCATATTTGACTCTCTCTTATTTAACTATGCTTTGACTTGGTTTAGCCCTCATTCTCTTGACAGTCAAAGGTTTGACTTTGATTGGTTTATGATTGTACTATTGGACTATGTATATCAAGCTAAACATTGATTGACTAAGAAAAAAAAAGAATTGATTCTGAGTTTTCCCCCATGTGGGGTTTTGCACTGGTATTTGACCAAAAAACTGTGTCTCATTGTGCTTGGCTATCTTCTATTGTGCATTATGTTCATTGTTCTATCTATAATTGTCTAACTATTACTTAGGTAAATGAAATTGTTTTAATTAATTATTGCAGCATAGAACATGTGAAAAACTTAACATAATTTTGCATCCAAACTTCTTATCACACCTCAAATGAGTGGGATGCCTCAAAGACTTAGCTTGAACCAAACATGATCCAAGTCTAAGCATGGAAAGGGAAAATAAATGCCATGAAGAGAGGATTTATTAATCTAGGTTGTTAGATTTATGCTTGGTTTAATGCTTCACATGTTTTTCATATGCCATTACAAAAGAAAAGAAAATGGCACATGAAAGTAAAATATTGAGTGAAGAGATAGATTTTTCACATAGAATAAAATTGACGACTCCACCCATTGTCTATAGTGAGATTAATGGCTATATTCTTGTCTTCATGGTAATTCATTTTCCTTTGCGAAATCAAAATAACTAAGCTATAAGGGAGATAGGTTTGGTCGCAAATTGGATGGGAATCCAAACAAGTGGCAAACAATCCAAACAAGATGTACACATAAAATAAAATAAACAAAGGGGTAGGGACCTATTTGCACTTTTTTTTGTTATATAGAGACACAAAACAAGGGTGAGTATCCCAATATCCATAAAACAACTGAAAGAAAGTGAAGTGATATGTTGAGCAAGAGCACATAGTAAAATAATAAACAATATTTATCAAGCAAAACAAAGAATGGGTATCCCTAAATGCCCCTAGAATCGGAAGTATGGATGCTCCAACCTATAATACAATAGTCCCATTTCTAGGTTTCTTGGTATAAACATAACATTCTTCCTCCATGTTGCCCCAGGCCCCAATTGATGGAGAATGAGAACAAGAGAAGGCGGAATTCAAACTAGTTGAATGGAGTGAAGGTGCAACCCAAAGATGATGTAACCCAAATTAAAGTGGGTGTGAGAGGAGCTTTGACATGGTGCACAAATATTAGGTTTTAAACCATTAACAAGGTGATGGGGATGAGAACCTTAACTGAACCTCCATTACAAATGGGATCCCACTGTTACAAAAAGAAACCATGGAAATGACCTTAAGAAACACATTGAATGGAGGTGCCAAGTGTTATGATTGAAGCCATGGAAGTCCTCATGCCTCTCCTTCACTCATGAACATGCAAAAGAAAGAAAAGGTGTGAAGTGTTGTGGTCATGGATATCTAAGTAAGTTGCAAAAATATATAAAACAAAAGGGACAAGTGAAGCCTCAAAGAAAGGAGTAAAAGCTCTATGAACAATGATCAAAATCTAAGGGGAAGTAGGATAATTTTTTCCTATAATGAATTTAGTTTTTAGAAAAAAGACTCCATTTAGTGAACATAAACTCGTGAATGAGAAAAATAGTGCAGAATTATCTACAAGTTCAAATAAAAAATAGAGTGATAAATCCAAAAAGGAAAAAGTGAGGCCAAAGGACAAAGTTGACCCAAAAAACAAAAAGAAAAGTCATTGAAGGCCCAATGAGGAGTGGGATCAATCATATATACCAAGCCTAAAACAAGGAAAATAATTCTTCAATAAATTAATTTTATTACATGGGTTTGTTCTACACATTAAACCAAGTAATCAAATGTGATACCCTTGGTTGGCCCTACATGGCAAGGTACACCCAGGGGTCCTTAATGAGAGTGATACCATGTAAATGTTGGAATAATATTAGAAAAAAGGTCCAACTAGGACTTGTTGCAAAGAAAGGATACTAAACAACTAAATTAAAATGAGGGTGGTAAAACAGTCAATAAATGATGAGGTTGGAGTAAATTTAAAAAATCAACCCACTACATAGTAGCAAGAAGGATCAATTTGTATGAATGCAACATTACCATAAATACATATTAAAATAGCATTTAAAATGGAGTACTAGAGCATAAATTATAACAATTTGTCCATTCCTTGACTTTGTCCTAGAGGTGGTCCTTTGATGTTTTTTATATTGGGCCACTTTCATAATTCTGAATAAAATTATTGTTAGCTACTAACTATATTCACATATCTATTTTCTAAATCTCCTAATGCATATGGCCTCACTGATATCATTGCAAGGTTGTAGGTTCCCACATATGACTAAGTTGTAAATCATAATCATGTTCTTTTTCAACTCACTACTTGAATTTAGCATAATAGACACTCTAACAAATGTGAAATTTTTTGTAATGAATAATTATCATAAAATTAAAATCCATTAGTCAATATGGATGGAGTACAAAATTGATTAGAATATATTCTTGGGTATCAAATGTTTCTTAAATAACTAAAAAGATAAATTATATAAAAATTGAAAAACAAAATCATAATGAATATATATTTTATAACTCACTACAAACATTTAGTGGCCTAAATGACTAAGGTAGTAACCTTGCTTCCCATATACTATTTGTACTTTTACATTACATTGAATATATATTTTATAAATAACCACTTAGTGACCTAAGTAACCAAGGTAAATAACCACTTAGTGACCTAAATAACCAAGGTAGTACCCTTGCTTCCTATATACTATTCTCTCTTTTACAAAGAGAGAAAAAAATATTAACATCATAAATTCTTCATAATAATATGTAAAAAAACAAATTAATAATATTTGCATATTAAAATAATAATGAAAAAAATATTGTAACATAGACTACACTAACTAATTGATTAACTACTTTTAAAAAAACCAAAAATATTCTGAACATTTTTTTCTCATTATATATGGCAAGTTAAGTAAGGAAACTATTTCATTTGATTTTTAAAAGAAAAAAACTTTATGAAAATGGGCAGTACATACTTTTAATACTTAAGTTTAAAAATTTGTAATCACAATTTATCACGCACACAACATCACTTGAAAGTTTAAAAGCTTGTAACCTCATTGTACCACCAACAATAAAGTTTTAAAAGCTTGTAACCTCATTATACCACCAAATAGTTGAAAATTATTCTCTATATAACCAAGAAAAAAATATATTAATTATAATAAATTTAAAATGTGCAATCTCATATTAAATATACATAACAACCTTAAATATACATAACAACCGTACTTGAAAGTTTAAAAGCTTGTAACTACATTGTACCACCAGCAACAATTGAAAATTATTCTCTATATAACCAATAAAAAAAACTATATTAATTATATTAAAATTAAAATGTGCAATTTGATATTAAATTTATTTATAAACAACTAAAATATATTTGAAATTATCCATGCCCTATTATCAATTAAAATATATCTAAATATATTCATAATATATTTAAATATATTCACAATTAATTAAATTATATAATCGCATTTAAAATTTCAATATAATATATAATTCAGTAGGAATTATAATATATATAATTCTAACTTCTATTTATATTCGATAAATCTACACTCAGAGTTCATAATTGATCATATAGAAATTAACATACCGATCAGAGTTCAATGTTGACGTTCCTTCCAGTTTCGGGCAAGTAATGCGTCGATTCAGGGACTCTGTTACGATGGATCTTTGTGTTTAAAAGGAAAAACAAAAAGAAAGAACACGCTGGCCGGCAACCTTTAAGAGTTCAACCAAAAGCAACAAAGAACCACGGCTTATCATACAAGAAACCAGAAACAGAACCCAGCCATAGAAAACATAAACGATCAGAAGCAGAATATTGAACAAAAACACAAAAGCAGGCAAAGACGGAAGAAGAAAACATAAAATAAAGAAAGGGAAGAAGAAACCATAAAATAAAGAAAACCCCAAAAATCCGGCCCACATCCATTCCATGACTTCCAGTTACCCATACCATCTGCATTTCTTCCTGCACCTGAAAAAATAGATGACCATTGGAATCAAAGCAGAAATTCAACGCGAAATTGTGCTGTTATCAATTAAAACACAAAACAATCCCTAAATTTACAATTATTACCGAATTTAGAGTAACAAAATGCAATGTTCAATCCGACCAGAGGAAATGAGAAAATTATAGCATGCCAACTCTCTGCAATATACATAAATCTTTCTTATAGCACGCCAAGAGGATTCAAGCAAATGAAATACTACAATTCTCCTAAACAGCTTCACTTAATGAATATGGCTATGGCTAGTCAGAACTCTGAAAAACGAAATAGACATATTGATCATGACAAATTTCTCTAATGAATTCTAAGGTATACAGGCTATTGATCTGTTCGTACCTAAGAGCATATGTCTGTCAAGTCCCGAGGAGCTCAAAGATCATCGAACGGCCGTTTAAAGCCCTGAAACAATTTGTAAATTCAACCATTAGAAAAGAGTAAAGATATGTTCCTACTAATTAAAGAACATCTAAACTGAAGAGAACAGAAGGAAAGAAATAATGGATTCCCTTTCACATTATCATAAAATTATGAAAATATCATAAAAACAGAGTACAAATACCTTATCATTATCTGCACAGATAAGCATTCATTCCGTCTGCGCGTTGAATTCGCGATGTCTCTAAACTTAAAGTTGCGGCGCCCTCGCTCCGTCCAGAAAATAGACTGAAGGCGTGGCCATGGCCGAGAGAGAGAGAAAAGGCAGGCGGGACCAGACCGGACGAAACGCTCGCACGTATTGAGCGTGTAGTGGAAGCGAGGCTGAAAAGATTAGACGAGCGCTGAACTTCTTTCGCACGGCATTATTGAATGTTGCGGCGTGTTGCTCATACACGTCATGGCGGCGCACCTCACCTCTGCAGTGCAGGTTGCAGAGAACATGGATGATGGTGTGTAAATGAGGTAGTAGTATTAAATAATTTATTTCCATCGCAACGCTCCATTGGATGGGAACGGAACTGCAACGGCTACTTCTTTCTCTCTCGATTGCATCATCCTCCTTTCCCACGTTTCTCACTTATGTCATCCCGATTCCCTATGCGATTACCACTCCGCCCATCTCTATGCTTTTCAGCTTTCCAAATCAAATTATCGTTCAGGTTTCTAACGTTAAAGTATCAAATTCCATCTATATGCTTTTTCAGCTTTCTAAATATATTCATAATCAATTGAAATATATTTAAATATATTCACAATTAATTAAATTGAAATTAGATTTTCAGAATTTAGGTTTTAGAATTTTCTTTAAGTAATAATTACATATTAAAGAAAAACAATGGTTTATCATTGGTTTATTATTAAATCTAGGTGAGAAATGAAGACATCGAGTTTATATAGATGTAAAAATAACTAAAATAACTATTTTGACTTTGAAAAAAATAAAATAAATTAAATAAAAAAATTAATTTTATTCAAATAATAATTTTATAAAAAATAGTATTTATTTATTTTTATTTTATTTTATTATTATTATTTAAATATTACAAAAATTAGTGAATTTTTATATTAATTTTTTATGTTATTAAATAATAATAATTTATTTATTTATTTATTTATTATTATTATTTAATAACATGAAAATTTACCAAAAATATAAATTTTTATGTTATTAAATAATAATAATAAATAAATTATTATTATTTAATAACATATTAAAAAAAAGGTAATATTTAAATAATAATAATAATAATAATAATAAATAAATAAATAAATTTCTTTATAAAATTATTATTTGAATAAAATTAATCATTTATTTAATTTAATTTATTTCCTTATAAAAATATTTATTTAATGGCCTAAAACATTTCAGTATTCTAATATTTGATCCAATGGCTCAAACATGGACACTGTGACAGCTAGGGGAGTTGTTTTCAAATAACATTCATCATTATTGTTCAAAATCATGTCCTCTGAAATAATACTCATGAATTATAAAACAATTGTAACATAAAACAAAAACAAAAAAACCATGTATTTTTCGAATAATAAAATAGTTTTAACAAAAATAGAAGAGGAGAAGCACATCAAATAGCATCTAGATTAGACAGATTTCTAGTATCAAAGGAATTGGTAAGCTTAGATATTTACTATGACGTTGCAATTCTACCATCTTTAGGATCTGACCATTGGCCAATACGGTTGGAAATTGATATCAAAGAAGGTCCAAAGAACAGGCCTTTTCGATTTGAATTATTTTGGTTAAGGGATTCAACTTTTCTGGAAAAAGTAAAACACTGGTGGCAATCTACAAACATACAGGGTAGGAACAGAATGCACATGTTTCAGCTGCACTTGAAACATTTAAAAAAAAAAGAAATTAAAATTTGAAACAAGGCAGAATTTGGTAACATCCATTCAACAATGCACCGCCTGCAAGAAAGAATGAAACAAAATCAACAGCAGATGATTTTATATGGATGCACAGAAGAACTTGCCATAGAGGAAGGAAATATTCTGAGTGATTTAGAGGAGCAGAAGAAACAAGAAGAAATATTATGGAAACAGAAGTCACGAGTGCAGTGGCTAAAAGAATGCGAGAGAAATACAAACTTTTTCCATAAATATTTGATACAAAGAAGGAAACATAATAGGATATTCTCACTGAAAAACGAAAATGGCAATCGAATTTACCAACATACTGAAATGGAAGAACTGCTAGTAAGGCACTTCAAGGACATGGTTACTGAACCATATCTTAATAGAGAATCAGATATTCGAAGAATCACCAGTCACATTTTGTCTAAGGTTAGCAGGGAACAAAACTTAGCCCTAATGAGGGAAATCACCATGGAAGAGGTAGAAGAGGTCGTCAAAAACCTCCCAAAACACAAGGCCCCAGGACCAGATGTATTTACGACAGAATTTTATCAAGCAACTTGGCCTTTTATGGGAAAGGAGATTTGGGAGATGGTTGAAGAATCTAGGCGAACAAGAAATGTGTACCCAGCGTTGAATTCAATGTTTATCTCACTAATTCCTAAGCAAGCTAATACAGATACTTCTGCGGGGTTCAGGCCTATAGCATTATGTAATGTCATCTATAAAATCCTATCGATGATAATGGTTAACCGACTAAAACCAATTCTCCTCAACATTATCTCACCTAAGAAAACATGATTTGTAAAGGGAAGACAAATATTGGATGGGATCGTGACTGTACGAAAGCAATGCACTCTCTCAGAACTCAAAAAATTAAAGGTATGTTGATTAACTTGGACCTTTCAAAAGCATATGATCGATTAAATTGGTCTTACTTGAAAGCAGTTCTTTCAGCTTTTGGTTTTGATTCAAGATGGATTCAATGGTTAATGTCATGTATTTCTTCCCCGAATTTCTCTATCCTGCTTAATGGAGCTCCATCCCAACCTTTTAATGCAAATAGAGAATTGCGTCAAGGAGACCCTATTTCACCTTTCCTATTTATCATAGCAAGGGAAGGTCTCAGTCGTCTTATAAAAGCTCAAATAACGAAAAATTGTCTTAAAGGTTTGAATCTATGGGGTCGAGATCTTACTCTTTCGCACCAGCAACTTGTAGATGATATCATGTTATTTTGCCAGACTTCGCTAAGGGAAACAAAAGCCATTTTGGAAATCCTTAAAACTTTTATGGAAGCCTCTGGAACTTTGATTAATAATGATAAATCAAATGTCTATTTCTTCAATATCAATAATGCGACCCAACGATTTCTAGCCATAACTTTGGGATTTAAAATTAGAACCTTTCTAATGAAGTACTTAGGTTTTCCACTGAATCAGTCCTCCCTCAAGGTAGTAGGATGGACGGATATCGTCAATAGTCTCCACAAACGTCTTCAGAATTGGGCTCTGAGAGCGCTAAATGCACCTAGTCAGGTAATTGTGCTTCGCTCTATTATTCAAGCCATTCCAATATATCGGCGGTCAAGCAGAGCGGCTCCGAAAATAGTCTACAATAACATGGTAAAAAAATTTTAAAAATTTATTTGGCAAGGAGCTCAAGATACTAGGAAATGGGCTCTCCTATCATGAGAAAAAAACATTAAAACAAAAAAACTGGGGGATTGGGCCTTCTAGATCCATATGTCTTAAATCAAGTAATGGGAGCTAAGTTATGGTGGCGATGGATCCAAGGAGGTGCTGACCTCTGGAAACTCATTTGGGAAAAGAAATACCAAATGCCCCAAACAGTTATGGGGAAATTGAAAGTAGATGTTACTCCTAAAGGATCGAATATCTGGAATCTAGCAGTGACCAACAGAGAATTAATTTGACAACACAGCTTTTGGGAAATACGAGGAGGGAGAACATCGTTTTTTTGGGAGGACTCGTGGCAACAAAGAGAGAAACTATTTAGCCGGTTGGATTTAGATGAAATATTTCTCTTCACAAACCTACCGAACCAAAGATCAATGATCAATTACTCGAGTCGATAGGAGGAAGATCAATGGCAAAAATGGAAAGGAAAAGGGCAATGGAGAAATGCCCGAGAAACGGCTCAATGGAATAACTTTGATAAGGAAATGAAAACCAGGAAATTGGTAGCAACAAATGGGGAAGACATTTTGAGATGGGGCTACAAGAACAAGGGCATGTTCACGAGAGAAGAAGGTTATTTTCTTAAATCAAATAACCATCAGGATATTGCAGTACCAATATGGCAGAAAATATGGAGAGCGAAATTTTGGCCAAAAGTAGAATATTTCCTCTGGTTGTTAAGCCATCGGAAGGTCTTGACTTGGGATCATTTGCAGCACAAAGGAATCCAAGGACCATCTCTCTGTATGATGTGTCAAAAGGAGGAGGAAACTATAGAACATCTATTCAATACCTGTAAATTGGCAAAGGCTCTATGGCAGAACAACGAAGCGACTTTCCAACAAACGGATAGAGACAATACAAGCATAAATGTGATCCAGATTTATGCAGGAACGCAACATAATAAACATATAACCATAAATACAGAGATGCAGCGGAAATAACACTTCATTTCATTAATATCAAAGAACTGAAATTTGCTTACAGACAGAATGGAAATAAAACTAGCTAGGGCGCTGGTAGCTATCTCTGAGAAGAGATGTGGCAGCTACAGGCCTCTGAACTGAGTTACAATGAGGCTCGAGGGCCTATTTATTATTGAAAAACAATGGAGAACCCTAAACATCCAAAAACCTAACCCCTAGGAGATGAAGCGCCAAAACTATGGGCCCCGTTTGGGTAAATTGGTGTTTCAACTTCCCAGGGACGTAACTTTGGCCTACTATCTCCGTTTGACGCACATGATACATCATTAGAAAGCTCTGTCCGAGGACCACAACTTTCGGGACGAATTTCATTCCATGAAATGCACTGGTAAAACGATGCCCAAAAAACGTCGTTTAGGGCCTCAAAACGGCTCCGGAAGTTCAGGACCCAAAAAACTGCTAAAAATAGTAAGTTATGCCGAAACTGAAAAACTGAAAGAGACAATGGTGGGGGCCCAAGTGGAATAGGCAGGTGGGCACCAATATCCACCTGGATCAAAATGAGACTATCCAAAAATGGAGGAAAGGAGGATTTAAAAGTGAAGTCCCGAATCGAGCTTGGAGGTTGTCACTGGGATTTATACTTTGGGGGATATGGAAAGAAAGAAACCACAGAATTTTTAGAGATGAAGAGAGGAATATAGCCCAGATATGGAAAGTTATAGTGGAAAATATCCGCGAAACAATATTAGTAGAGCATTGGTCGAATGAAGACTGGACAGTGAATGATAGGGAGAATAGGATTCTAGCAAATCTAAACTTAAAACTCCAAATTCTAGAAAATCATTATGGAAGTTCAAGCCCCAACAACAAAATATGTTAAACATTTTTCAGCCCCCACAAGTGCGATTTTTGAAATTAAATTATGATGGTGCCTCCAAAGGAAACCCAAGGGAAGCAGGGATAGGAGGCATACTCCAAAATTCTCAAGGATCAGTTTGCAGGATATATGCAATGGCAATTGGATTTGCTACAAACAATGAAGCTGAACTAATGGCGGTAAAACAGGGTCTCACAATTGCAGTTCGAGAGAACTACCAAAAAGTTATAGTTGAAGGATACTCGGCAATGACAACAGGGATATTACAAAAACTTCAACAAGGCACCCCCTGGGACAAAATAAGTAAAAGCTGGCACACAACAAGATTAATTCAAGAAATTGGGCAAATCATACAACAAATTGGTTATGTAATTCCCAAGCATGTCCGCAAAGGAGGTAATGAGGCGATTGTTTATTTAGCTAACTAGGGCTACAAGAATGAAGGTCGTTAGTTAGACATAACTCAACATCACCAGACCTGGAATATAGAGTTACAATTGCTTCAGATTATTCTGGAAAAGGACCAAGAAATGGCTAACAACCCCGATCAGGGTGCCACAAGGAGCGTGATGGGAGAAGGTCAGTGCCACATAGAGGTGGGCACCTGACCAACCATCATGATTAAGGTTTAATGTGTGGAGTAGGTTGTCCTTACCATGATCGACATTAATGAAAATGAATATCGACGTCCTCAGCCAGCAAAGCGTGTCAGGAGGAAATGGGAAACCACGCCGAATGCGGGAAGGAGTAAGGAATAAAATGTGTTTCCAACAGAAGAATGTCATTGCAAACCACATTGGAGTTCATTTCGATGACACGGAGGAAGGATTGCTGCAACGTCGATGCTGGGATCATTGGTATGTTATGGCTTTTGTGACCCTCTCCCAAATCATAATTCCAACTCTAAATTCGACAGTTGAAGATGATGGCACTAATGGAATCTCTGCAATGTTCTGTGTCTACAATGGAATAAATTACCAATTTTCTGTAGTCTGCTACTCATTTGGTTTTAACGCAAGGGTAGAGGTCGTAGGTGACGCTTGCATGTTTCATTTTTTATATAGAGCGCACGATATTGAACCCTGTTTTTGAAGCCCTCCAGCCCAGTTTCTTTGCATTTTTTTGAATTCTAAATCAGATTGGTATCAATATCAAACTCTTCACTATGATTTAGGAATTAAGTTGTATTGTCTTAATTCATGGTCTTTGTATTTCAATGATATGAAAGCCTAGTTTAGGGTAACTAAAGCCTGGCAAACTATCAAGGGTAATAACCTTTGGGTTCACGATAAGGCCTTCATGCATCGTCAGTATAGTTAGAATGCTATCTGTAGAGGTCATGGTAGGTATAGTTATCTTCAGAGTTGTGTTTTCCCCCAATTTCTATTTATGTTAAACTATTATCTGTGGGTCATAATTTGTAACCGAATGCAAATGCAATTCCCGTGCAGTAATCTGGACTGTGGCGTGCAAACTTTGTTTGCTCAAACTACTATGCATGCGGTAATTCTTGAGGAAGCCACCAAATTTTATTAGAAGTATTTTACTGATCAATCTCTGGTATATACAGGACTTCTATACATTGTTACAGGGGAACTTGTCTGCCAAGCCAATATGGCCAAAGGTCAAGTAGGAAAAAGGAAAGGCACGGGCAAAGGAAAACAACAACAAACAATACAGAGTGCGGGACCAAGCAAGAGAGGAAGGAAGAGTCATAAGCAAGTTCTGAAAAATATATCAGCTCTTTATGAATCAGGAAACCCAGATCATATTCGCAATACCATCCAGGGTTGGGAGAGAGAAAGTAATGATGAAGATGAGGATATCAAACAACAGAAGGCAACAACGGATTTCATTTCTGACTCGGGAAATACAAGAGGTCAAGTATCTCTATTTCATCAACTAGTCAACATGTATTGGAAATTAAAATGTGTCTTAGCAAAAGCAATGTCGGGCATACAAGAAATGGAAGGCAACCCAACAGTGTTTTTTGAATTACAGTAGATTAAACAGGATATTAGAGAGATGGCCAAGTCATAGTTTCAAGCAACAACACGAATTGGGAGGATTGAGCACCAACTCCAAAGCATGCAACAAGTAGAGATGTCGGGTTCCACTGCAAAGGACCCAGCTCCTGTGGATTCTTCTGATTGATAATCTTAGATTGTCATAGTTTTACATGTTTTTGGCGGATAAGGTTAATAGTTTCTATTTCAATTGCAACTTTTATGGTCACGGTAAAGTAGTTAAAGCAACAAGTAGAATAAAAAAACAATTTCAGTTTTTGTTGGCTTTTAACTCTCTGAGGTGGCCAATAGACCTGGTTTCCTTCGGGCAGGTTGAGGCTACCACATGCAAGAGAATATGTATAGCAACTTGCTTTTTGAAAAATAGAAAATAGAAAGGCTCTATGAAATTTACAAAAATAATACAGAACAAGAAAAACTATGTATATTTGGATGTATGAAAATTTAGATACATTTTATTAAGTGAAATTTTAAAAGAATAATGGTTATAAACATTTAAAAATAATTTTATTAAATAATTAGTTTAGATGGAGAGTTAATATTGATTTAGGCCAACTTAGTGCCCCCTATAAAGAAACTACATTCCACATGAATACCATGGATCAATTACATGGGTTGTATTTATAGCTTATCATTATTTTATTTTATTATTTTTATTTTTTATTGTATTTTGACCTAGTTAAAATGTTCATTACATTATGTCAATCTTTTTATTTAATTTATTTTTATTTTTATTTTGTGTAATTTGACATATTCAAAATGTTAAACTTGACATAACAACCTTTCTAGAATCACCAAAACCTAAATTCAATCTAACTTATTAAAAATAAAAAAATAACATTATAAAAAACATATATAAAAATATTTACTTGATCTAATGGCCTAAAACATTTCAATCGTCTAACATTTGATCCAATGGCTCAAACATGGACACAATGGGGTTAATTTTTACTCACAACATGTAGATAAGGTTAATTTAAATGTATAAAAAAATTATTACATTTAAGCACATCTTTTATATAAAAAGATACATGAAGTTAACCAATAACATTTAAAAAAAAAAAAAATCGAAAATAGTGAGGCTACATCATGGTCATATCCGAGAATAACTTAACATCTAGAATACATTATGGTCATATCCAAGAATAACTTAACCTCTAGAAGTTCCTTAACCCTCCAAGACCCAATGGACAACTAGATTAAAATAATTAAAATATGGAATTGTTTTACATTTTATATATTGATTTTAATTAGGATTGACTAATTTCAATCATATATTTATAAAATGAAAAATGGTTTTATTATTTTACTTTAATTTAGTATATTGATTGATTAAATGGTTTTATTATTCATTAATTGTAATTTTAATTTAATTAATTGTATTCATATGTAAGTTTAAAATGTAAATTAATTAAAGTTTTGATTAGAGTAAAATAAATTATTTTTAAATATCATTATTTGTTATTTTAATGAGGAAGTATTTGAATAATATTGAGATATTTTGATTTTAAATTTTCTCTCAATTATTAAGTTCCTCGTATATATATAATAAAGTGTTTGAAATAAGATACCATGTAATGCAATATTGAGTTAGTGGGTAGTTTTGAGTGAGTTGCAAACATTGAGTCATTTGACTTAGGGAAGAATAGATGCCACATACCCCCTATAACAACTTGCTACTTCTTGTATATGTATTAAAGGGTCATGGTAAATGATATTTGTTAGTAAGTCATCTTTTACTTTTTATTTTTGTAAATCGGCACAAAATATTTCATTAATCAAAAAATGTTTACAAAGGGTACATGGATATGTCTGGCATCATCTTAGAGTACAATAACTTATCATCTGAAAGTGAAAAAACTCTTAACCTAAGCATATGTAACCTACTTGAGCGAATTGCTGCTCACAAAACTTGATTATACTCTCCTTTAACATTATCAAAATAGATATTACTCAGTCAATTTCATAAAGTATATGAAAAGCCAGGGAAAGCCACCAAGTATAAAAGGAGACAAAAATAAACCCACATAGATAGCACAAAATAATGAAGGAGATAACATGGAGGAAAGTAGAAACTCGTATGCATTCACCATGAGGATGCTTGTGAGCCACGGGACCAAAAGTGCATGACCATCCTAACAACGTGAAAAAACTGTAGTTGCTACAAAACTTATACATCTAATCGAAAATGACTATCGGAGACAAATGATCTCCATTTGTTGAAGGAACAATGGTAATAGGTGGTGTGATACTGACCGGTGGAGTATTGATCACCGTTGAAGTGTCAGAGGTGTTCCCCGAGTCAAAATCTAATGACTCCGACACAATGTACTTCTCCACCCTTTATAGACATATTATAATATCATCTAAACAATATTGAATGATTCTCAGAAGGAATTTCAAATCTTCTTAACCTGCAAATATCATGTAGTGGTCCACTTTTTTATCCCATATGACTAACTGAAGTAGGGAGTCCAATTGTTGTTAACCTGCAATAGAATGTAGAAAATTCAATTTCCTCTTGTGAAATTTGCGAGGGTCTGGAATTCATTTGAATTCCATATTACCCACTTCAGAATCTGAAAAGTAATATTTGTTGCCAAATTCCCAAGATTCAAGTTGGTGAATCTCATTTTTAACTTCTGGGGGGATTGTATCAAACAAAGTGTCCATAGATTTCCACCTGAACAAACACCTAGAGTGAGAGATAGACGTACTGTTGGAGCCTCCTTTACGGCTTTCCATTCTCTGTTGAGGTGGCATAGTCACTTGGAGAGGTGCACCAAGAGGACAATGTAAACTGACCCCAATATTACCCTAAGGCCTTTTAATCAAGCTTGAAATCGAATTGACAGAGAGGAGATTTCAGGTATTTGGACGAGAGACTATATCAACAACGAAACGCTCAATACACTAATCTAGATAAAACCCACACCTTTTGAAGCCACTTTTAACCACAAAGTCAAAGGGAGTTAAAAACGAAACCAAAGGTAGATTTAAACACACTTGAAACTGTCGTGACCCTACATGGTCAATAGGGGTTTTAAACAGGAAAGGGAAGCGAGATGTGTCAATGATACAAGAGACCTATGTTAGTGACAAGGAGGGGAATCTATAGAGCATAATTATACCAAGGGAAATTACTTTGCATCCTATATTATACCCTCCCGACAGAAAATCCTGTGTAAACATGAAAAAAAGACGACTCTCTCCCATATGGCGCCACAGAAAACATAATGACCCCCCCTGTACTTTTGAAGAACCAAAGAAAGAAACACCATTAAAACTAGCTGGAAAAATTATTCGGATACCATATCCCACGCACCAAAACTGGGCCTTTGAAAGAGATACTTGGGAAATAAAGGTCCTAAAGCATTGTTGATGGAAGCAGAACCCCCAGTTCTAAAATTGGTCCTGAGGTTTCATTGTGCAAGAGAAAATAAAAAACATTGACATGGAGACCTGTGCAAATAAAAGGACCCTCAATCCGCAAGACCTTCCCTACACATAGTATGGAAGAATGGTTGTTGGCACATAGAGGAGGTTGTTGCAAGCATGACCGAACAAACTGAAACAAGAGATCTTGCAATGTTTCAGACCTTAATGTAGAATATCACGTACAATCGCCACCCTGGCATAACCCATGCCAATTATAATCGCACGAAGAAGGGGAATCACGTGTCATTGAAAGAACATTATGTTACTAGGGAAGGACATGGGTAGGAAAATTGTATAATGTAGCACAAGCCTTAATAAAAACATTATCTTTGTATTGTGAGGAGCCATTAATGAGTTGCAAGCATACTTACTCCACTCCAATGGTTGATCTTGTCATAGAAATTAAGGCAAACCTACCAAGGACTAAGCTAACCAGAGTCGATGTACAAAACAAAACAAGAAATAATAATTGTCGTCTCCCACCACCTTCACACATTGAGTAGGGAGCACCGCTAATCCATAAGATTCCATTTCCATCATGCCCATCAAACATGTTTCGGCGTAGGAGGGACACTTTGCTACAACCTTCCACATTCCCAATGTCATCCGCTTGTGTGGTGCTTAACACTCCCATTGGGGATTACCCCCTAATGTTGTCCTTTTCTAATAGTGGCATGATGGATTGATTCTCTACATTCCAACCCAGAATAGGCCATGACCTGTCCATGTCTAGACCCGACATCTGACAACCAAAATTTTCCAGGTCATCTGCCACATAATCGCCCTTGTGTTTTGTGTGCTTAACTAAGATGTAGTTGAAATATTTGAGACTTTGGGCAATATTGGCGATGACCTTTTCTAATCTCCAACTGTGAATGGTTTTCAAGTTTTTCTTACCATCTAAGAGTTGACGAACACACAGTATAACCAATAAAGATTCGTCATGCAATTGTATCAACTTATACCCTAAACGAGTTGCAATATGTAATGCTCTCTCAACTGACATGAAATCTGAGAGGTTGTTTGTTGCAATACCATATTCAATTGCAAACACTTATAGGGACTGAGTTATGGTCCCGCAAAATACCTCCAAAACTTGTTGGCCTCGGGTTCCCTTTCGATGCTCCATCAAAACTTAACTTGATGAAGTTTGTTGGGGGTGGTTGATTGTAGTTATTTACCATTATAGATGATTGTAGATGAGTTCTTAGTGTAGAAGTGGCCATACTTCTTTCCAATTGTATACTTATTAGAATCCTTGTTTCCTTAACATGCACTGCTCAATCCCCTCCATACCATGTGATTAATAAAATGGTTTCTCGTAGATTTTCTAGGATAATTTTTTTTTTTTATTTCCAATGTTCTTTTTGGTTTCTAAAAATTCTAGTATTCTGTTCCTTCCATAGATTCCACAAAATAAAGTTGAAGATTAGGTTCCAAGTTCTTTTACTATAATATTCTTGAACTGAGTAGTAGTCCATTGGTTAAATGTAGAAAGTGTATCTTGAAATTTCGGAATTGAGCGACCAAAAAATTTCTTCATGAGTTCCCAAATCTTAGTAGAAAAAGTACAAGAGACAAAAATGTGTACGATTATTTCTAGTGCTTCATGGAAAAAAAACAAATAGAGAGTCCTTCAAATCCTCTCTGTATGATCTTATCCCAAGTTAACAGTCACCTCCATGCAATCAACCATATAAAATTTCAAATTTTTTTGCCACCAATAACCCAACCAAATCCACTTCCAAACCTATTGATTTTCCACTAGTTGGCGCCTTGCTGGAATTCAATACGCCTCCTTCACTATATAATTTCCCTCTTGCTTTGTCCCCCAACGTAATACATCGTCACTAGTCGAGAGACGAATCCTTCATTGACATAGCTCTTGGGAGATATTTTCCCATGGGAGAGGGTGGGGAGCTATAGGCCAATCACTTTGCTCTTTCCATGTCCTCCAGATTGAAGAGTCACGAGATCCCTTCCAAAAATCCTTTACTTTCTCCATAACTAAGCTTTCGAGATATCGTTGAATTGCTAGCAATTTAGCATTTGCATTAATTCTAGGCATATGTTGCCAAGCCTCATCCCAAAAATTAGCATTATTACATGACTTCACGTACCAAAAGGCAAATTCCTTAACCATTTCTCTACTCTCTTGAGCCCAGTTACATAAACTCAACCCAACCTGAGACTCATTTATTCACAATATCTTCTTTGGTGTCAAATACTGGGTGTATTTTTAGTTCCAAATTTGTATCCATCTTTTTCTCCTCCTTTTACCCACTTCCACCATATTTTTTCTCCAAGCACAACACTCATGACTTTTGGACTTGTAGCCCTAATCCCCCTTGAGACTTGGGTAGAATGAGTTTATCGCAGCCGACAAGCATCCATATTTTTGCTTTTTCTGCTCCCTTCCACAAGAATTCTCTCCAAATTTTTCTGAACTTACTCCTTATAGCTTTGGGAAGTATGTTGGCGAGAAGTCAGGTCTCGCGGACAAGACCCAGGTTCAGGAGTTGTGGCCAACAAAGGGGTCTGATGTAGTCTAGGATCACGCCGACATTTTCACCCTACTTCGGAGAGCAGTAAGTCTCACCCGAGGCGTGCCGCAACCACATGTAGAAGGGGATGAGATCAATGGCAAGGAACAAAGTCGCAACTCATGATGGACAATGCATCGATTATATAGACAGAGTCATGTACGCAAGAGCACTTAAGAAGCATTCAGACATTAGCAAATAAAATTTTTAACCAGCATAAACACAGTACATGCATGTAAACCTCTTATTGAGACAACAACCTTTCATTATATTAATCTCTTGGCCAAGCACATGATTACATAGCATTTTCAGCGATAGCTTACAACTCTGATACAGATGTCTTACGAAACAGAAAGGGAGAATAGAGAAGGTTAGGAACCATAGAAGTGGCATGCATGATTTCTCGCAGTCGCTCTATGCTTCTTCTCCTGTCGCGAGCCTCACAACCTCTGCAGCATCCTCTTTCTTTCAGTCGGGTGATTGTTATTTATTCACCCGCTATCACGACTATCAGTTCCTCTGTGTCTTTTCTTCAGCTGCTTCCAGCTTCTCTCCTGTTATCTGTGTGTTCTGCTTTCTGTCTTCTGCTGTGTGTTTTCTTCATCTGTACTTGTGCGTGTTCTTTCTTCAGTGATCTCATGATTCCGCGCCACCTTGATAGCTCCGCAACTCCTGGTAGTTGCGACGCGGTCGCGATTGCCATGTGTCTTCATGCCGCAACTCAAAAGGTCAAAATTCAAAATGTTCTACCCAATATTTCAAAAACAAGGGCCCCAACAGGCCCCGACCACAGTTCCTTGACTCGTCCCCGAGTCAATCACAAATAATAGTTTCCACCTCCATTGCCCCGCTGGATCCCGTGCCCTGTTCGGCCTGTGTGCCTTCGTCTCGTGCCCTTTCCTGCTGTGCTCCTCCAAGCGGATGTTCAAACAAGGGCCCCAACTCCGGGACCCTGTGGAGCGCTATATCTTTTAGCCCGGTGAAGTCCGACACAGCTTGCTGCCATCCCTGCATTAGCGAATCGGCTTCCTCAGTGATCCTGGTGGCAGCGGCCTCCTCTATATTCATCGAGACAGCCCCGAACATCGTGGTAAGCTGGGTCTCGGCCTTTGCAGCTAGTTGTTGTATTGATTTGGCACTGGCTTGAATGGGCGGACGGATTTCCCGAATTATCTGCTTGGCCGTTGCTGAGTTGGCCTCGGTCTGTTGCATTTGAACCTTAAGCTCGTCCGCCTAGGCATATAGTTGATCTAACCGCGCGGGATCTGCAGTCTCCTGAATTTCCCTGGAAATCTGTTGCAGCTGGGCAGAGATGGGCTGCGTTTTGACCGTGAGGGCGAGTGAACACTCCTGCGGACTTCGTAGGAGGTCGTAGGCCTCGCGCGCCGTGGAGTGAAGGGTCGCCTGCATGTGAGCTGCCTGGGTCTGCTTGGCTGCCACTTGTCCAGAATATACAATCTGCGGGTCAGGGAGCGCGGGTCGTGCGGCTAACGCCGCTTGAAGTTCCTGATTCTCCCTGCGTAGACCCGTGAAGGCAGACCGAATGGGGTAAGCCTGGACTGCTACATTGCTTTCCGCTATATCGTCAGGAAGTGGGCCATGGTGAGCCCTTACAACGGGCCATAGGTCTGAGAACGCCTGAGTGGCAATGGTGACCTGCTCCTGCAGGTAGGCCTTCTCCTTGGTCAGCTGGTCGCGCTATTCAGTAAGCGCTATGATCTAGTGGTGCTGCTCATCGCACCGTTGTTGCAGCTCTGAATGAAGCTATTCGGCCTGCAGGGCCGCCCGCTGAATGAATAGGTACAACTGGGTTGTACCCCATGTTTCTACGTTAGCGGTGCCAGAAGCGCCCTGCTCCGGCATTCGCTCCGGAATTCTCAGGAGGGGACACCGGTGTCTGTTGCTGCATTGAGGTGCCCATGTCGGAATCTGGCCGTTCTTGCTGAGTGGTCTGGCCTGTGGGGGTAGGGTCAGCATGCTCAGGCGGAGCCTCGACCGAGTCAGCCCCAACGTGGCCAGCCAGGTAAATATAGTAGAGAAAGAACCCTGGGGTGTCGCCACGGGGTCGACTGGTGGTACTACGACCGCAGTACTATTGGGGTGATGATGGGGCTGGTAGAAGTGAATAAGTTGGTAGGGATGGGAGAAGTGAGAGGGGCAGTATGGGACAGAGAAAGAGAACGACTGAGCCGAAATTCAGAAAATAATGGAAACAAAGGGGCACCGCTTGAAATAACTTGGGTCGCCATGTTGAGACTTCGTACCTGAGTATTGAAGTGTTGTACGATGGGGACCAGTGATTCGGGAAATTCCTGTGAGGTCCCGGCTGCATCCTGAGAAGGTCCCACCGCGGCCTGTGAGGGCCCTGCCGCGCCCGTCTCGGCAGGCCGTTGCGTCGGCAGCATCCGCTCAAAGTTGTATCTGGGGATCCCGTCGCGGATGTGCTTTGTGACCCCCGACCACGAACTGACCTCGCGGTGAAAGGTAGCATCGTCCAGCTGGAATTTGAGCGGCGCCATGTGGAAGGTGGCTTCCAGCACGCAAGTGGGGCGGAGGTAAGTGTGCCTGTGGCTTACCCCGAACCATACCTGCTCACTATAGTCGTCCACAGGTTCCTAGGCACCCGTTGCTGGTTAGCCACCACATCTATCATTAGCCCGTACCAAGCCTGAAATGCTTCCGCATTCACCTGTTTAGTGCTAGAGTCAGAGGACACCTGCCACGGGGTGAATTTCATCACGAGGGGCTGGCTCGCGGTAGTTTCTATCGGCAGCCGGACAGGAGGAATGTGCCATTTCCACATGGCAAAAGCTACAATCAGGTAACCATAGATGAAACTAGTGGTGCGCTTATAATTCTCTTCGCATGCCGCGAACAGTTCTTTGAGCACGAAAGAACACCAATTCAGCCTGGTGCCTTGGACATAGTGCTCCACAATGGAGATGGTATCCAAGGTGCACTCTCCTTTGGTATAATGCCGAATCGTCTTGCTAGCAATGAGATAGCAAGCGAACCGAATCTCCGGCTTGTTAATCAAATCAATTTTGGCGCCCTTCCCCCCCCGGCGAGTGCCATATTTGGCATAGAGGTCTGTATCACCCGACTTTCGTGCGCGCTTGGAAGATGTCTGACCGGCAGCGGAGACGTCTGCGCCATTCTGAGACAGCCCTGTGAGGCGATGAATGTCTTTAGCGTGAATGGGGATCTCCTCGTTTAGCCACAAGGACCCATTCTGAATTCGACTGAGGAGGAACCAGGTGCATTGTATGGCCGGTTCGGTAGTCCCAAAGACAGGAAGAGCTCTTAAATTCATCAGGGACGATTGCTGGAGGCCCCTGTACTCTGGTCGCATTCGGTTGGTTGAGCTACTGCCTGGTGTGTAGTGATGCTCCATATATGTTTGCCAATGGAGGGAGGGGAATTCGACCAGGTCGGACAGGTTGGCATCTATCAACGCTGCACTGTCGTATTTTCCAACCAGCGACTCTGTTCTGTGGATCCGACTGTCCATCTTTGGTTCAGCAACGGATAGGAGAGCCTTTGGCATCTTGGCACGGCGCTGGTAAACCTGGAGAATTCGCCTGGAGCTTATGTCTTGGTGCAGTGCGTTTTGAGACTTCAACCGCTCTGGTGTCGCTGCAATTGCCAAATTGAACTGGTCCGGCATTCTCGTGTTGTTGGTCTCCATGCAAGTTATGTCATCACCTGGCACGAGTGGAGTTGATGAGACCCCATAACGATAATTAATTCCTGCTGGCCTTCTTGCCTGCGATAATCGTGTGATCGATCGCATGCCTGTGTGTAATCTGAAAGTTGCTGACGGCGGCATGGGGAAATGGGCGGACGCGATGGCTGAGGGAACTGCGGGTGATGGCAAATGATTATGGTACGGTTACTACCTACTTATGGTAATTTATGATGCAAATCTGAGCGATCCTACGGACTGACAAAAAGGACTGACGGAAATGACCTGGACTGATACTGGCACGTGGATGGATCCTATAAGGATGACACGCTGGACAGGCACCGCCCCGACCACAGTCGGTTGCGGTGCTGCCCCCGCAACTGAGCAGTCATTGACAGACTACCTATGAACCGGAAAAGACTCCCTACGCTCATCCCGGTTGCGGGAGAGTTATTCGACTAAGCTACGCTACGGGTGCTCTCGGGTGGGAGAGTTATTGATGAGAAGTGAAAGGTAGGGTTTCAGGCGTGCGCCATTCACCCACCCAGGGAGAACTGTACCGTCAAGTTGTGCCAACCGAACGGCTCCTGAGTCGCGAATCTCAATGACAAAGTAGGGTCCCAACCAGTGCATCTGGAGCTTGCCTGGAAACTTCTGGAACCGGCTGTCATATAGAAGAACTTTGCCGCCAACCTGAAAGGTTTTGTTCTTAATGTGGCGGTCATGCCACGCTTTCTGCCGGTCCTTCTGAATCTTCTGGTGGAATTCATCCAGGAAGCGGGCCTCGTTCAGTTCCTGTAATTCATGGAGACGCTCCTGGAGGGAGGCCTCTTCCGAAAACTTGAGAGACGTGGCGATCACCATGCTGGGTACAATAAACTCGGCGGGGATCATAGCCTCCCGGCCGTACACGAGTTGGAACGGCGTTTGATTGGTCAAGCGCTTCACCGTAGTCCGATAGGCCCACAATGCCGCTGGGAGACGCTCATCCCAATCGTCGCGCTGAGCATTGCAAATCTTAGTCAAGCCTTTTTCAAGAATTTTGTTAAATGCTTCCACAATACCATTGGCCTGCGGGTGGTATGGGCTGCTTTTATGATGTTGAATCATAAATGTGTCCAGTAGTGACTTGACCGTGGCATTAATGAAATGCGTACCCTGATCGCTGGTTAAGCTTCATGGGCAGCCAAACCGGCTGATGATGTGTTCAAAAATGAACTGGGCAACTGTCTCCGTCGAACAGTCGCGTACCGCCACTGCCTCAGCCCACCGGGTGAAGTAATCCGTGGCGATGATGATGTACCGGGCCTTGGAGTGTCTGGTGACCGGGGCGATGGGACCTACAAAATCGACAGCCCACTTTTCGAACGACCGCAACACATGCACCGGGTGTAGCGGAAGCTCGTCCCGGTGAGAGGGCCTTCCCGTCTGCTGGCAAACATCGCAGCGCTTCACGTAGGCCTTACAGTCAGCATGTACTGTCGGCCACCACAGGCCAGCTTGGAGCACCTTTCTTGCGGTGGGTTTCGCACCCACATGCCCTCCCGCAACACCGTTGTGACATTCCCACATTACCGCTTCCCGTTCGTGGTCAAGGACGCATCTGCGCAACACCTCATCGAGGCCCAGTTTGTATAGCTGCCCCGCGATCAATTGGTAGTCGGTCGCCCGGACAACCAGGTGGCGTTTCTGGAGCGGGGTGTAATCCTGAGGGCATTGTCCCGTGGTCAGATAAGTGGCAATGTCAGCCAAGTAATCCGGTACTGCTTCGACTCGGAAGAGGTCGGCATCCGACAGCTGATCATCCAACGAGCCTTCGTTCTCTCCCGTCTCCAACCTGGATAAATGATCGATACCGACATTCAACCTGCCGGGCTTGACAACCACCTCAAACGTGAATTCCTGGAAAAGTAGAAGCCAGCGACAGATTCGTCCTTCCAAAACAGGCTTATTCACCAGATACTTCAATGCAGAGTGGTCCGTAAAGAATTTGAATTTGCCGCCCAGAAGATAGTGGCAGAACTTCTGGAGGGAGTACACCATCGCCAACGCCTCCCGCTCGGTCGTGGTGTAATTCTTCTCCGCATTCGACAACCTGCGGCTGGCGAAGTAGACGGGGTGGTCAACTGTCGTCTCCCCGGGTTGCGCCAAGACAGCCCCAAGTGCAATACCAGACGCATCGATATGCACATGGAACTGCTTATCCCAGTCGGGGTGAACAAGTATGGGTGTCGTCGCCAACTTCTCCTTCAAGGTGTCAAGGGCCTTCCTACACTCCTCCGTCCACTGGAATACTTCTGACTTCCGCAACAGTTTCTCCAAAGGGGCCGTAATCTTTGCGTAGTTGCGGATAAACCGCCTGTAATACCCTGTGTGCCCGAGCAGTGCCCGCAACTGCTTCACGGTTTCGGGGGCTTCCATGTGAACGATGACCGCGACCTTGGTAGGATCGACACAGACCCCTTGCTTGCACACCACGTGGCCTAAGAGTGTGCCGAATGGAACTGCAAAAATACATTTCTTCAAGTTCAAGGAAATCTGCAGCTGACGACACCGGTCAAACATAATACGCAAAAGGGTGGCGTGTTTCTTCAACAGGATGTAGACGGTCCAGTCGTCCATGTAGACCTCCAGGAACTTGTGAATGTACTCCCGGAAAGCAGCAATTACAATCCGAGAAAACACAGCCGGTGCGTTCTTCAGACCAAACAACATAACGTGGTATGCTAATGATCCCCACTCAGTGGTGAATGTCGTCTTTGCTTTGTCCTCTTCGACAATGCGCACCTGATGGTAGCTCGAAAACCCATCAGTGAAGGAATAGGCTTCGTTTCCCGCAACATGATCTAGAACTTCATCGCTGAAAGGAGTGGGAAACGGATCGTGGATGCAGGCATTGTTCAGACTCCGGTAGTCTACGCAGACACGTATCTCCGCTTTGTCCTTCTTGTTCTGAATGACAATGGGACTCACCCACTCTGCTTCTTCTACTGGAAAGATAAGACCTGCAGCTAGCATCTTGTCGATCTCCATCTTGACCTTTTCTTTGATTCGTGGGTTCAGCCGGTAGGGTCGGTGCTTCACCGGCCTGGCCCCCGGTTTCAGCACGATGCGCATTTCGCTAAGGTCCCCCTTGATCCCCTTCAGGTCTGCAACCGAGGACGGGAACAAGTCTTCGTATTCCCTAAGGAGGCTGAAAATTTCTTTTGTCGTTTCCTCGTCCCAGTAATCTCCCACCGTTGCCAGCTTGGGTTTCTCGTCGGTTCCAATGTTCAACTTCTTCATCTTTAGTGGTTGTAAATGGACTCCTTCAGTTGTCGGCTCTTCACTGATGTTCCGCTCGCCTTCCTTTTCATCAAAATAGAGATGCCTGAGGTCCTCCAGACTATCATCATCCGGATCGCCGTTAATTCGTTGGCAAACCAGCTCGCGCCTGGCCTCAGGTCGTGACACAACCAGGCCCCCGTCGGGCTCGGGATGGCGGAAAAACAAGACCTCCTTGATTGCCTGTAGGGCCCGAGACTCCTGCGCCGTCTCCCCTTCGAACAAGAAGCACCGAACGAACTTGTCCGTGGCTTCCTGCCACGAGCGGGTTCCCCATTTCCGCTCTTCTTCCAGGTACCAGGCCTGGGGGATTGTATCCAAGCAGTGGATAAACCTGTGGACCCACAGCTCCTCCGGGTACCTGATGCTGCGCCACTGCTCCTCACAGGCCCGCAAATGGTTTCGCGGGTCGGAAGTTCCGCGATACTTAAGCATACTGCGAGGTCCGTCATCCTCTTTAAAGCGTGCCCGCAGAGCATCCGCCACGCAATCCCATCGCAACAGAGTGTCGCGGTGATTTTTCCACCACCGAGCCGACGTCGATTGCAAGGCCACCTCCAAAAGTGGCATCCGGCTTTCATCTAGGACCATGTCTTCCACCTTAGTAATAAAAGTATTGACAGCTTGCATATTTGACAAGGTGGGATATCCGCGGATCTCAGTCCCCACCCACCGGACTTGGGCAATGGTAGCGCATCTCCATGTGGTGGTCTCATAGCCCCCTTGCTGCCAGTCTTCCCACGCGAGTTCGGATCCGAGTTCCGAGCTCTGCACACTCCGCCAACTGACAGAGCCAGTCGCGGTCGAGTTAATATAGTCGTCCCACTTTCCTGCAGTCATCTGATAAAGGTGGTCCATCATCTGAGCATCCTCCCGATTGTCCACTGTTTTCATATATCGCGGGCCCTGATACGGGTCAAGGGGCTGGGTGACCCGTACCTCCCCATCCTCAAAAATCATCAGCTTATTTTTAAGGTCGATGATGGCGTAATTCTCAAAAGCCCAGTCAATGCCGAGTAAGGCAGGATAAGGATCCTTGTCGCCCATGATATCAATAACCTCAAAATCGGTGTATGTCTTCACCCCCGCAATGTCGACCTTGACACCCTCGAGCCGGCCGATTGGCAGAATACAGTACTGGTTCGCCATCCTGAGTTGGATTGGCGAGTAGGCCAGCCGTGGCCTTCCAAGGGCCTCCCACGTCTTTCGTGGCAGGATGTTGACGTCGGACCCCAAGTCCAGCATGGTATCGCTGATTTGGAATCCCGCAACCTGCGTGTTAAGCCAGAATTCTTTGCATGTTCGTTGCTTGTTCCGCTTGACGCGCTGCACATATTGAGGGCCAGCGTTCGCCGGATCCCTAAGTCCTGTGCGCCCCTGTAATGCTCCTTCCAACACATGCTTAAGCTGCTGCCGCAGCGCAACATTGTCAACAATCCTGAGGAATAGCTGAAGCCAGTCCTCGATCACAGTACCTGTAACGCTCTGCGACCCAGATTCTGGCAGCACGGGCTCCTCCAGACCTCCCGCGTCCCGCAGCTAAGCGAATGCCTCAACTGCCTCCTGGAAATACTTCTTCTGGTCTTCGAGCCTAATTAACATCTTTGGGGATGCCGGCCGAACCACTCGTGTTGGCTCCTTCCCGTGGGCGTCCTCCCTAGTTTTCTTCCCGCCCCTCGTCACGATCGCGACATTCTGCATGTCTGGGGTCGCGGTCCCTCGCGGCTCTGAATTTATCAGATTTGCTCCCCTCTGCCTCGCCCGTTCTTCCCACTTCTTGATGAGCTCCGGACAGTCCTCTGTGGCATGGGCATTCACCCGGCACTGGGAACACCAAGGTCGTCGCGGAAGGGGACATTTGCGAGCCACGTGACCCTCCTGGTCACAGTTGTAACATTTCACCGGACCGCGTCCGCCTGTGCGGCCTCCCCGCATGCCGTCGCCTCTTCCCCTTGGGGCCTCGTTCACCCTGTAAGAGGGACAATCCAATCGATCTGCAAGTGCGTCGAGCGCCCTGCACTGCTCAGTGTTGTGAGTCGTGGAAACACAAAATTCGCAGTACACATTGTTTGGGACCGTGGAGTACTTTTGTAGTATTGGGCACATCCGAGGAGGATGCCCCAGCGTCCGGCAAATCTCGCAATACTCTGTGGTGGAGGAACCCGGTTGAGGTGGGAACCCCGCGTAAGGCTGTTGCGGCTGGTAGACCCCCTGCGGATTCATCGCCGCGCCACCACTAGGTGGTGGACCCCCTCTGGATTGCCGTGACAGAGGGTCTTGCCCCTGTGCCGTGCAACCGGGGACACTCGGTTACGACGTGGCCCTCGACCAGGCAATGAGTGCACCAAACATTCGGCCGCGCTGGTCTCACCGGCTGGAGCTCCTTGAGCTTCTCAGTCAAGCTGGCGATCTAGTGTTGCAACCCTATCAAAGAAGGATCTTGCGGGACCGGCCCCCCCCCCCCGGTATTCCTGGGGGTAGCCCGCCATGGCTTCAATCTTCATGGCCTGCTCCAAGGTGTCCTGCAGATTATCAATCTTCTGCTGAGTGAGAGGGGTTCGTGTCAAGGGAAGTAGAGCCTTGATGAACCAGTCCCTCTGGTGGTTTGGATCGATCGGGTAGCTGAGTTTCCCGATCGCGTCCTTGAATCGCCGCATCAACTCCCACGCGGTATCACCTTCCTTCTGCTTAATTTCCCACAGCTCGGACAGGCCATGCTGGTCTGTCTGGGGAAGCTTGAATTCGCGGACAAAATCCCGCTTTACGTCCACAATTACGGGGTTAGGATGAGCCTCAGACCACTTGATAAACCATCACAGAGCCCTCTCTCTGAGCGTGGTTTGGAACTCTATTAACTTCCCTGCATCTAGCGTCTGCCGAGCCCTCTAGATGGCTTCGCACAGATACCAGTGTTGCTCTACATCATCATTGCCCCGGCCAGAGAACTCTGGATACCAGGTGAAAGATCCAGCCATGTGTACTTGCGGAGTATTGACCAGGATAAATCCTCCAGGTCCTGATTGCGTAACGGTTCCACTAGGGAATACAACACTACTAGTAACGCTGCTATTACCGAACGTTACTGACGCTGATGAACTACTGTATGACTGAATCAATGCTTGTAACTGAATGAAAATATTACTTAAAGGTTGATACAGTACCAGGGGAAGGTAGGGATCCTGGCCATGCAGAATGTGGGAAGTAGGGCTGCCTGGAGGGGTGAGTGTCGTCTGCTCTTGAAACATCCGCTGCATCACGCCATGCCATTCGTCATCGGAACTCTCTTCGGGCTGCATCTTTTCATCGTCTTCGTTAGTCACCATCTCTCTTCCTCGCGTCGCTGGGCTCCCATGCACCCATTGCACTCCCGCAGTGGTCCCTTCTCGTCCCTGGGTACCCGCGTCCATAATCCTTATCCTTTGAGGCGCCTCCTTCTGATTTTTCCTCTCGATCTCCCGTCTCTTCAAATCTCGCATCACCCTTCTTCGCCACCTATCGGCGATATGTGCCCGTCGATGCGCACGTCGCTCCCTCAACGTCCTTGCGGCCTCAACATCCATTCCCCGCTTCCCGCTTTCACATTCTACATAGCATCTGTCCCTTCTCCCTTCCCCCAGCACGAGTGGTTTACGCTTCCATACTCATTTTGTGGAATTCGATCAACCCTTCATCCACCATCAGAGCTTTAATCCACAGCGGAACCTCCTTAAGCAACTCCCCTCTTAGCCCTGAATGGAAGACAGCCTCGGCCTTCGAGAAAGATTGATAGCACTCAGCAGCAAACTCCACAGTGTATCCTTCCAACGTGGTCCTAACCCAAAAATCCACCGCGCGGGTTAGTTCAGTGTTCACCCAATGCAGCGCCACCAGATCTTCGTGTGCCTACCTGCGGTTTATCTTCCGCAAGCCCTCTTGAGGCACCGTCGCTCGTAATCTCCGCAACCAATTGTAAAGGTCGGTAGGGAACCTTCCCCAGAAAATTTCGTATGTATCACTGGCTGAGTCAGAGAAAAGGACGAGCTCCTTGATTGCCGCCTCCTTTTGCTTGGTCAGCTCTGCTTGCTGAGCGATGAATTGGTTGAGATGATTATCCCACCATCGCTGTATCTCTCCTTCAAAAATCCTCGATACCATGATCTAGTTCCCCGCAGAACATGCAGGCCCGACAACGGAAGCATTTGTTGGCGAGAAGTCAGGTCTTGCGGACAAGACCCAGGTTCAAGAGTTGTGGCCAACAAAGGGGTCCGATGTAGTCTAGGATCACGCCGGCATTTTCACCCTACTCCGAAGAGCAGTGAGTCTCACCCGAGGCGTGCCGCAACCACATGCAGAAGGGGATGAGATCAATGGCAAGGAAAAAAGTCGCAACTCATGATGGACAATGCATCGATTATATAGATAGAGTCATGTACGCAAGAGCACTTAAGAAGCATTCAGACATTAGCAAATAAAATTTTAAACCAGCATAAACACAGTACATGCATGTAAACCTCTTATTGAGACAACAACCTTTCATTATATTAATCTCTTGGCCAAGCACATGATTATATAGCATTTTCAGCGATAGCTTACAACTCTGATACAGATGTCTTACAGAACAGAAAGGGAGAATAGAGAAGGTTAGGAACCATAGAAGTGGCATGCATGATTTCCCGCAGTCGCTCTGTGCTTCTTCTCCTGTCGCGAGCCTCACAACCTCTGCAGCATCCTCTTTCTTTCAGTCGGGTGATTGTTATTTATTCACCCGCTATCGCGACTATCAGTTCCTCTGTGTCTTTTCTTCAGCTGCTTCCAGCTTCTCTCCTGTTATCTATGTGTTCCGCTTTCTGTCTTCTGCTGTGTGTTTTCTTCATCTGTACTTGTGCGTGTTCTTTCTTCAGCTATCTCATGCTTCCGCGCCACCTTGATAGCTCCGCGACTCCTGGTAGTTGCGACGCGGTTGCGATTGCCATGTGTCTTCATGCCGCAACTCAAAAGGTCAAAATTCAAAATGTTCTACCCAAGATTTCAAAACAAGGGCCCCAACAAAGTATCATAGTTTTTATCTGATACGAAGGAATATCTTGCAAGACCGGCCTAGTTAAAACTAACTTGCCTACAAAATTAATCGCTCGAAATGTCCAAGTTTGTAATTTTCTCCCCAATTGGTCTATCAAATTCTGCCAACATCCTATGCGTTTGGGATAAAATCCTAATGGTATTTCTAGGTATAGAACGAGGAGTGAGCCTCATTTGAATTCAAAGATTCGGGTCAAGTGATTAGCAATGAAATCCTTGCAGTTAGAAAACAAGACCCTAGTAAATCCATCATCACATCAATTGATCTCTGAAATTCGTAAATGTAAATCCACATGTGCGAAGGAGCAAGGAGACATTTCAGATCTGTGTTGACCAGCTTTTCTCTCTCTTTTGACTTGCATTGACTTGGGAACTTTGATTCTGTTTTGACCGAGTTGTTTAGACTGTTTTGGGAGGGAAAATATTCCAGGAATCTTTGACTCATTGACCACATCTTTATCTCTGTTTTCTAGGCTCATTGACTGAGGTTGACTGCAGGGTTTGACCGCAGATTTGACTGAGGTATTTGACCAAAGATTGCAGGAGGATTTTGTCTTTGTTTGACCAAATCTTTGATTGAGGAAGAAGGCCGAATCTTTGACTCTGAGTTGACTGAATTTTGCAATGTTCTGCTAGGTGTTGACTGCAGGGTTGATTGTTGACATTTGACCAAAAACTGCAGGGTCTGTTGACTGAAGTTGACCAAATTTCGGCCCTCCTATTTTGGACTATGTGTTGACCAAATATGACTTTCTCTCTCTTATTTGACTAAGCTTTGACTTGGTTTGGCTCTAATTCTTGTTAATTTTTGCAACTAGGTTCACATTCCACCTTGCACAGCTCAGATGGTCGAGATCATAATTGCATTAGATTCCTCTTTTCGAGAGGACCAAAATCGACCTATAGATCACCCCATTCGGTTAAGCGGAAGTTAAATTTTGAATTATTTTAGTGTAATGGAATGGGTCGGCCTAAGCACATGTGGAATTAGTCAAGAAGGCCTCAACCCCATGCAGACCCTCACGAAAGCCTATAAATAGAAGCAAGCTCCAACCCATTCTCACACATTGCTCAAACGATCTTCTATTTTCATTATTTGTCTTGGTATGTCTATTTTGTTTTGGCTCGCACACGTTCAACAAAAGGAGTTCGCGCAAGGTCTGAAATCACAGGCGAGAGGCTCGCTCTGATCTAGGGTTTTCTAGATCATAGTTGCAAGCTTGATACTAAGGTCTTTCAGCCATATCCGCGAGCACAGAGTTTCCTACCTGCAGCCAAGGTGTCATAGCCGCAGGAACAATGAGTTAAGGTTGCGGCTAGGGCTTCAGAGGTTGATCGTGCCTTATCACAGCCATAGTCGTAGGCACAGAGTGTCCTGCCTGCAGCCAGGGTGTCATAGCCGCAGGCACAGTGAGTTAAGGTTGTGACTAGGGCTTTAGAGGTTGATCAGGCTTATCACAGCCATAGTCGTAGGCATAGAGTGTCCTGCTTGTAGCGAGGGTGCCATAACTGCTTGCACAGAGTCCCAAGGGTGCAGCTAAGGGGTTTTTGAGCAGATCTGGGCTAGATCGACCTTAGTCGCTCTCACAGTGTTTCCTAATATCGTTTGCACAGTCACAGATGCTCACAATTAGTTTTCTGGTAGCGTCCTGGATTCAGATCTAGGATTTTACAATTGATTTCAGTTGGCTTCAATGATCTATTGGATCTGTGTTTCTTACTGTTGTGTAGATTTGTTTTGTATATTTCCTTGCATATGTATTAGGCTCATTGTACTCTTTGTTGAAAATTTTTTATGATGATCTATTGAAGAAGAAGATTTGAAAGGGCTTCCCCCTTGTGGGACATTTCCCTGATCTTGGATCAATTTGCTGTCTCTTATGGTTGTGTTGTTGTCTTCTTTATCACTAAATATATTGTTCTATCTTCAGTTACAGTTTATGGTTGATTACACTGCTAATAATTAGATACATTGTTTATGAAGAAGTAATTTGGGCTAAAGTAATTGATATAACATAGAACAATCTAAAATTTAACATGGTTTCAAAGCTGAGGTGAAGGACAAGCCCAAAAGAAGACAAGCATTGAAGCCCTCACTATCAAAAAACAGATCTACTAGCTAAGGTCAAGATGTCTTCCTCTACTTTCAAGGAGCATGAAAACTTGAGTGATGCATCAAACTTTGCTACATGGAAAGTCAGGTTGGAGACTATAGCTGACAACAATGATGTGTTGGAATACATTCAAGGAAGGATGCTCAAACCTCCAGAAAATGCTTCCACTTCTCTCAAGAACAGGTATACGAAAGGTGAGTCCAAAGCAAAGAAAATTATAGTTGATGGTTTACAAGATCATTTACTTGCATATGTTGGGAATTTAAGAAAGTCTAGAGACATGTACGACAAGATAGCTGGCATGTACGAAATCAACAATCTGAATGAGATCATCACCTTGAAAGATCAACTCAAGGAAATGAATATGAACAAAGGAGAAGTTGTTAAATCATACATTATGAGGATCTCTCGTCTCAAAGATCAACTGCAGAGGGTTGGAGAGAATGTGCCTGACAGAGAACTGGTAATCGTGACCCTCAGAGGTCTCCCACCTTTTGGGAAAACATTTATTACTGCAATCAACAACAACAATGTCCTCCCATCATTTGATGAAATAGTTGGGAAGCTTACTCAAGAATAATCAAGAATGAAAGCAAGAGGAAGAATTCAAAAGCATGAATAGGAAGAGCCTGTTGCATACATTGCTCATGACAAAAGGAAGAAGGCAAAAGGAGGTCCTTCAAGGAAGCCTCCTTCCCAAAATTCAAAAGGAAGGAATGAAAAATCGCTATCCCATATTGAATGCTATAACTGCCACAAGAAAGGTCATTATGCACATGATTGTCCTGAGAAGAGAAAGAGTCCATGATACAACATCAGAAGCAACAACAATAATAAAAGAATAAAAGACAATCAAAGGAATGATCGTGACAAAAGATAGGAAAGGAGAAGAGATTCTTCAAGCTACCGTGAAGAAGAACAAAAGAAGTCAAGGGCTCCCAGGTATGAAAGTAATGTTGTGAACAAATTTGAATATATTCTCATTTCTGCACTTAATAGTTCTTCTCTACCAGATTCGTGGGATTGTTGGTTGGTTGATAACTTGATAGTGGGACCACTCATCACTTCTATGGATACAAGGAAGCCTCTCTAATCTAGTAGAGAGGGAGACTGCGTTGAAAATCATTCTTGGAGATAACTCACTCCACACATCTCGTAAAAGGATTTGGATCCATTAAATTTCAGTTGAATTCTGGGGAATCAGCATTGCTGCATGATGTTATGTATGTGCCAGGTTTAATGAAAAAATTGGTATCTATATCCACATTGGAAGATAACGGGATGAGGGTTGCCTTCATCAATGGAAATTTTTTGACTTGGTCTGTTGATGCACCCATGAAAGACGCATTCACATTAGGTCTGAGATCTAAAGGACTCTATAAAGTCATCGGAAGGCCACTTCTAGCATTGGTTCATGTTAAAATTGGAAACTAGGGCCAAACTCCACTTTGGACAACTCATATGATGGAGATGATATTTTTGTTGGATTCCTCTTTACGAGAAGTACAAGAATGATCTAAAGATCATCTTGTTTGAATGAGAAAAAGTTGGATTTTGAATTTATTTTCTCACACGTGCAAATTCGCAAGGTTGGCCAGGAATGTAATGTAGGCTCACAAGCCCCAATAGATGTGTCTCCACCCCTCATTGAAGGATATAAATAGGAGAAAGTCACTCCTCATTTTGGACATCACTCATATCATCATCTCTCTCTCTCATTGGTCAGTACAAGCATCTTGGAGTCTCCTCTCTACCTCGCACATGTGACAGAAGGGTTGATTTTTTGGGCTGAAAATTTCAGACTGCTCTGGGGTTGAAACAGGAGTTTGACCAGCATTGACAACAGAGTTGACTTTCAATTGACAAAGTTTTCTTAACTTTTTCGGATATGTTTTGGGATGACTTTGACCAATGTTGGAGTTCGCATTGACTAAGGTTGACCGAGCTCATTTGGTGAAGTCTTCTTGTTGGTTTGACCAATGTTGACTTTCTGGTTAGGGCATCCTGTGGACTATTGTTTGACTGAAGTTTTGGTAAAGTGAAATTTGTATACTGTACTCTCTCTCTCTCTTGAACTTTTGAAGAATAATAAGAAGATTTCATCAAAGGGTTTTCTCCACATTGGGGTTTTTCCCTAGCATCCGCCAAATTTTGTGTCCTCTTGTCTTGGCTTGTCTTTTGGTTATTTGTTTATGTTCTATTAGCATTTATTTTCAATGATAATATGATTTCTAATCTAATGAAGATTATCAGAAAGCCTTAATGGAAGGCCCTTGGTTCTGGGGATCGACGAGGCTCTTCCTTTCTCCATGGTTTTCAGACTTCGACCCTTCCACAGCTGTCATCACCAAGCTTCCCATTTGGGTTAGAATTCCTAACTTCCCTGCGCATCTATGGCACTTCTCAGTCTTACAAGGGATTGGGGATACCTTAGGTCGTTTCCTAGCCACAGATACCTCAAGGGGAGAGAAAGGAATATACACCTTTGGCAGAATATGCGTGGAAATAGACATTAGCAAAGGGCTACCTGATGAGATCAATCTCAAAATTGGGGACTTCCATTGGACTCAAACCTTGGACTATGAGAACACTGCCTTCCGGTGTTGCCACTGCCATCAGACGGGGCATCTCCAGAACTCATGTGCCACATTCCTCGACAACAAGAAGAATAACAAATGTAAATCCAAATCCAAGAGCTGGAAACCATGTGATCCACTCCCCATGGATGACATAGACTCCTTCAGCTCGGATGAGGAGGAAAAAGAAGCAGAAGAAGAAAAAGCTGAGCACCCGAAGGACACCCCCTTGGCCAGCCCTGAGGATCCTTTTGCACCTCTGATCTCGCAAAAATGCACGCATATTGCCTCTTCCTCTGATTTAGATAAGGAGACTCCTCCTTCAGCGCAGAACAGTCAACAACTGGTTCCTATCTAGCCAAGTCATAATGTCTGGGTCAAAGTCAGTAAAAAGAAAGTGAAAAAATGTCGTTTGGAAGTTTCTACCCACTCTGGGTAGATCCCTCTGTCTCGCTCTCTATTTTTTTCTGTTATCTTTGTAATCGTCTGCTTTTTCCAAGGCTGCATTCTGGGACCGAGGTTGATAATCTATCATTTCCGGCTTCCCTGCTTTCATGCTTTGCTTTTTGCAAAGCCCTGATTGTACCATATGTTTTTTCTTAATAGAATTAGTCTCACTTAGAAAAAAAAATATATATGATTTCTAATCTGGAAATTGAAATTGGGTTTATAAGAAAAAATGACGTAAATTGCTCTAAGCATAGAAAATACCATTGTTATCTAATATTAACATGGTATCAAAGCTCGGGTGAAGACAAAGCCCGAGCAAGAGTGAGAAGAGCAATCACTGAATCTGTTGGACAAGGACAAGGGTCAATGGCTTCCAATTCATACTTCAAATTTGATGACAAGCTCAATAATAAATCTGATTATCATGCTTGGAAAATGTCCTTGGACCTGACTTTGGAGGAGCAAGAAGCTATGGACTATGTGTAGGGAAAAATTACTGAGCCTCCTTCTAATGCACCAGCTACCACTAAAGCAAAGTACAAGAAAGGAGAAGTCAAAGCGAAGAAAATTATCAGGGATTCTATTCACAAGAATTTGGTTGCATATATCTCCGAGTTGGTCACATCTAAGGAGATGTATGACGAGTTGGTTGGCATGTTTAGGGCTAGCAATGCAAATCAAATTCTCTTTCTAAAGAACAAGTTGAAGGACATCAAGATGGATAAAGGAGAATCCATCCAATCCTACTTTATGAGGATTACTGAAATAAAAAATGATCTCTTATCTATTGGAGAGGTCTTAGCTGACCGAGAGCTCACTCTTATTTCTCTTGTAGGTATTCGTCGAGCATGGTATGTATTCAATACCATTATTCTCAACAATAACATGATTCCTGATTTTGATGAGTTGTTGACGAGATGCACTCAAGAGGAGACGAGGATGATGGAGAGAGACAAGCCCTCAAATGGAAATGATCCTACTGCTTTCTCTGCTCATGCAAAGAAGAAGAATAGTGCTAGTCCAAGAAATCAAGGACAAGTAAGATCAAGATTCAAAGAAGGAAGGAAGGGTAGATGTTACAAATGTAACAGGTTTGGCCATTATGCTAGACAGTGTGCCAATAAAATGGATACACCCTAAGATGATGACTAGAACAACAAAAATTTCAAGGGAAATGGAAATTAAAGGAACAACAGGTTCAACAACAAAGGAAAGAGAAAGGCTCCCGCTACACGAAATGGAATTGGTCAACCTTTCAAGAGATCAAGAAATTCCGAGTATGATGAATCTAATGTTGTAGATAACAAGCAAAAAAAATTATTCTTATATCTACGCTCTCTATTGCATCTCCTCTCGACACGTTGGATAATTGGTTGATTGATAGTGGTGCCTCAAGGCACTTCACTGGTTACAAAGAGGCCCTCTCACATTTGATTGAAAATGAAACAAATTTGGAGAATATACTTGGAGACAATTCCACCTATCCCATGAAAGGGATAGGGGTTGTTGCTCTTCATCTAAATCAAAGTCAAATCCTTCATCCACAAGATGTGCTATATGTACTTGACTTGAAGAAGAATTTAGTGTCTATTTCGGAAATGGAAGATAAAGGATCCAAGGTGGCATTTATTGATGGAAAGGTACGTGTTTGGAAGAGGGATTTCAAAGAAGCTCTCACTCTTGGTTTCAAGGTTGATACACTTTATCAGGTTGGAGGAAGTCCGTTGGGAGCCATGACATGCAACACTACTCTTCAATCCGAATTATGGCACCGAAGGTTTGCTCACCTTCATTATAAAGCTCTTCCGAAGCTAGGAAGATGGTCATAGGTATTCCCAATTTCAAAATTGATCATGAAGGTGTTTGTTAGGGTTGTGCCAAAGGGAAACATACAAGGGGACCATTCCCCTCAAGTGAAAGCAAGAATACTGACATACTTCAATTGATTCATTCTGATTTATCTAGTATGTTTCCCATACTAGATATGTGTATTATGTTATTTTTGTGGATGACTTCTCTCGCAAAACTTGGATATACTTCTTGAAGAAAAAGGACGAAGTATTCAAATGGTTCCGCTCTTTCAAGGCCTTGGTTGAAAATCAAACAGGGAAAAGATCAAAATTTTGAGGACTGATAATGGAACCAAATATGAGTCAAATGAGTTCAATGACTATTGTAGGGAAGCTGGCATTAAGAGGGAGAACGCTACTGCATATACTCTCGAACAAAATGGAGTTGTCGAAAGAAATAATAGAACCATGATTGAAGCTACTCATGCCATGCTTCATGACCAAGGCCTACCGAAATTCCTATGGGGAGAAGTTGCCAACACTGTCGTGTATGTTCAAAATAGATTCCCACATTAAGCTTTGGACTCCAAAACTCTCAAAGAAATATTCATTGGTAAGAAACCTAATGTTTCTCATTTTAGAATTTTTGGAAGTCCCGTATATTTTCATGTGCCGAAAAAAAAGAGAAGCAAGTTAGATAGTTCTGGAAAGAAGGGAACATTTGTGGGCTATAGTGAAACTTCAAAAGCATATAGAATCTATGTGTCTGGTCAAAGGGAAGTGGAGATAAGTCATGATGTCACCTTCGATGAAGATGCTGCCCTTGGAAAGGTTAGAGATCTTCCTATCTCAAAGGAAGAAAAAAATGAAGATGCAGGAAGGCAAGAAGAACCGAAGGATGATCCGATGCCCAATGATGAAGGTCTGATGGATCCCATTGATCCACCTCCTAGTGAGCCCTCTTTTAAAAGAAGACCCTCATGGCTTAGACATACTCTCGAAGATGTCGAGAGACATATTGCACCAAGGTGAACATATCGTGGCATGGTTCACTTAAGGAAAGGGTCTATGTGGAACAACCTTTGGGGTTTGAAGTTCGAGATCGAGATACACATGCATGCAGGTTGAAAAAAGCCCTCAATGGGCTAAGCAAGCCCCCAGGGCTTGGTATGAGAGGATCGATAGCTATTTGATGAATTTGGGCTTTACTCGAAGTGAAGTTGATCCAAACCTATATTTCAAGGTTGATAATGAGAAGCCTCTCATTTTGGTACTCTATGTGGATGATCTATTTCTGACAGGTGCAGAACCTCTCATTCATCAATGCAAGGGGGAGTTGGATTTGGAATTTGAGATGAAAGACCTAGGATCGATGCACTACTTCCTAGGCTTGGAGGTCTGGCAAAATCCAGGTGAGATTTCCTTTCTCAAGGAAAATATATTGTGAAGCTACTAGAAAGATTTGGGATGGTGGACTGCAAGTTCGTAACTACTTCGATGGAACTCAACTTTAAGAAACTGTGTGGAAGTGTTGCTAGGCCCAATTTGGGAAATCCCACCGAGTATCATCAACTCATGGGGGGCCTAATGTTCTTAGTGAACTCCTATCCAGACATATGTTTTGCAATGAATACGTTGAGTCCTATGTTGCAGGAAACGTGGGGCAGGGGTCCGTTTCTGCCCTGAAACGAAACGGAAACGCATTTCCCCGTACCATACGGCCTGGAAACGCGTTTTCATCCGTACTGGGCCATTTCATGTGGGGGAAACGTACCCAGTACGGACATAAATGCGTTTCCAGGCTGTACAGGTGCATTTTCGTCGTTTTAACTTAAATTTTTTTTTCTTTTTTTGTGGGGTTCGTGTGTTTTATTATTTTTTTAATTGTGGAAAGTGTCTTTTAGATGCTTCTAGATGGCTCTCTCAACTTATAAAAAGACTCTCTCTTCTAATGATCAAGCCTATGGCCCTAGTATTTATATGTGATTCATGGTAATGTTAAACTCTTAAAGTAAAAGTGACATTCTCCTTAATCTTCATTTTCATCCTTTTACTTAAATTTTCATTCTCCTTAAATTCTCATCATTTTCATGTCAATTTTAATTAAATTTTTAACATTACCATGAAATGACTCGAGATGTTTGAGAGTGGTTCCGACCTCATTGGATTTCATATGGAGAAAGTAGAATTTTAGATCTCATTCAAAATCCAAGGGACTTATCAGTTTTTCAGGATTTCAGGACATGGTGATTGCAATGTTTCCATCGGATTTTGTCATGTATTATGGTATGGAAATCATATTTAATCAAGAGCACCAATCCCTATATGTACCTTGATGTTAGTGACATTGGTTGTCAAACTCCTCTATCATGACCCTACTAAAAATGTTCCCATCACTCAAACAAAATCTTGACTTGACATGCTCATAGTCTTTATTGTACTTGCAGCCTCATATATATAATAAAGGCTGATTTTCAGATTTTGATATATAATAAAGGTTGGTTTTGGATATTCCGATATTGTTATTTTTATTATGTGTCTGTTATCATTCATGAGTAAATGTCTTGTAACTTGTAATAATTTAAGCTTTGAATTTGCCATGTATGTTTTATGATTTCACATAACATTTCTTAAATGTCCTATATTTTAATATAAATATAAATTATAACATATATATATATATATATATATATATATATATATATATATATATATATATATATATATATATATATTGCGTTTCCCCGTTTCCAAAATTTGGGGAGGTCGCATTTCGTATCACTCCTCGTTTCGGAAACTCATTTCTGTTTCCCCGTTTCGTGCAACTTAGGTTGAGTCAATATATGGTCGAGCCTCATCACTTACACTGGATTGCTACCAAGAATCTTTTGAGATATCTTCGGGGCACAATAAAATATGGATTGAGATATAGTGTCGGTACTTTGAGGCTCCATGGATATACTAATGCTAACTAGGTTGGCAATGTGGTGGATCGTAAGAGCACATCTAGATGTTACTTCACTCTAGGTTTTGCTTCGATCTCTTGGATGAGCAGGAAGCAAAAATCAGTTGCTTTGAGCACCGCCGAGGCCGAATACATTGTAGCAAGTATGGCCTGTTGTGAAGCTGTTTGGTTGAGGAAGCTCTATAGTGATTTGTTTGTGCATGTGATGGATATGGGATACCACGTGATCTATTGCAGCAACCAAAGAGGGATTTGTCTTTCATAGAATCCCGTGTTCCATGACTGCTCCAAGCATATTGAAATCAAGCACCACTTTATCCGGGATATGGTACAACGAGGCGCCGTAAGGCTCCATCACATTGGCACTGAAGACTGGGTCGCAGATATTCTCACGAAGCCCCTCGGGAATGTCAAATTCTTAACCTTCCATGATAAGCTTGGAGTCATGGACATACCCTACTATGAGGGTCCCACTTGAGTTGGACTTTGAGCTCTGGGAGCTCTGGGGGGCTTGGGGTAGCTTCTTGGAGCTATAAGCAACCATAGGGCGAGGTTCGTCTTTCCTTATTGGTGCGCTATTTCCCACCATTATGATATTGAGCTAGTTCACCCTCTCTTGATTTATGCCCCACATACATCCTACCCATGTAGTCTGGGACTCATGGGAAGTACCTCTCATCTGGCCAATGAGTTGGGAAATTGAGGATAGAGACCATAGCATTATCGATGGACGCATCATGTATTGTCGTATTCTCTATGCTAGGATGGGTTGTGTCCAACAACTTAATCAAGGATCAAGTTTGGTTATGGTTTTTACCTCTAGACTAACTTCGTGTCAGTGGAGAGTGGCAAGGTCTTGTGACTCACTCTCGATCAAATCTTCTTCATTATTTATTTGTGGTTCAACAGATCAGAGCAGAGAAAAGTATAGGGATGGAAGGATGACACAGGATGACAGGATGGTACAGGATGATAGGATTGCATAGGTTGACAAATGGACTGATGGGTGGAGTTCTCTCTAGTTGAGAGGGAGTGTTAAAATTGGAAACTAGGGCCAAACTCCACTTTGGACACTTCACATAATGGAGATGATATTTTTGTTGGATTCCTCTTTCCGCGAGGTGCAAGATTGATCTAAAGATCATATTGTTTGGATGAGCAGAAATTGGATTTTGAATTTATTTTCTTACACGTGCAAATTTTCAAGGTCAGCCAAATATGTAATGCAGGCTCACAAGCCCCAATAGATGTGTCTCCACACCTCATTAAAGGATATAAATAGGAGAGAGCCACTCCTCATTTTGGACATCACTCATCTCATCATCTCTCTCTCATTGGTGCATACAAGCATATTGGAGTCTCCTCTCTACCTCGCACGTGTGACATAAGGGTTGATTTTCTGTGCTGAAATTTTCGAACTGTTCTAGGGCTGAAACAGGAGTTTGACCAGCCTTGACCACATCATTAACTGCGGAGTTGACTTTCAGTTGACCAATTTAACTGACTTTTTCGAATCTGTTTTGGGCTGACTTTGACCATTGTTGGAGGTCGCATTGACTAAGGTTGACCGAGCTCATTTGGTGAAGTCTTCTTGCTGGTTTGACCAACGTTAACTTTCTGGTTAGGGCATCCTGTTGACTATTGTTTGACTGAAGTTTTTGGCAAGTGAAATTTATATATTGTACTCTCTCTCTCTCTGTTGAACTTTTGAAGAATAATAAGATTTGATCAAAGGGTTTTCCCCACATTGGGGTTTTTCCCTAGCATCTGCCAAATTTTGTGTCCTCTTGTCTTCGCCTGTCTTCTGGTTATCTGTTTATGTTCTATCAGCAATTATTGTCAATGATAATATGATTGCTAATCTGGAAATTGAAATTGGGCTTATAAGAAAAGATTGAAGTAAATTGATCTACGCATAGAACATACCATTGTTATCTAAAATTAATAGTTCATAACACCAATCGTCTGAGCGAATTGTGGAACCGCAGACTAGCTCATTTACACTTTGATGCTCTTCCAAAATTGAAAAAAATTGTCTTAGGTATTCTCGATGTTCAAGCTCATCATGATGGAATTTGTCCAGGTTGTGCGAGTGGAAAGAAAACAAGGGGACCATTCCCCTCTAGTAAGAACAAGACAACTAACATCCTTCATCTCATTCATTCAAATATATGTGTTATGATGCCTGTGCATTCTATTGGTGGTCATCTCTACTACATCACCTTCATTGACGACTTCTCAAGAAAGACATGGATATACTGCCTTAAGCACAAGGATGAAGCCTTTGAAAGGTTCTGAGAATTCAAATCCTTGATCGAAAATCAATCAGGGAAAAGAATCAAAGTATTCGGGTCTGACAATGGAGGGGAATACATGTCAAAATAATTCATAGCTTTTTGCAAGAAAGAAGGGATCAAGAAGGAAATTATTGTGTCATATACACCTAGACATAATGGCTTAGATGAAAGGAAGAACCGATCTATATTAGAAGTTTCTCGTGCCATGCTCCACGATCAAAAGGTACCAAATTTTTTGTGGGCTGAAGCCACACATGTTGTTGTATATGTTCAAAATCGAGTGCCTCATCAAGAATTAGAAAACAAGACCCTCGAAGAAATATTCACGGGTGTCAAGCCTAATATTAGCCATCTTCGTATATTTGGATGCCCCGTATACTTTCATGAGTTGAAGGACAAAAGAAACAAGCTAGAAGTTACATGAAGAAAAGGTATGTTAGTGGGTTACTGTGAAAACTCCAAGGCATACATAATATATATTCCTGGTCAAAGGAAGGTCGAAATTAGCAAGGACATAACTTTCGATGAAAATGCAGCTCTTGGTAAAGCAAGAGACCTTCCTTCGCCTCCTCCTCCCAAGGAGGAAAATGATGACTGGGATATTCTAGATGGTCCTTCTATGCGCGATTCCGATGATATTAATGTTCCTATGGAGCCTATGGATCCTTTAGATCCACCTCCCAGTGATCCTCCTACCAGGAAGAGACCATTTTTGCTTCGTGACACTCTACAAGATAATGAAAGAAATGTTCCCATTCGCAAATCATTCAGAGAAAGCAAGCAACCATGTTCCCATTGGCAGATCATTCAGCTAAAGGAAGCAACTATGCAGGTATCAGGGATATGTAGTTGCCATGAGCACTATGATTCAAGTCGAACCATCCTCATTCGAAGAAGCAGTCAAAGAATAAGTTTGGAAGGATGCGATGGTTGAAGAATATGAATCTATTGTGAAAAAAATGTATGGGATGTTGAGCCGAGACCAAATGGGAAGTTTGTTGTGATTTCAAAGTGGCTATTCAAGATCAAACATGGAATCGATGGCAACATTGAGAAATACAAAGCAAGGTTCGAAGCTCAAGGCTTCTCTCAGAAAGAGGGAGAAGATTATGATGACATATTTGCTCCTGTGGCTCAATACACAACCATCCGTTCGATAGTTTCCCTTGCTGCTAGTCAAGGATGGACCCTTCATTAGATGGATGTAAAGACTGCTTTCCTTCATGGCATGTTACAGGAAGAAGTATATGTTGAACAGCCACAGGGATTTGAAGTGGAAGATCACAAAACAAATGTTTTCAGGTTGAAGAAGGCAGTGTATGGTTTGAAGCAAGCCCCTCGAGCTTGGTATGCATGCATCGACATTTATTTAATGAAGTTGCACTTCACAAGAAGAAATGTTGATCCCAACCTCTATTTTAATCTTGTCCAAGGTATGCCATTGATTTTGGTTCTATATGTTGACGATCTATTCTTTACAAGAAGTGAACCTCTGATGATCAAATGTAAGAGGGATCTAGCCTCTAAATTCAATATGAAAGACCTTGGACTCGTGCACTAGTTTTTAGGCCTTGAGGTGTGGAAAAGGCTTGGCGAGATCTTTCTCTCACAGGGAAAGTATGTTGTGACGCTGCTAGAAAGATTTGGTATGACTGAGTGCAAATCCATGGCTACTCCGATGGAGACGAACTTAAGAAAGTTGTGTTGAAAAGCAGCTAGACCTGATCTAGCAAATCCATCCAAGTACATAAAACTAATTGGGGTTGTGATGTTCCTTGTGAACACCCGTCTAGACATATGCTATGCAGTAAACACATTGAGTCAATTCATGACTGAGCCCCTCCATGCACATTCGATCGCTGCCAAACATGTATTGAGATATTTACATGGGTCGATCACACTTGGTCTGAGATATTCTGCTAGAGACGTTCAACTTCATGGATACACTAATGCTGACTGGGCAAGAACTGTTACTGATAGAAAGAATACATGTGGATGTTGCTTTAGTCTTCGATCTGCCATGATTTCTTGGATGAGCAGGAACCAAAAGTTTGTAGCATTAAGCACCGTTGAAGCAAAATAAATTGCTGCTAGCATGGCTAGTTGTGAATTAGTTTGGTTGAGGAAGCTCTTTGGAGAGCTATATGAATAGGTCTTAGACACTACAGTGATATACTGTGACAACAAGATTGGGATTCGTTTGGCAAAGAATCCCGTGTTTCATAACAATTCCAAGCATATCGATATTCGATATCACTTTATTCAAGACATGGTGCAGATAGGAGTTGTTAGACTCCACATATCAACAGATGAACAGGTAGCAGATATTCTCACCAAGGCATTATCGAAATAAAAGTTCTTGGTCTTCAGAGAGCAACTTGGACTAATAAGGGGCAACACTGATTAAGGACACTAAGCAAACTCTTCCTACACTGCTTGAGCTCTCAGGGTGAGGAATTGAGATAAAAGAGCTCTTGGGGTTGAGGGATCTCTGGACAATAGAGTACTCCCCTATCTGTTACCCATAGGGTTGAAGATGTTGCTCCCCTATATTCATAGGGTTGGATAATGCTACTCCCTTGATTGGTATTTGTAGAGTATACCCCAGTTGGCATCATACCCTCAAGCAAGGCTTGTTGGGAATACCGCTAGTCGTTTGGCCAACGAGTTGAGAGTGTACTTGGGGTGTAAAACCCATGTTGATTATGATGCATGTGTTCCACCAAATGACTATTGACAGCCACTGATGGGAAGATCAGTAGGCAATAGGATTGGGTTGATTTTTTCTCCCCTCTTGAGATTCCATGGTCGAAGATGTGCACCCCTGTATGATGTGTTAACCTATTTCTTGGTATGGGTGGAAGCTATTGCTCCCCAATTTTTCTTCTTCTAGATCCGAGAAAGTTTCAACAAATAGAGTTGAGCAGTGACAGTCTTACCATGACGACACCAGGATGTGAAGATCTACATGCAGATGTTAACAAGTGGAATTCTTCCTAGTTGAGAGGGAGTGTTAATTTTCGCAACTAGGGATAAATTCCATCTTGGATAGCTTAGATGATCGAGATCATAATTGCATTAGATTCCTCTTTTCGAGAGGACCAAAATCGACCTATAGATCACCCCATTCGGTTAAGCGGAAGTTAAATTTTGAATTATTTTGATGTAATGGAATGAGTCGACCTAAGCACATGTGGACTTAGTCAAGTCAGCCTCAACCCCAAGCGGACCCTCACGAAACCCTATAAATAGAAGCGACCTCAAGCCCATTTTCACACATTGCTCAAGCGATATTATATTTGCATTCTTTGTCTGGGTTCGTCTATTTTGTTTTGGCTCGCAAAGGTTCGGCAGAAAGAGTTAGCGCAAGGTCCGAAATCACTGGCGAGAGGCTCGCTCTAATATAGGGTTTTCTAGATCATAGCCGCAGGCTTGATACCGAGGTTTGTCAGCCATAGCCGCAGGCACAGAGTGTCATGCCTGCGGCGAGGGTGCCATAGCCGCAGGCACAGAGTGTCCTGCTTGCGACCGGGATGCCATAGACTTTGGCATAGAGTCTCAAGGGTGCGGCTAAGGGGATTTTGAACAGATCTAGGCTTGATCGACCTGAGTCACTCGCACAGTGTTTCCTGATATCGTCTACAAGGTCGCAAATGATCGTAGTCAATTTTCTGGTAGCGCCCTGGATTCAGATCTAGGATTTGCTAGTTGATTTCAGTTGGCTTCAGTGATCTATTGGATCCATGTTTCTTACTGTTGTAGATGTGCGGATCTATAGATTTGTTATGTATATTTTTGCTACATATGTATTGGGCTCATTGTACTCTCTACTGAAAACTTTTTATGACGATCTATTGAAGAAGAAGATTTGAAAGGGTTTCCCCCTTGTGGGGTTTTTCCCCGATCTTGGAAAAATTTGTTGTCTCTTATGGTTGTGTTGTTGTCTTCTTTATCACTGCATATATTGTTCTATCTTCAATTACAGTTTATGGTTGGCAGTAGTTGTTTGTCCTCCAAACCACCCCTATCAAAAGACTGGAAATAAACTAAATAAAATACGAAAAAAAAACACAAGAAACAAATAAATCACTTTTTTTTTGCTTCTGTCAAACTAGTTGGGCTTTATTAGGCTAATGGCTCCGAGCTAAAGTCCCTCCCTGAGGAGATGAGGCTTGGTAAGCTATTGGGGTTGAGGTTGATTACACTGCTAATAATTGGATACATTGTTTATAAAGAAGTAATTTGGGCTAAAGTAATTGACACAACATAGAACACTCTGAAAATTTAACAATTCTTTTGGTAGTCAAAGGTTTGACTTTGATTGTTTTATGGATGTACTATTGGACTATGTATCTCAAGTTGAACATTGATTGACTAAGAAAAAGAAGAATTGATTCTCGGTTTTCCCCCTTGTGGAGTTTTTCTCTAGTCTTTGACCAAAATTTTTTGTCTCATTGTGGTTGGCTATCTTCTGTTGTGCATTATTGTCTACTGTTCTATCTATAATTGCTTAACTATTAGTGGGGTAGATGAAATTGTTTTAAGTAATTATTGTAGCATAGAACATGTGAAAAACTTAAAATGGTATTAGAGTTGAGGTAAAGATTAGCCATTGGAGAAAATAGGATTCACCCCTTGAGACACTTTTCTTGATGATTGATGATCAACTCTCTTAGACAAGATGACTTCCTCCTACTTCAAGATTGAAGAGAAGTTGAATGATGCCTCCAACTTTGCAGCATGAAGGGGCGAATTGGATCTTACTCTTGAAGAGAATGATGTGATGGACCATGTGGAGGGCAAGGTAGCGAACCTCCAGAGAATGCCAATGCCAGTGTCAAATCCAAGTATAAGAAGGGTGAGATCAAGGCTAAGAAGATCATCATTGACACTCTTAGAGATCATCTCATCACTTATGTCTCCAAGTTGAAGAAGTCAAAGGAGATGTATGACAAATTGATTGAGATGTAGAGGTTAAAAATGTCAGCCACATCATTTCCGTGAAGGGTAAACTTCGTGACATCAAGATGACCAAGTCAAAATCTATAACAGGCTACTTCATGAGAATCTCTCAAATAAGAGATCAGCTTCTTTCTGTTGGAGAAACCATACCTGATAGAGTGCAAATGACCCTTGGCAGACTCCCTATATCTTGGGAGACATTCATAACAGGAATTAGTAGCAGAAAGGAGCTCCCCTCATTTGATGAACTCCTGGGCTCTTGCACTCAAGAAGAATCTAAGCTCATTTCCAAAGGAAAAATTCAGAGACAAGAAGAAGGATAACCTAGAGAATTTGCAGCCAATGTCAAGAAAGGAAAAGGGATACAAAGACCTTCCAAATGGAAGTCAAAGAAGCCCGCTCCAACATTCAACAATAATAGGAGGGACTTGTCCAAAGTCCAATGATACAGATGTGACAAATTTGGCCACATAGCCTGAGATTGTCTTGTTACTCACCACCAGTGGGTGAACCCATAGGAGAAATTTTCTCCTAGATTTGTCTTTAGCTGGTAGCCAATAGCCTCTGACTGCCACCAACGTAGTCGATATATTGTGCCAATTGATCTTTTCTCCTTGAGCTAGTCATATATCCCCTCGCCCATTTATTGAGAGTGTATGTTTGAAGGTGGGCCATTGAATCCTAAAGGTATGTCTTTCATTGTGCACATGAGTGCTTGTGCTTGTTTTTCCCTGGGCACATTGGGTATGCATTATTGGGTGACTTGGAAGGAGGAAGGGTTTTGATTGTAGTCTTGTTCCCTCACCCTAAATTGAGGGTTAATCCTCAACCCTAGTCCCATGGGATCTCCCTTATTGGCTTATAGCTTTAAGATGGGCGCTTCTCGGGAAACCCCGATTTTGGTAGCGCAATCACGTTTTCGTGTTTCACATTTTTCACTCCCCTACGCACATTACATGCCCCATTTCATCATCTTCCCTCTCTAGGTCCACAAGGCTCTGGTACTCCCCCTCCCCTTGTCCACACGTCTAGCCCAGCATTGGAATGTTTCCCCGAAGGTTGATGCAACTAAAAAAAGATTAAAAGCATATCATGGCCAAATACAAAAGAAAAGTAATATCACAAAATGAAAAAGATGGTCGAGACATTGTATTAGTACGTTGGAAAATCCATGATCTCTACCCCTTCATTATGGCCATCACCCTGGTTCCTAAGGCCCCCCTTGAGTGCCCCCCGCATCATTAAGGAACCAATGTATGTCCCGACTCCCAACCTCTGGTGGGCGATGAACTGCCCCACCTTAAAGGGGTAATCACTGCTTATATCATACACAACATGCTCTCATTTCTTCGAGCCCTGAGCAGTATAATAAAAGAAAAATCAATAAAAGGAAAAAGGAAAATGAAGAAGGGTGGAAAAACAAAGGTTGGGGTAACTCATGTACCACGATTGCTCCCTCCTACATCTATACACCCAAATATGTGGACATCCCTCATCATTAACACCCTCGAACCCATGGAATTTGGCCTTGAGACCCCTGTTTCCTAATCCACTTCATCATTATCCACATGATACCTATCACTTGAAGGATGTATCTTGGACGTGTCTTTTCCTTTAGGGGCTGGGAACACCTATTAGGGTTGTTTATTAGCCACTCGTACCTGGGGAGGTAACACTATTACATGCTCAAAGCCCTAAAGTTGGAAGGGAATCCCATTATCAAGTCTCATTTGTGCCCTTAATTAACAAGCTTGGTTCACTTAGATGCACTAATGAATTATTGTACTTGATGGAGAGGCATTGGATCTTATGTGTAATCGACAAATGGTTTCATCATGGGCTGGGAAACTTAACTGTGGACCACGCCCACCAGAGGGGATCATATTGACAATTGTAGGGGATGCATTGAGAGCCATGATACTCTGTCATGTGATAGAGCATTATTTCATCTCACGAGAACCCTCAACACCTTTAGTAACTTGTTCATTGCCCCACATCATTCGCGAGATGATGCACTTGGACCAACATTGCCCCCATTCGTCTTAGCACAGTACACATGGTTTGGCAGTTGATCCAAGGCTTAGAGGAGGTTTGTCTCACCCTTAAGACATGTGAGGGAAAGCACCATCGTTAGTGCCCTCATTTGGAGTAGTCTACAGGCTTATCTTTCACCAGGAGACCCATGAGACCAATATTTGTGCCCCAGAGCCACTTTGGAGCACCACATGATGACTTATGTGGACATAAAGGGGCCATCCCCTTGTGCATCATTTATTGAGCCCTCTCCCTCTTTTTGGCACTTTGAGGACTCAACGTGGCCTTCCAACGACCTCATTTCATCACGATGTCGTCATTTCGACCTACAAATGGATGTATTTTTCATTACTTCACTAGCTATTTGGTGGGTTTCTCACCATGACTTGTATCTAGTACATTATTTTATAATATTTGGCACTAATTAGGCTAAATCGAATTAGTAGACTCATATAGAGCTAGCTCTCATTGTGAGGGAGCATTATCATCACTTGGCTCTTCTCTCTTGTACAAGATTTCACGCTTTTCTTGGATGCTAGTGGAGACTTTTGATGCATTTTGATATCTTTGGAAGCTAAATTTCAATATCTCCCAGAGCTACTTCTTTTTTATGGTTGGATATATCTCTTGTCATATTGAGTAGGTAATTTTTGAAGAGTGGTTGATAGGGAATCACTCTTTGGCCTCCTTGAATATGAATTTGGTAAATCTTGAATCATCATAGACTCCATAGCCCAAGGATTAGGCACTAGTCCAAGAAAAATTGGTGAACAACCTTTCCTTCCCTCTCTTTTCCTTTCTCCAAAAATATTGGTCCCTTTTCCTAGAAATCTCTCTAGGGCATCCAACGAAATCCATTGGAGAAATAATTTTGAGATTCCGCTTAGACGGAACTCTTCCTTAGTGTTACCTCTTGGAGACCTCAAATTTTGGTGGAATTCTCACAGTTAATTCTTCAAAAAATTTATGCCCTAGGTGTGCCTTAGAAGGGAAACCTAGTTAGTTTTCCTTGGATAAGGTGGTCTTCTTAAGGGTCTTATGAACCTAGTATTCAATAAAATAAATCATACAAGACTCTTTCTCCTATCCTACCTTGACCTAGTGAGCACCTTAGAGGAGCTCCTCCCACGATTATTCATCAACCCTAGGTCTAGAATAGGCCTTTTCATCTCCTAAGTGAAGCAAAAGCCCTATTTGAAGTGAAAAAACATCTTATAAAGCTTCTTGAGAGGTCCTATATCAAATTTGGAATCTTGATCTTAGGCAAGCCTATTATTATTGAAAATCCTGAGCCCTAAGTCTTTATTTCCCATCCTAGGTCTTTCTTGGAGATCCTTTATCTTATTGAAAGCATTGAGCATTGATTGAGCCTCTCCTTGAATGGGCTTAGTGGAATCACTTCACACATAGGTCATTGGCATATCCATTATAAGTGATTTCCTCCTACCGGGACTCCTCCCATCAGTGAAATTCTATAAAGAGCAAGGGAAAATTATTGAGGTGACAATAGGTCTTTGTCCCATTGTTGTCATTAGGTCTAGTTATTGTCCCATAGGTTACTCTCCTAGGAACCTGCTAGATTGTGTGGAAACATGTCCTGAAAGAAGAAGTGCTCTGAGGACCAATTCCAACAATAATGGCAACAACAACCACTTCAAAAATAGAAGGAGAAGACGAGAAAATGTTTCCCATGCAAGTGTTTAAGAGAGTCAGTGCCCTCAAAAGAGGTCAAAGAACACAAGGTATGTTGATAATGTTGCTAATACTCAAATCTAAATATTTTCTTGTTGCTGCTCTTTCTAGCTCATCTTCAGATAGCATTGATAATTTGTTGGTGGATAGTGGGGCATATTGACACTTTATTGGGTATCGTGAAGTCCTCTCAAATTCCTTTAGATAGCATTGAGAGTTGGTCGGTGGATAGTGTGGCATATAGACACTTTATTGGGTATCGTCAAGTCCTCTCAAATATGGTTGAGAGGGACACTAATTTGAAAATTATACTTGGGTATAATTCTACTCATCTTGTCAAAGGGTCTGGATCTATTTCTTTTCATTTGGATTATGGTCAAACCATTCATCTGCAAGATGAGTTATATGTGCCGAGCTTGAAGAAGAATCTTGTCTCCATTTCTTCCATGGAAGACAAAGGGTTTAGAGTTGCATTCATTAATGGAAAAGTCCTTTCTCGACCAAGGAGATCTAACTTAAGGGCAACCTTCACATTTGGTGTCAGAAATGAAAGCCTATACAAAGTTTGTGGACGACCAATTCAAGCATTGGTCCATGATACCACTAGTCAATATGTGTTTTGGAAATGAAGATTTGCTTACTTTCATTACAAGGCTTTGCCTGACTTGAGCAAGAAGGTTTCAAGGATTCCCAAGATTCAAGTGGATCATGAAGGTGTATATGAGGGATATGCAAGCGAAAATAATGTCAAGGAACCATTCCCTTCTAGTAGCAGCAGATTTAAAAATATTCTTCAACTCATTCATTCTAATCTTTATGGACCCATGACAGTGACATATCTTAGAGGATATTTATACTATGTGATCTTTGTTGATGACTTCTCTCGTAAGACTTGGATCTTCTTCTTGAAGACCAAGGACCAAGCTTTCAGCATGTTCAAGGACTTCAAAACTCTAGTGAAAAATCAAGCTGGAAAGAAGATCAAGATCTTGAGGGCAGATAATGGAGGAGAATTCACTTCAAATGACTTCAAGGATTTTTGTAAGGAAGTCAAAATTAAGAGCGAGGTGACTATTCCATACACCCCTCAACAAAATGGAGTTGTTGAGAGGAAGAACAAGACCATCTTGGAAGAAGCCAAAGCCATGATTCATGATCAAAAGCTTTCTATGTTTATGTGGGGAGAAGAAACAAATATTGTAAGTTCGTTCCAAAATAAAAGCCCTCACCAGGCCTTAATGGACAAGACTCCTAAAGAAGTTTTAACATGTGTGAAACCAAAAGTTGGACACTTGAGAATATTTGGTTGCCTTGACTACTTTCATGTACCGAAAGAGAAGGCTTTAGGAAAGAAAGGTACGTTTACTGGTTATTTTTAAATTTCTAAAGATTACAGGATATATGTGCCAGGTCAGAGGAACATTGAGTTCAACCGGGATATGACCTTTGATGAAGATGTTTCCCTTGGAAAAGAAAGGGACTCTCTTGTCCCTGCCAGCACCGAGAGAAGAGATGATTCTATGGATGTAGATGCAAAGCCATCCATGCCAGAGCCTGACCTTCCAAATGAGCCTATGGCACATTTGGATCCTTTGAATCCTCCTCCTTGTGATCCTCCTTCTAGGAAGAGGCCCTTGTGGCTTTATGATACTTTACAGGATGTAGAGAAAATTTTGGCCCCTAGAGGCACCTTCACAGAAAGCAAGTAGCCTTGCAGATATCAAGGATATGTTGCATTGATGAGAAACATCATACAATTTAAACCTTGCAGCTATGAAGGAGTGAAGGAACAAGTTTGGAAAGATGCAATGTTAGAGGAATATCAATCCATCTTGAAAAATGGCATATGGGAGGTTGTTCCGATACCTGAGGGAAAGTTTGTTGTGACTTCCAAGTGGATATATAAAATCAAAACATGCAGTTGATGGTAGCATTGAAAAATTCAAAGCTAGAGGATTCTCCCAGAAAGAGGGAGAATATTATGATGAGATATTTGCACCTATTGCCCGATAAACTACCATCCGGTCTATTATTGGTCTTGTTGCTAATTAGGGTTGGAGTCATCATCATATGGATGTGAAAACAACCTTTCTTCATGGCATTCTCAAGGAAGAATGTACCTAGAGTAACTACAGTGCTTTGAGGAACATGACAAGGAAACACATGTTTGTCGATTAAAGAAATCCCTCTATGGATTGAAGCAATCCCCTAAGGCTTGGTATGCTCAGATTGATGGGTACCTGATGAAGCTAGGATTCAACCGACGTAATGTTGACCCCAATCTCTACTTCAAGGTGTTCCAAGGTATGCCTTTGATTTTGGTTTTATATGTTGATGATTTGTTCATGACAGGATTAGAGCCTCTAATCATTCAGTGTAAGAGGGATCTTTCCTCTGAAATTGAGATGAAAGATATTAGGTTAATGCACTATTTCCTGGGCTTATAGTGGCAAAAACTTAGAGAGATTTTCCTAAGCCAAGGAAAATGTGTTTTCAAACTCTTGGAAGATTTGGGATGGTGAATTGCAGGTCCATGGAAACATCAATGGAGGAAAAATTCAGTAAGTTATGTGGCGAAGTTGCATGACCAAATCTAGCGGATCCTTCTATGTTTTGACAATTGATTGGGGCTTTGACGTTTCTAGTCAACACTAGACCTGATATATTTTTTCTATTAACGCCTTGATCCAGTTCATGGTGGAAACTTTGCACGATCACAGGGTGGCCGCAAAACATGTGTTGAGATATCTACATGGGACAATCAATTATGGACTAAGATATTAATTCGGAAATTATTTGAGACTGCATCGATATATAGATGCAGATTGAGCTGGGAGTGTTACCGACAAGAAGAGCACATCAGGGTGTTGTTTTAGATCAATATCTGCCATGATTTCCTAGATGAGCAGAAAGCATAAATCTGTCGCTCTAAGTACAACCAAGGAAGACTATATTGCAGCTAGTATGGCTAGTCATGAGACCATGCAAAGTTGTTTGATCATGTGCCAAATATGATCGTGATATACTGTGACAATCAAAGCAGGATCAGACTTTTAGAGAATCTAATATTCCACGACAGGTCAAAGCACATTGAGATTAAGTACCACTACATCAGAGATATGGTAGAAAGAGGAGCAATGATGCTCCAACACATCTTGATAGATGAGCAGTTTGCAAACATTATCACTAAGACTTTGCCGAAAGTGAAGTTCTTATTCTTTAAAGAGAAGCTTAGAGGGCAAGAGAATGTATCTCTCCTTGGGAGGGAACAATTCTGATCGAGAACACATAGCATATGCTCTTCCACCAGTCGTTTCACTAGCCATGGACTTAGTCGGGGATGGGGGAATGAGCAGTGAGGCTCCCAGGTGTGAGGGTACTCGAAGCCATGGATTTGGTTGAGTACATACCCCAGTGTGAATCCTACTCGTAACTCACCTATGTGTCATTATTGACCAAGTGCCATATTGAGATGGTTAATCATATTGGGATTACCACCCATCTGGCCAATGGGTGAGGAGACTTAGGTGTGTGTGATCTTTACCAAAGTTGGGCGTGACTACCATGGACTTGGTTTGATCTCCCTAAGTATTGGATGCAGGTGTTCAACCCCTTGATCAATGAGGATCAAGTTGGGTGAATATCAGTCAGTGGACATAGGGTGTGTGTGATCTTTGCCAAGGTCATTTATGCTTGCCATGGACTTGGTTGTGGTAAATTGATCACCCCTAATGTCAGTGTGGATCATTCTTCTTCTTCTATGGATCGAGTCATCGTTGTTCAACTGAGATGAGATGAGATGAGCTTCTCTTATGTTGAGATATGTGTATCCGAGATGAGACTTATGGTGAAAACAAAAATTCCTCCCTAGCTCAAAGGGAGTGTTAAAATTGATATCTTCGTTCAGAATTTCCATTAGCAAATAATGAAGAAAATACAATTTTTTGGGTTTGACCAAGTCGTCCCTACGACCATCAAGTTGACCCAACAAGTGGAAAAACCACCTCCTAACTCTCATATAAATAAACCTTCGTTGGACCTCATTTGGACATCCATCATCACTTCAATTCATCTTTGACATTCGTAAAAGTAAATCCACATGTGCGAAGGACTAAGGAGACATTTTCTGCGTTGACCAAATTTTCTCTCTTTTGACTTGCGTTGACCTGGGAACTTTGAATCTATTTTGACCAAGTTGATTAGACCATTTTGGGAGGGAGAATATACCAGGAATCTTTGACTCTATTGATCGCATCTTTATCTCTGCTTTTTGGGCTCGTTGACTAAGGTTGACCATAGGATTTGACTAGGGTTAGGCCACAGATTTGAATGAGGCATTTGATCGAAGATTGCATGAGGAAGAAGGTTGAATATTTGACTCTAAATTGACTAAATGTCAAATTGTTTTGTTAGGCGTTGACCATAGGGTTGACTGTTGACATCTGACCGAAAATTGCAAGGTCTATCGACTAAGGTTGACCAAATTTAGGCTCTCCTATTTCAGAATGTGTGTTGACCATATTTGACTCTCTCTTATTTGACTAGGCTTTGACTTGGTTTAGCTCTCATTCTCTTGGTAATCAAAGGTTTGACTTTGATTGGTTTATGATTGTACTATTGCACTATGTATATCAAGCTAAACATTGATCGACTAAGAAAAAAAGAATTGATTTTGGGTTTTCCCCCTTGTGGGGTTTTGCCTTGGTATTTGACCAAAAATTGTGTCTCATTGTGCTTGGCTATCTTCTATTGTGCATTATGTTCATTGTTCTATCTATAATTGTCTAAATATTACTCAGGAAAATGAAATTGTTTTAATTAATTATTGCAACATAGAACATGTGAAAAACTTAACATAAATTTGCATCCAAACTTCTTATCACACCTCAAATTAGTGGGATGCCTCGAACACTTAGCTTGAACCAAACATGATCCAAGTCTAAGCATGGAAAGGGAAAATAAATGCCATGAAGAGAGGATTTATTAATCTAGGTTGTTAGATTTATGCTTGGTTTAATGCTTCACATGTTTTTCATATGCCATTACAAAAGAAAAGAAAATGGCACATGAAAGTAAAATATTGAGTGAAGAGATAGATTTTTCACATAGAATAAAATTGACGACTCCACCCATTGTCTATAGTGAGATTAATGGCTATATTCTTGTCTTCATGGTAATTCATTTTCCTTTGCGAAATCAAAATAACTAAGCTATAAGGGAGATAGGTTTGGTCGCAAATTGGATGGGAATCCAAACAAGTGGCAAACAATCCAAACAAGATGTACACATAAAATAAAATAAACAAAGGGGTAGGGACCTATTTGCACTTTTTTTTGTTATATAGAGACACAAAACAAGGGTGAGTATCCCAATATCCATAAAACAACTGAAAGAAAGTGAAGTGATATGTTGAGCAAGAGCACATAGTAAAATAATAAACAATATTTATCAAGCAAAACAAAGAATGGGTATCCCTAAATGCCCCTAGAATCGGAAGTATGGATGCTCCAACCTATAATACAATAGTCCCATTTCTAGGTTTCTTGGTATAAACATAACATTCTTCCTCCATGTTGACCCAAGCCCCAATTGATGGAGAATGAGAACAAGAGAAGGAGGAATTCAAACTAGTTGAATGAAGTGAAGGTGCAACCCAGAGATGACGTAACCCAAATTAAAGTGGATGTGAGAGGAGCATTGACATGGTGCACAAGTATTAGGTTTTAAACCATTAACAAGGTGATGGGGATGAGAACCTTAATTGAATCTCCAGTACAAATGGGATCCCACTGGTACAAAAAGAAACCATGGAAATGACCTTAAGAAACACATTGAATGGAGGTGCCAAGTGTTACGATTGAATCCATGGAAGTCCTCATGCCTCTCCTTCACTCATGAACATGCGAAAGAAAGAAAAGGTGTAAAGTGCAGTGGTCATGGATATCTAAGTAAGTTGCAAAAATATATAAAACAAAAGGGACGAGTGAATCCTCAAAGAAAGGAGTAAAAGCTCTATGAACAATGATCAAAATCTAAGGGGAAGTAGGATAATTTTTTCCTATAATGAATTTAGTTTTTAGAAAAAAGACTCCATTTAGTGAACATAAACTCGTGAATGAGAAAAATAGTGCAGAATTATCTACAAGTTCAAATAAAAAATAGAGTGATAAATCCAAAAAGGAAAAAGTGAGGCCAAAGGACAAAGTTGACCCAAAAAACAAAAAGAAAAGTCATTGAAGGCCCAATGAGGAGTGGGATCAATCATATATACCAAGCCTAAAACAAGGAAAATAATTCTTCAATAAATTAATTTTATTACATGGGTTTGTTCTACACATTAAACCAAGTAATCAAATGTGATACCCTTGGTTGGCCCTACATGGCAAGGTACACCCAGGGGTCCTTAATGAGAGTGATACCATGTAAATGTTGGAATAATATTAGAAAAAAGGTCCAACTAGGACTTGTTGCAAAGAAAGGATACTAAACAACTAAATTAAAATGAGGGTGGTAAAACAGTCAATAAATGATGAGGTTGGAGTAAATTTAAAAAATCAACCCACTACATAGTAGCAAGAAGGATCAATTTGTATGAATGCAACATTACCATAAATACATATTAAAATAGCATTTAAAATGGAGTACTAGAGCATAAATTATAACAATTTGTCCATTCCTTGACTTTGTCCTAGAGGTGGTCCTTTGATGTTTTTTATATTGGGCCACCTTCATAATTCTGAATAAAATTATTGTTAGCTACTAATTGTATTCACATATATATTTTCTAAATCTCCCAATGCATATGGCCTCACTGATATCATTGCAAGGCTGTAGGTTCCGACATATGACTTAGTTGTAAATCATAATCATGTTCTTTCTCAACTCACTACTTGAATTTAGCATAATAGATACTCGAACAAACGTTAAATTTTGTGTAATGAATAATTATCATAAAATTAAAGTAGTCAATATGGATGGAGTACAAAATTAATTAGAATATATTCTTGGGTATCAAATGTTTCTTAAATAACTAAAAAGATAAACTATATAAAAATTGAAAAACAAAATCATATTGAATATATATTTTATAACTCACTACAAACATTTAGTGGCCAAAGTGACTAAGGTAGTAACCTTGCTTCCCATATACTATTTGTACTTTTACATTACATTGAATATATATTTTATAAATAACCACTTAGTGACCTAAGTAACCAAGGTAAATAACCACTTAGTGACCTAAATAACCAAGGTAGTACCCTTGCTTCCTATATACTATTCTCTCTTTTACAAAGAGAGAAAAAAATATTAACATCATAAATTCTTCATAATAATATGTAAAAAAACAAATTAATAATATTTGCATATTAAAATAATAATGAAAAAAATATTGTAACATAGACTACACTAACTAATTGATTAACTACTTTTAAAAAAACCAAAAATATTCTGAACATTTTTTTCTCATTATATATGGCAAGTTAAGTAAGGAAACTATTTCATTTGATTTTAAAAAAAAAAACTTTAGGAAAATGGGCAGTACATACTTTTAATACTGAAGTTTAAAAATTTGTAATCACAATGTATCACGCACAACAACACAACAACAGCACTTGAAAGTTTAAAAGCTTGTAACCTCATTGTACCACCAACAATAAAGTTTAAAAAGCTTGTAACCTCATTATGCCACCAACAATAGTTGAAAATTATTCTCTATATAACCAAGAAAAAAATATATTAATTATAATAAATTTAAAATGTGCAATCTCATATTAAATATACATAACAACCTTAAATATACATAACAACCGTACTTGAAAGTTTAAAAGCTTGTAACTACATTGTACCACCAGCAACAATTGAAAATTATTCTCTATATAACCAATAAAAAAAACTATATTAATTATATTAAAATTAAAATGTGCAATTTGATATTAAATTTATTTATAAACAACTAAAATATATTTGAAATTATCCATGCCCTATTATCAATTAAAATATATCTAAATATATTCATAATATATTTAAATATATTCACAATTAATTAAATTATATAATCGCATTTAAAATTTCAATATAATATATAATTCAGTAGGAATTATAATATATATAATTCTAACTTCTATTTATATTCGATAAATCTACACTCAGAGTTCATAATTGATCATATAGAAATTAACATACCGATCAGAGTTCAATGTTGACGTTCCTTCCAGTTTCGGGCAAGTAATGCGTCGATTCAGGGACTCTGTTACGATGGATCTTTGTGTTTAAAAGGAAAAACAAAAAGAAAGAACACGCTGGCCGGCAACCTTTAAGAGTTCAACCAAAAGCAACAAAGAACCACGGCTTATCATACAAGAAACCAGAAACAGAACCCAGCCATAGAAAACATAAACGATCAGAAGCAGAATATTGAACAAAAACACAAAAGCAGGCAAAGACGGAAGAAGAAAACATAAAATAAAGAAAGGGAAGAAGAAACCATAAAATAAAGAAAACCCCAAAAATCCGGCCCACATCCATTCCATGATTTCCAGTTACCCATACCATCTGCATTTCTTCCTGCACCTGAAAAAATAGATGACCATTGGAATCGAAGCAGAAATTCAACGCGAAATTGTGCTGTTATCAATTAAAACACAAAACAATCCCTAAATATACAATTATTACCGGATTTAGAGTAACAAAATGCAATGTTCAATCCGACCAGAGGAAATGAGAAAATTATAGCATGCCAACTCTCTGCAATATACATAAATCTTTCTTACAGCACGCCAAGAGGATTCAAGCAAATGAAATACTACAATTCTCCTAAACAGCTTCACTTAATGAATATGGCTATGGCTAGTCAGAACTCTGAAAAACGAAATAGACATATTGATCATGACAAATTTCTCTAATGAATTCTAAGGTATACAGGCTATTGATCTGTTCGTACCTAAGAGCATATGTCTGTCAAGTCCCGAGGAGCTCAAAGATCATCGAACGGCCGTTTAAAGCCCTGAAACAATTTGTAAATTCAACCATTAGAAAAGAGTAAAGATATGTTCCTACTAATTAAAGAACATCTAAACTGAAGAGAACAGAAGGAAAGAAATAATGGATTCCCTTTCACATTATCATAAAATGATGAAAATATCATAAAAACAGAGTACAAATACCTTATCATTATCTGCACAGATAAGCATTCATTCCGTCTGCGCGTTGAATTCGCGATGTCTCTAAACTTAAAGTTGCGGCGCCCTTGCTCCGTCCAGAAAATAGACTGAAGGCGTGGCCATGGCCGAGAGAGAGACAAAAGCCAGGCTGGACCAGACCGGACGAAACGCTCGCACGTATTGAGCGTGTAGCGGAAGCGAGGCCGAAAAGATTAGACGAGCGCTGAACTTCTTTCGCACGGCATTATTGAATGTTGCGGCGTGTTGCTCATACACGTCATGGCGGCGCACCTCACCTCTGCAGTGCAGGTTGCAGAGAAGATGGATGATGGTGTGTAAATGAGGAACACTCCATTCAACTGCAACGGCTACTTATTTCTCTCTCGATTGCATCATCCTCCTTTCCCACGTTTCTCACTTATGTCATCCCGATTCCCTATGCGATTACCACTCCGCCCATGTCTATGCTTTTCAGCTTTCCAAATCAAATTATCGTTCAGGTTTCTAACGTTAAAATATCAAATTCCATCTATATGCTTTTTCAGCTTTCTAAATATATTCATAATTAATTGAAATATATTTAAATATATTCACAATTAATTAAATTGAAATTAGATTTTCAGAAATTAGGTTTTAGAATTTTTTTTAAAGTAATAATTATATATTAAAGAAAAACAATGGTTTATCATTGGTTTATTATTAAATCTAGGTGAGAAATGAAGACATTGAGTTTAAATAGATGTAAAAATAGTTAAAATAACTATTTTGACTTTGAAAAAAATAAATTAAATTAAATAAAAAAATTAATTTTATTCAAATAATAATTTTATAAAAAATATTATTTATTTATTTTTATTTTATTTTATTATTATTATTTAAATATTACAAAAATTAGTGAATTTTTATATTAATTTTTTATGTTATTAAATAATAACTATTTATTTATTATTATTATTTAATAACATAAAAATTTAGCAAAAATAATTTTTTTTTATGTTATTAAATAATAATTATTATTTAATAACATATTAAAAAAATGTAATATTTAAATAATAATAATAATAATAAAATAAAAATAAATAAATAAATTTCTTTCTAAAATCATTATTCGAATAAAATTAATCATTTATTTAATTTAATTTATTTCTTTATAAAAATATTTATTTAATGGCCTAAAACATTTCAATATTCTAATATTTGATCCAATAGTTCAAACATGGACACAGTGACAACTAGGGGAGTTGTTTTCAAATAACATTCATCATTATTGTTCAAAATCATGTCCTCTGAAATAATACTCATGAATTATAAAACAGTTGTAACATAAAACAAAAAAAACCATGTATTTTTCGAAGAATAAAATAGTTGTAACAAATATAGAAGAGGAGAAGCACATCAAATAGCATCTAGATTAGACAGATTTCTAGTATCAAAGGAATTGGTAAGCTTAGATATTTACTATGAAGCTGCAATTCTACCATCTTTAGGATCTGACCATTGGCCAATACGGTTGGAAATTGATATCAAAGAAGGTCCAAAGAACAGGCCTTTTCAATTTGAATTATTTGGTAACATCCATTCAACAATGCACCGCCTGCAAGAAAGAATGAAACAAAATCAACAGCAAATGATTTTATATGGATGCACAAAAGAACTTGCCATAGAGGAAGGAAATATTTTGAGTGATTTAGAGGAGCAGAGGAAACAAGAAGAAATATTATGGAAACAGAAGTCACAAGTGCAGTGGCTAAAAGAAGGCGAGAGAAATACAAACTTTTTCCATAAATATTTGATACAAAGAAGGCAACATAATAGGATATTCTCACTGAAAGATGAAAATGGCAATCGAATTTACCAACATATTGAAATGGAAGAACTGCTAGTAAGGCACTTCAAGGACATGGTTACTGAACCAAATCTTAATAGAGAAGCAGATATTTGGAGAATCACCAGTCACATTCCGTCTAAGGTTAGCAGGGAACAGAACTTAGCCCTAATGAGGGAAATCACCATGGAAGAGGTAGAAGAGGTCGTCAAAAACCTCCCAAAACACAAGGCCCCGGGACCAGATGGATTTACGGCATAATTTTATCAAGCAACTTGGCCTTTTATGGGAAAGGAGATTTGGGAGATGGTTGAAGAATCTAGGCAAACAAGAAATGTGTACCCAACATTGAATTCAATGTTTATCTCACTAATTCCTCAGCAAGCTAATACAGATACTCCGGCGGGGTTTAGGCCTTTAGCATTATGTAATGTCCTCTATAAGATCCTATCGACGATAATGGCTAACCGGCTAAAACCAATTCTCCTCAACATTATCTCACCTAAGAAAACAAGATTTGTAAAGGGAAGACAAATACTGGATGGGATTGTGACTGTACAGGAAGCAATGCACTCTCTCAGAACTCAAAAAATTAAAGGTATGTTGATTAAATTAGACCTTTCAAAAGCATATGATCGATTAAATTGGTCTTACTTGAAGGCAATTCTTTCAACTTTTGGTTTTGATTCAAGATGGATTCAATGGTTAATGTCGTGTATTTCTTCCCCGAATTTCTCTATCCTGCTTAATGGAGCTCCATCCCAACCTTTTAATGCAAGTAGAGGATTGCATCAAGGAGACCCTATTTCACCTTTCCTATTTATCATAGCAACGGAAGGTCTCGGTCATCTTATAAAAGCTCAAATAACGACAAATTGTCTCAAAGGTTTGAATCTATGGGGTCGAGATCTTACTCTTTCGCACCAGAAACTTGTAGATGATATCATGTTATTTTGCCAGACTTCGCTAAGGGAAACAAAAGCCATTATGGAAATCCTTAAAACTTTTATGGAAGCCTCTGGAACTTTGATTAATAATGATAAATCAAATGTCTATTTCTTAATACCAATAATGTGACCCAACGATTTCTAGCCATAACTTTGGGATTTAAAATTATAACCTTTCCAATGAAGTACTTAGGTTTTCCACTGAATCAGTCCTCCCTCAAGGTAGTAGGATGGACAGATCTCATCAATAGTCTCCACAAACGTCTTCAGAATTGGGCTCTAAGAGTGTTAAATGCACTTAGTACTTGTGCTTCGCTATGTTATTCAAGCCATTCCAATATATCAGTTGTCAGGCAGAGCGGCTCCGAAAATAGTCTGCAATAACATGGTAAAAAAAAAATTAAAATTTCTTTGGCGAGGAGCTCAAGATACTAGGAAATGGGCTCTCCTGTCATGAGAAAAAATCATTAAAACAAAAAAGACTAGGGGATTAGGCCTTCTAGATCCATATGTCTTAAATCAAGTAATGGGAGCTAATTTATGGTGGCGATGGATCCAAGGAGGTACTAACCTCTGGAAACTCATTTGGGAAAAGAAATACCAAATTCCCCAACAGTTATGGGGAAATTGAAAGTAGATGTTACTCCTAAAGGATCGAATATCTGGAATCTAGCAGCGACTAACAAAGAATTAATAAGACTTCATAGCTTTTGGGAAATACGAGGAGGGAGAACATCGCTTTTTTGGGAGGACTCGTGGCAACAGAGAGAGAAACTATTTTGCCGGTTGGATTTAGGTGAAATCTTTCTCTTCACAAACCTATTGAACCAAAGATCAGTGATCAATTACTGGAGTCGAGAGGAGGAAGGTCAATGGCGAAAATGGAAAGGAAATGGGCAATGGAGAAATGCCCTAGAAACGACTCAATGGAATAACTTTGATAAGGAAATGAAAACCAGGAAATTGGTAGCAACAAATGGGGAAGACATTTTGAGATGGGGCTACAAGAACAAAGCCATGTTCACGATAGAAGAAGGTTATTTTCTTAAATCAAATAACCATCAGGATATTGCAATACCAATTTGGAAGAAAATATGGAGAGCGAAATTTTGGCCAAAAGTAGAATATTTCGTCTGGTTGTTAAGCCATCAGAAGATCTTGACTTGGGATCATTTGCAGCACAGAGGAATCCAAGGACCATCTCTCTGTATGATGTGTCAAAAGGAGGAGGAAACTATAGAACATATATTCAATACCTGTAAATTGGCAAAGGCTCTATGGTAGAACAATGAAGTGACTTTCCAACAAACGGATAGAGACAATACAAGCATAAATGACACTATCCGAAAATGGAGGAAAGGAGGATTTAAAAGTGAAGTCCTGAATCAAGCTTGGAGGTTGTCACTGGGATTTATACTTTGGGGGATATGGAAAGAAAGAAACCACATAATTTTTAGAGATGAAGAGAGGAATATAGCCCATATATGGAAAGTGATAGTGGAAAATATCTGCTAAACAATATTAGTAGAGCATTGGTCGAATGAAGACTAGATAGTGAATGATAGAGAGAATAGGATTCTAGCAAATCTGAAATTAAAACCCCAAATTCTAGCAAAATCATTATGGAAGTTCAAGCCCCAACAACAAAATATGTTAAACATTTTTCAGCCCCCACAAGTGGAATTTTTGAAATTAAATTATGATGGTGCCTCCAAAGGAAACCCAAGGGAAGCAAGGATAGGAGGCATACTCCGAAATTCTCAAGGATCAGTTTGCAGGATATATGCAATGGCGATTGGATTTGCTACAAACAATGAAGCTGAACTAATGGCGGTAAAACAGGGTCTCACAATTACAGTTCGGGAGAACTACCAAAGAGTTATAGTTGAAGGAGACTCGGCAATGACAACAGGGATATTACAAAAACTTCAACAAGGCACCCCCTGGGACAAAATAAGTAAAAGCTAGCGCACATCAAGATTAATTCAAGAAATTGGGCAAATCATACAACAAATTGGTTATGTAATTCCCAAGCATGTCCGCAAAGGAGGTCAGTGAGGCGACTGATTATTTAGCTAACTGGGGCTGCAAGAATGAAGGTCGTTAGTTAGACATAAATCAACATCACCAGGCCTGGAATATAGAGTTACAATCGCTTCAGATTATTCTGGAAAAGGACCAAGAAATGGCTAACAACCCCGATCGAGGTGCCACGAGGAGCGCGATGGGAGAAGGTCAGTGCCACATGGAGGTGGGCACCTAACCAACCATCATGATTAAGGTTTAATGTGTGGAGTAGGCTGTCCTTACCATGATCGACATTAATGAAAATGAATACCGCCGTCCTCAGCCAGCAAAGCGTGTCAGGAGGAAATGGGAAACCACGCCGAATGCGGGAAGGAGTAAGGAATAAAATGTGTTTCCAACATAAGAATGTCATTGCAAACCACATTGGAGTTCAGTTCGACGACGTGGAGGAAGGATTGCTACAACGTCGATGCTGGGATCATTGGTATGTTATGGCTTTTGTGACCCTTTCCCGAATCATAATTCCAACTCTAAATTCGGCAGTTGAAGATGATGGCTCTAATGGAATCTCTGCTATGTTCTGTGTCTACAATGGAATAAATTACCAATTTTCTGTAGTCTGCTGCTCATTTGGCTTTAACGCAAGGGTAGAGGTCGTAGGTGACGCTTGCATGTTTCATTTTTTATATAGAGCGCACGATATCAAACCCTGTTTTCAAAGCCCTCCAGCCTAGTTTCTTTGCATTTTTTTGAATTCTAAATTAGACTGGTATCAATATCAAACTCTTCACTATGATTTAGGAATTAAGTTGTATTGTCTTAATTCATGGTCTTTGTATTTCAATGATATGAAAGGCCAGTTTAGGGTAACTAAAGCCTGGCAAACTATCAAGGGTAATAACCTTTGGGTTCACGATAAGGCCTTCATGCATCGTCAGTATAGTCAGAATGTTGTCTGTAGAGGTCATGGTAGGTCTAGTCGTCTTCAGAGTTGCGTTTTCCCCCAATTTATATTTATGTTAAACTGTTATCTGTGGGTCATAATTTGTAACCGGATGCAATTGCAATTCCCATGCAGTAATCTTGACTGTCGCGTGCAAACTTTGTTTGCTCAAACTACTATGCATGCGGTAATTCTTGAGGAAGCCACCAAATCTTATCAGAAGTATTTTACTGATTAATCTCTGGTATATACAGGACTTCTATACATTGTTACAGGGGAACTTGTTTGCCAAGCCAATATGGCCAAAGGTCAAGTAGGAAAAAGGAAAGGCACAGGCAAAGGAAAACAACAACAAACAATACAGAGTGCAGGACCAAGCAAGAGAGGAAGGAAGAGTCGTAAGCAAGTTCTGGAAAATATATCAGCTCTTTATGAATCAGGAAACCCAGATCATATTCGTAATACCATCCAGGGTTGGGAGAGAAAGAAATGATGAAGATGAGGATATCAAACAATAGGAGGCAACAATGGATTTCATTTCTGACTCGGGAAATACAAGAGGTCAAGTATCTCTATTTCATCAACCAGTCAACACATATTGGAAATTAAAATGTGTCTTAGCAAAAGCAATGTCGGGCATGCAAGAAATGGAAGGCAACCCAACAATGTTTTTTGAATTATAGCAGATTAAACAGGATATTCGAGAGATGGCCAAGTCACAGTTTCAAGCAACAACACGAATTGGGAGGATTGAGCACCAACTCCAAAGCATGCAGCAAGTAGAGATGTTGGGTTCCACTGCAAAGGACCCAGCTCCTGTGGATTCTTCTGATTGATAATCTTAGATTTTCATAGTTTTACATGTTTTTGGCGGATAAGGTTAATAGTTTCTATTTCAATTGCAACTTTTATGGTCATGGTAAAGTAGTTAAAGCAGTAAGTAGAAGGAAAAAACAATTTCGGTTTTGGTTGGCTTTTAACTCTCTCAGGTGGCCAATAGACCTAGTTTTCTTCGGGAAAGTTGAGGCTACCACATGTAAGAGAATATGTATAGCAACTTGCTTTTTGAAAAATAGAAAATAGAAAGGCTCTATGAAATTTACAAAAATAATACAGAACAAGAAAAACTATGTATATTTGGTTGTATGAAAATTTAGATACATTTTATTAAGTGAAATTTTAAAAGAATAATGGTTATAAACATTTAAAAATAATTGTATTAAATAATTAGTTTAGATAGAGAGTTAAGATTGATTTAGGCCAACTTAGTTCCCCCTATAAAGGAACTACATTCCACATGAATACCATGGATCAATACCGTGAGCTGTATTTATAGCTTATCATTATTTTCTTTTATTATTTTTATTTTTATTGTATTTTGACCTAGCTAAATGTTCATTACATTATGTCAATCTTTTTATTTAATTTATTTTTATTTTTAATTTTGTGTAATTTGACATAGTCAAAATGTTAAACTTGACATCACAACCTTTCTATAATCACCAAAACCTAAATTCAATCTAACTTACTAAAAAGAAAAAAACTAACATTATAAAAAACATATATAAAAATATTTACTTGATCTAATGGCCTAAAACATTTCAATTGTCTAACATTTGATCCAATGGCTCAAACATGGACACAATGGGGTTAATTTTTACTCACAACATGTAAATAAGGTTAATTTAAATGTATAAAAATATTATTACATTTAAGCACGTCTTTTATATAAAAAGATACATGAAGTTAATCAATAACATTTAAAAAAAAAAAAAAAAAATCGGAAATAGTGAGGCTACATCATGGTCATATCCGAGAATAACTTAACATCTAGAATACATTATGGTCATATCCAAGAATAACTTAACCTCTAGAAGTTCCTTAACCGTCCAAGACCCAATGGACAACTAGATTAAAATAATTAAAATATGGAATTGTTTTACATTTTATATATTGATTTTAATTGGGATTGACTAATTTCAATTATATATTTATAAAATGAAAAATGGTTTTATTATTTTACTTTAATTTAGTATATTGATTGATTGAATGGTTTTATTATTCATTAATTGTAATTGTAATTTAATTAATTGTATTCATATGAAAGTTTAAAATGTAAAATAATTAAACTTTTGATTAGAGTAAAATAAATTATTTTTAAATATCATTATTTGTTATTTTAATGAGGAAGTATTTGAATAATATTTAGATATTTTGATTTTAAATTTTCTCTCAATTATTAAGTTCCTCGTATATATATAACAAAGTGTTGTCCAAAAAAAAATTGAAATAAGATACCATGTAATGCAATATTGAGTTGGTGGGTAGTTTTGAGTGAGTTGCAAACATTGAGTCATTTGACTTAGGGAAGAATAGATGCCACATCCCCCCTATAACAACTTGCTACTTGTTGTATATGTATTAAAGGGTCATGGTAAATGATATTTGTTAGTAAGTCATGTTTTACTTTTTATTTTTGTAAATCGGCACAAAATATTTCATTAATCAAAAAATGTTTACAGAGGGTACATGGATATGACTGGCATCATATTAAAGTACAATAACTTATCATCTGAAAGTGAAAAAACTCTTAACCTAAGCATATGTAACCTACTTGAGCGAATTGCTGCTCACAAAACTTGATTATACTCTCCTTTAACATTATCAAAATAGATATTACTCAGTCAATTTCATAAAGTATATGAAAAGCCAGCGCTAGCCACCGAGTATAAAAGGAGACAAAAATAAACCCACATAGATAGCACAAAATAATGAAGAAGATAACATGGAGGAAAGTAGAAACTCGTATGCATTCACCATGAGGATGCTTGTGAGCCACGGGACCAAAATTGCATGACCATCCTAACAACGTGAAAAAACTGTAGTTCCTACAAAAATTATACATATAATCGAAAATGACTATCAGAGACAAATGATCTCCATTTGTTGAAGGAACAATGGTAATAGGTGGTGTGATACTGACCGGTGGAGAATTGGTCACCGTTGGAGTGTCAGAGGTGTTCCCCGAGTCAAAATCTAATGACTCCGAAACAATGTACTTCTTCACCCTTTATAGACATATTATAATATCATCTAAACAATATTGAATGATTCTCAGAAGGAATTTCAAATCTTCTTAACCTGCAAATATCATGTAGTGGTCCACTTTTTTATCCCATATGACTAACTGAAGTAGGGAGTCCAATTGTTGTTAACCTGCAATAGAATGTAGAAAAATTTGCCAGAGTCTGGAATTCATTTGAATTCCATATTACCCACTTCAAAATCTGAAAAGTAATATTTGTCGCCAAATTCCCAAGATTCAAGTTGGTGAATCTCATTTTTAACTTCTGGGGGGATTGTATCAAACAAAGTGGCCACAGATTCCCACCTGAAAAAACACCTAGAGTGAGAGATAGACGTACTGTTTGAGCCTCCTTTACGACTTTCCATTCTCTGTTGAGGTGGCATAGTCACTTGGAGAGGTGCACCAAGAGGACAATGTAAACTGACCCCAATATTACCCTAAGGCCTTTTAATCAAACTTGAAATCGAATTGACAGAGAGGAGATTTCAGGTATTTGGACGAGAGACTATATCAACAACGAAACGCTCAATACACTAATCTAGATAAAACCCACACCTTTTGAAGCCACTTTTAACCACAAAGTCAAAGGGAGTTAAAAACGAAACCAAAGGTAGATTTAAACACACTTGAAACTGTCGTGACCCTACATGGTCAATAGGGGTTTTAAACAGGAAAGGGAAGCGAGATGTGATAATGATACAAGAGACCTATGTTAGTGACAAGGAGGAGAATCTATAGACCATAATTATACCAAGGGAAATTACTTTGCATCCCATATTATACCCTCCCGACAAAAAATCCTGTGTAAACATGAGAAAAAGACGACTCTCTCCCATATGACGCCACAGAAAACATAATGACCCCCCTTGTACTTTTGAAGAACCAAAGAAAGAAACACCATTAAAACTAGATGGAAAAATTATTCGGATACCATATCCCACGCACCAAAACTGGGCCTTTGAAAGAGATACTCGGGAAATAAAGGTCCTAAAGAATTGTTGATGGAAGCAGAACCCCAAGTTCTAAAATTGGTCCTGAGGTTTCATTGTGCAAGAGCAAATAAAAAACATTGACATGGAGACCTATGCAAATAGAAGGACCCTCTATTTGCAAGACCTTCCCTACACAGAGTATGGAAGAATGGTTGTTGGCACATAGAGGAGGTTGTTGCAAGTGTGACCGAACAAACTAAAACAAGAGATCTTGCAATGTTTCAGACCTTAATGTAGAATATCGCGTACAATCGCCACCTTGGCATAACCCATGCTAATTATAATCGCACGAAGAAGGGGAATCACATGTCATTGAAAGAACATTATGCTACTAGGGAAGGACATGGGTAGGAAAAGTGTATAATGTAGCACAAGCCTTAATAAAAACATTATCTTTGTATTGTGAGGAGCCATTAATGAGTTGCAAGCATACTTACTCCACTCCAATGGTTGATCTTGTCATAGAAATTAAGGCAAACCTACCAAGGACTAAGCTAACCAGAGTCGATGTACAAAACAAAACAAGAAATAATAATTGTCGTCTCCCACCACCTTCACACATTGAGTAGGGAGCACCGCTAAACCATAAGATTTCATTTCTATCATGCCCATCAAACATGTTTTGACGTAGGAGGGACGCTTTGCTACAACCTTCCACATTCCCAATGTCATCCGTTTGTGTGGTGCTTAACACCCCCATTGGGGATTACCCCTAATGTTGTCCTTTTCTAATAGTGGCATGATGGATTGATTCTCTACATTCCAACCCAGAATAGGCCATGACCTGTCCATGTCTAGACCCGACATCTGACAACCAAAATTTTCCAGGTCATCTGCCACATAATCGCCCTTGTGTTTTGTGTGCTTAACTAAGATGTAGTTGAAATATTTGAGACTTTGTGCAATATTAGCAATGACCTTTTCTAATCTCCAACTGTGAATGGTTTTCAAGTTTTTCTTACCATCTAAGAGTTGACAAACACATAGTATAAACAATAAAGAGTCGTCATGCAATTGTATCAACTTATACACTAAACGAGTTGCAATGTGTAATGCTCTCTCAACTGCCAAGAACTCTGAGAGGTTGTTTGTTGCAATACCATGTTCAATTGCAAACAATTATAGGGACTGAGTTATGGTCTCGCAATATACCTCCAAAACTTGTTGGCCTCGGGTTCCCTTTCGATGCTCCATCAAAACTTAACTTGATGAAGTTTGTTGGGGGTGGTTGATTGTAGTTATTTACCATTATAGATGATTGTAGATGAGTTCTTAGTGTAGAAGTGGCCATACTTCTTTCCAATTGTATACTTATTAGAATCCTTGTTTCCTTAACATGCACTGCTCAATCCCCTCCATACCATGTGATTAATAAAATGGTTTCTCGTAGATTTTCTAGGATAATTTTTTTTTTTTATTTCCAATGTTCTTTTTGGTTTCTAAAAATTCTAGTATTCTGTTCCTTCCATAGATTCCACAAAATAAAGTTGAAGATTAGGTTCCAAGTTCTTTTACTATAATATTCTTGAACTGAGTAGTAGTCCATTGGTTAAATGTAGAAAGTGTATCTTGAAATTTCGGAATTGAGCGACCAAAAAATTTCTTCATGAGTTCCCAAATCTTAGTAGAAAAAGTACAAGAGACAAAAATGTGTACGATTATTTCTAGTGCTTCATGGAAAAAAAACAAATAGAGAGTCCTTCAAATCCTCTCTGTATGATCTTATCCCAAGTTAACAGTCACCTCCATGCAATCAACCATATAAAATTTCAAAAAAAATTGCCACCAGTAACCCAACCAAATCCACTTCCAAACCTGTTGATTTTCCACTAGTTGGCGCCTTGTTGGAATTCAATACGCCTCCTTCACTGTATAATTTCCCTGTTGCTTTGTCCCCCAACGTAATACATCGTCACTAGTCGAGAGACGAAACCTTCATTGACATAGCTCTTGGGAGATATTTTCCCATGGGAGTGGGTGGGGAGCTATAGGCCAATCACTTTACTCTTTCCATGTCCTCCAGATTGAAGAGTCATGAGATCCCTTCCAAAAATCCTTTACTTTCTCCATAACTAAGCTTTCGAGATATCGTTGAATTGCTAGCAATTTAGCATTTGCATTAATTCTAGGCATATGTTGCCAAGCCTCATCCCAAAAATTAGCATTATTACATGACTTCACGTACCAAAAGGCAAATTCCTTAACCATTTCTCTACTCTCTTGAGCCCAGTTACATAAACTCAACCCAACCTGAGACTCATTTATTCACAATATCTTCTTTGGTGTCAAATACTGGGTGTATTTCAGTTCCAAATTTGTATCCATATTTTTTCTCCTCCTTTTACCCACTTCCACCATATTTTTTCTGCAAGCACAACACTCATGAATTTTGGATCTTGTAGCCCTAATCCCCCTTGAGACTTGGGTAGATTGAGTTTATCGCAGTCGACAAGCATCCATATTTTTTCTTTTTCTGCTCCCTTCCACAAGAATTCTCTCGAAATTTTTCTGAACTTACTCCCTATAGCTTTGGGAAGTATCATAGTTTTTATCTAATACAAAGGAATATCTTGCAAGACCGACCTAGTTAAAACTAACCTGCCTACAAAATTAATTGCTGGAAATGTCCAATTTTGTAATTTTCTCCCCAATTGGTCTATCAAATTCTACCAACATCCTATGTGTTTGGGATAAAATACTAATGGTATTTCTAGGTATAGAACGAGGAGTGAACCTCATTTGAATTCAAAGATTTGGGTCAAGTGATTAGCAACGAAATCCTTGCAGTTAGAAAACAAGACCTTAGTTTTCTCTTTATTAATCATAGTACGTGAAGCATCCACAAAGATTTACACGATATTTTGAATTTTTTTTGCCTCTTGTAACGTTGGTAATCCAAATAAAATACATTACCAACGAAATTATTGATGTGTGACTTGTAAATCTTGCCCAAATAGTTTAATCCCTTTGATAATGCCCTTAGAGAAAGATTTCGTTAATAATCTGCCTAGGCCTTCGATTGCAAGGATAAATAGGAAATAAGATAAATGATCCCCTTGTCTTAATCCCCTTGAGGACCTAAATGTAAAATAAGGAGAACCATTGACTATTATGGAAAATAAAGGCGAAGAGATAAGTGAGAAAATCCATGATATCCACTTCCAAGAAAACCCAAAAGAATCTAAAACTTGGAGTAGATAATCCCATCTAAGACGATCATAAGCTTTAGATAAATATAATTTTATTAGCATACCAGACTTGTTTGTATCTTTGAGTGAATGTATAATATCCTCGGTTACAAAGATTCCATCCATAATTTACTGGCCTTCCACAAAGCCATATTGTTATAGCGAAATGAGAGTTGAGAGCAAAGGTTTTAAATGTTTAACTAAAACCATTGATATGATAATGCAATAGGTTAGAAGCCCTTGGGATCCTCTGAACAACCCTGTTTCGGTACCAGTGTGATGAAGGTCACGTTTAGGTACCAGTGTGATGAACAATCTACAAATTAAGAAAATTAAAATGAAAAAAAACACATAAATTCAAAATTAACAATAATAATGTAGAACACTCTATAAATTCAGAAAACAAGGAAAAAAGTCATAGTGAAAGGGAATTATTAGGATTTGATAAAAAACAAAATAAAAAACACTACCACTCCAATAAATGTACACTAATAAATATTAAAATTAAAAAAATAAGAAATAGTCCACTAATTTAATCTAATGAAATGAGTTCGTCCTACTCATTAACAAATAAGGACAAAATAAACCAAATAATACCCAATAGTTACTTAAAATAAAAATAATTAAATTAGAATTAAAATAATTTTAAAAAATTGCAAAACAAAAAACAAAGCCAAAAATAAATTGCAACATTTTCATAAAATATATATATTCAAATCAATCTTAAAATAAATTCTATGAACATTTATATTTAATAACTATTATTACTTTTTAAATAATTTAAATATTAAATTATTATTAAAAAATAAAATTAAAATCATATATTTATTAACTATTAATAATTTTCACTTTTAATTTTTATTTAATTCATTTATACCTAATAAATTTAACAATATTATTGTTTAATTATAAATCTTAAACATAACATTATTCCATTAAATTATTATTATTTTTTTATACATAATAAATTTAACAATATTATTGTTTAATTATAAATCTTAATCATAACCTTATTTCATTATATTTATTTATTTATTTTTTTAATTATTTATACATAGTTAAATTAATTTAACAATATTATTGTTTAATTATAAATCTTAAACCTAACCTTATTCCATTATTAAAAAAAAAAAAAAAGTTATAAGGCTTACCTCATCCCCTTATTCATTTTAAACTTAACATCATTACAATGCAAATAGTTCCCATTACAATGAAAATAATTCTTTTAAAAATAATTTAAGAACTAAAAAACGCTTATAATTATAAATAAAATAATTTTTCGTTTTACTTTTATAATACAATTTCAAACTATTTATATTTTTAAATGCATAAATAAATATAATAACCAAATTTAAATTATCATTATCACTCAAATGAAACAGTCCGCTATTTGGTTATAAAATTATTGAAACAGTCAATTTGGGTCAGCACGGTCCTCTCCTGCTAATGATACCTCGATCTCAAAGCTTTTGGAGTATCTTTCTCACTTAAGCTTTTATTGTATGGGTAATTTGCTGCTAAGAGATCCTGTCTGTTTCCAGTGGCCCCCTCCTTCCCTCGCCTCCAGATGGGTAATTTGTTGCTAAAAGATCCTGTCTGTTTCCAGTGGCCCCCTCCTTCCCTCGCCTCCCGAACCCCAACGCTTCTCTGGGAGTATACAATGACAACTCCTATACACTCAACGATTTGCTTGATTATGAGACTGCCCGTTGAACGTTTCATGGCACGTTGCTTTGGCATGATATTTCCTCTAATTTTTGCTGGATTGAGTGAGCATAATGGTTAATTTACTATAATCACTTTATTTATCCGTCATATTCTAAACTAGCATTTGCCTCTAAGGGTGCAAAGGTACACCGAAGGAGTAGACTTTGCATTAATTCTTGTGCGTATTGCCTGCTTTGATTGAAATTAACAATTGACATTTTGGTATAAATATAATGTTAAGGATAATGAAATACTATATATAGTTTAAATATATAAAGATTTATTTCATTTTTAATAATTATATGCATCAGCTACCTTATTTTATAAGTAATTTTATTTAAGCTTAAAAAAAAAAGGAAAAAAAAAAAAATTAAAAAAATTAAAAATTAAATAAATTAAAAATAAATATATAAAACATAGAAAATAAAAATAGAAATAAAATAAATAAATAAATAAATTAAAATAAAATAAATAAATAAATAGATAAAAATAAAAATAAAAACGAATAAAATCAAAAATAAGATATAAATAAATAAAAATTAAATAAATTAAAAATAAATATTTAAAACATAGAAAATAAAAATAAAAATAAAATAAATAAATAGAAATGAAATAAATAAATAGATAAAAATAAAAATAAAAACGAATAAAATGAAAAATATAAAAATAAACGAATAAAAATACAACTATGGTTTCTAAATACATTCCGGTCCATAAGAGTTTGACCCTGAACCCATTAAGATTTATGCCCGCCATTAATATGAATTATTGCAAAAAAAATTCATTAAAAAGGATAAAAGTCGGAAAATTACGAGTCAACAATCTATTGGTCAGAATTAAATGTTTGTATCCACCTTTGATAAATTTATAAATATTTAACAAAGAAACTCATACAACTATTAAATTGAGGGCAGTGGCGTAGATCAAGAGGGCACACAATATTATACGTTGACTGGACATAAATTCATCTTGTAAAATTAGCAATGAAGGGCACACAATTGGTAATTTTTTCTCTCATTCAAATAGTTTTTCTTTCCATCGCGAAATCCAGACAAGTTTTAGCGGAAACTGGCAACCAAAAGTTATCAATTCAAATTTATTTAATATAATAAATATTATTTTAATAATCTAGGGTAAGCCTCTTCGTCCATATTTTTTGATGGCACGACTTGCTTGAATTTAAGCTTCACGGGAGAACAACAGTTTATTCTAGAGGCAGAGCACCCACCTTGCAACGACCAGGCCGAATAAAAATGAAATAAATTAAAAATAAATATCTAAAACATAGAAAATAAAAACAGAAATAAAATAAATAAATAAATAAATATGATTGAACAACAAAGAAAATCAAGGCAAAGTGAAAGAGTGTGAGGCTCCGACCAAACATTAATCATTTTAGCTATATGAACAACTCTGCTCTCGAATAGTAAAAGATTTGAACTCAAATCTCATTTCGTCTATATTCAAACTTCCCACCGCCAGCATTATTTTTTCGAAAGAAAACGTCCAATTAGGAAACTTTACATACGATGCAATCATCCCCTAATGCCAATTTGACACTTACAAATCATATGTTATTAATTAGATTCTTTGTCATAATTTACATTATTCCATATGGATAAACTATATATCAATAATAAAAATATATATTTCTAAAGTATATGTAATGCCATAACAATAACAATTAAGTTGCTAAAGAATTTGCGACCATAAAAAAATAATACCAATTATGATTTGTTTTTAAAGGACAAGATTCCACAATTAAAATGTGAGGGGAGTGCGCTGAAAGAGCGTGCAGTCGAAAAGAACGGCGTCCACCGATCAATTCCTGCGGCCACCAAATATCCACAGAGGTGAGTTACAGCTATATCTCCGATCAATCATACTCCAAAGCATCAAATGGTAGTAGCTATACAAATTTATGAGGGCGAGCAAGCTAACAGGTGTATTGAACTATACGACGGAACCTTGCGTGGAAGGGAGCGGAACCAAGCGCGCCGTACCTTACTTAACTTCCGGGTTTTTTAATTAAACTTCGCACATCTTCGTGAAGCGTCCGCTGTCCGATTGTGACACTCCAAATCGACGGTCTGTACACATTTCGCGCGGCATCTTCAACCGATGTATAACGCGCGAAGGTGCATTTTACCTGGCGGTTTTGAAACAGTGGTCTAGCCACGTGTCATTTAATCTATGGGATCGCTGTGATTTGTTCAATACCGCCTGCTCCGAAAAAGCGGTGCGGAATGGCAGGGTGGTTTTCGGAAAGACTCTGTTACTGGGTTTGCTCCCAGCGATTCAGCGTTCTGCATGAATTTTTCGGTCTCGCCAGAAGATTTCTCTACTACTCGCCTGAATCACCACATTGTGAAGGGGGTTTTCAGCTTCCGGGACCTGGAAAGGCTCTCCGACAGAACCCAGCTGGAAACCGTGGCCGGAGATGGGTGCGGCCTGGTAATCACCAAGGCGAATGCGTCGACCTCGAGCTCTTGGCATCCAAGAATCTACGTCAATGGAGTAGCGGTTTGGCATAAATCGTTTTCTTGCAGAAGCCCCACCTCCGCTTTCTTTCGGGACACCAAGATCTCGACCAGCATTGCCCGATGGACCAATTTTACCGTTGGTGTTGCGGGATTCGATCGTTGGGCTGAGGAATCGGGGCTACAGCATCTTGGCCTTGGCCCTACGGATCAAATCTCCTGAGCTTCTGGGTTTGCACAGTCTCACCATTTTCACGCTCAATGATGATTCGATTTTCGCCCCAGATGGCCAGGCTTTCGTGAACAATGTGAGGTATCATATTCTTCCCAACAAAAGATTGTTGTACGCAGACCTGCTTTCGATTCCTGTGGGGACTGTATTTGATACCCTGCTCCAGGGCCAGCGGCTTATGGTTACATCTACCAATCCCTTTTCCATCAATGGCGTCCGTCTCAAGAACCCTGATCCTTAGTAAGTCTGTGCATTCATACCAGAGTTTGAAATTTTTTATCTTTGGGAGAAGTGATTTGCAGGCTCTCACGTAAGAGTTAATGTAGAACTAAGTATCTCAGATAAGATTACTCTGTATTGCAGAAGATTAAGATCTAGTTAATTTGCATGGATGGGATTTCAGAAGAACTTCTATTTTTTTTCTATAACTTCTCTTCACTATATTTTAAAAATTGAAGAATCAGCTCACTAGTTAGTAGAATCTTTCAAAATCTAATTCTGCAATTGGTTTTTTACAGCCAGCACTTAAGAGTTTTACACTGTTGTAATGATTCTTCTGTGTAATACAATTCCATAGCATTCTTCTAGCTTTCCCATGTTGTCTGTCCTCTTCTCTATACCTTCTTTCTATATGACAGACTCTTGAACAAGCAAGTCTTTATCCTCAATTTGGTTACAGGCAATTATTTCCAGGCTTCGGCCTCCACTCTCTTCATGAAGGCTCTCTGTAGTTCTATCACCCATGGCCTTAGATATTTCTCTAGCAAGTTTACTTTTAATTTTGGGCACTGGAATGCATGCTTCTACTCATTACTCTTTCTAGCCCAATTATTTACAGTATCCAAAGACTGCCTGTCCATAGCAAATAGAGCAGCAATGTTTGTGCTAGAGATGATATTATGAAAGTCAAGAAATGTCTGGAAGACAGGTTCCGTTTTTTCCAATGTGGTTACCTATCTACCAACGAAGAAAACAACTAATATGTTCTTATGCCAAAGGGAAATATTCCCATTATTTGTGTACATTTGTTCAGGAATTAATTTGTGACCTTCCCAACAAGGATCTACCAGGAAGTATATTGAGATGATAAAATAATAAGATGTATTCCTGTTATTGAAGTGTACGCAACTACAACTGACCATATAATTGCGCTATCTAGGACTTTATAAACCCAGAAAGAACATAATTTCATCTTTTCAAAGGCCTAATAGACAAGTAAAACTAAATAATTTGTTGTTTAGAGTAAAACAGAGCAAACAAAGCAACTAACTTGAAACATTTCAAACTCAGAGATGCATTTGAATAAATAGTGGCTATAAACTGAGAGCAACACAGAAAAGTGGGGCACAGCCTTAAGCTTATACTTGTCTCCCAGAACTGCAATGCTAAAAAGAATACCATAAATCTTCTCCTTCAGTTGCTGCTCAGCCGGTTTCAAAATTGAAATGAATGGTCGAATCCCATCCAATGTTACAAGCAAGCGTTTGTATTTGGGATGAAAATCCAACAAATGCTTAACTGTATTGACTACTTCCTCTAGTTCAGTGGGATTTCCTTGTGGGTTGATTTGATGAATAGTGTTCAATAGTGTTTTATGCCATTTTAAAGCAAAAAATTCCTCCATGTTATGTTTCAGCTTTAAGTTTGGAACAAGTTCAAAACTCTCCAACTTAGTTCCTGTGTTTGGGCATATATTATTCCCTTCTTGAAACCATTTAATTATTGCGTATCTCTCATAAGTGTAACCGGCTTCTGCTGTCATTACTGGATCTTGCATAATTTGGCCTGTAATAGGGCAATAAAAGGAACTTGGAATTGCTAAGTCATCAGTTGTGAAGGCAAGAAACTCTTCAGATTCCAAATTCCTAACATCTCGCTGGACTGCAGGGGTGAATAATGTGAAAAGCCCCTGAAGTAAGCATAAATCGAATTCTCTTCCCTCAAGTCTCGCAGACTCTAGGTCACCCTTAAGTTCCGGCAACAATTCGTTGGCCTAAAAAATGTGTAGATTTAAATGTGCCGATATTTTGCACAACAAATCTGTTACGAAATCCTTATCTGCTTGACCATTCATAAGGCCCTCAGATATATGTTTTGGTAGATTTTCATTTTCTGGCTCCACATAATGGGCGTTCGACCACTGGAGTAGTTTCTACAGTTACTTACTGGGTATCCAGCTTTTAAGAGCCCGATTACATATATCCTTTGCAGGCCACCTAGTTCACGGTTGAGAATGCTCTGCATAGGAGCCTTGCGATGCATGGAAAAGGCGAGACTAGAAGGAAGCTGCAAGGGGAACTTCTGGATGCAGTTGGGAAGCAATCGGGCACCCGTTTAATAATAAGCAGATTCATTGCCACCTCTCTCTTTCATTGTGATGTGAAAGAGGAGATTATACCTTTATGAAGTGTTTGCGTTCGCCCGTCTCCGCGAATAAATTAAGAATCGGACTGCTCTATATCGATTTCCAGAGGTTGTGATCTTTCTAATCACTCCTACTATACTAACATATCGAGATCTATCTGGCTGCACCCAAATAAACAAATAAATCTTGTTGACACCCAAATAAAATTTCACCAGCTCCAGATCAGTTCTCGTGTCCAAGAATGAGCGGCAGGTCCTGGGTTTGAGCACATCGAAGGCACTTCTTCGGTTTCTGAATATGCAGCTATGGGTAGTAGCGTCGCTGAGAATACTCTGCATAGGAGCCTTGCGATGCATGGAAAAGGCATGACTGGAAGGGGAACTTCTGGATGCAGTTGGGCAGCAATCCGGCACCCGATTGCATTTCTCGGCACCCAAATGAAATTTGTCCATACCCAAATAAATCTTGTCGACACCCAAATACAATTTCACCAGCTGCAGATCGGTTCTCGTGTCCAAGAATGAGCGGCAGGTCCTGGGTTTGAGCACATCGAAGGCATTTCTTCAGTTTCTGAATATGCGGCTATGGGTAGTAGCGCGTCATCAACCGTGAGGATCGACCGTCAGATTGCGCAAGTCAAACCCCAAGGAGCCGACAACAGGGCTCGAACTAGACAGGTGGTACTTGACACGTGTCAGAGATTGTGTCGAAGACGACGAATCTCTACAGTGTCGCTACGAAAAGCTCCACAATAGAACACCTTCGGTGTAATTAACTATGGTTATAACAATTTTAAATATTACAACTTGAAAATATTTGTTTTATTTTATTAATATATAAATAAAGTTATATTGTTGAAGTTTCTTGCCTTTTAGTTTAAATATAGCTAAATTAAAATATATATATTAAAAAAAATAATTGAAATGGTAAGACTACATCATAGTCATATTCAAGATTAACTTAACATTTAGAATACATCATGGTCATATCCAAGAATAACTTAACATCTAGAAATTCCTTAATCGTCCAAGACCCAATGGACAACTAAATTAAATAATTAAAATATGGAATTGTTTTACATTTTATTTATTGATTTTAATTGGGGTTGACTAATTTCAATCATATATTTATGAAATGGAAAATGGTTTTGTTATTTTACTTTAATTTAGTATATTGATTGATTAAATGACTTTATTATTCATTAATTGTAATTGTAATTTTATTAATTTTATTCATATGTGAATTTAAAGTGTAAAATAATTAAACTTTTCACTAGAGTAAAATAAATTATTTTTAAATATCATTATTTGTTATTTTAATGAGGAAGTATTTGAATAATCTTGAGATATTTTGATTTTAAATTTTCTCTCAGTTATTAAGTTCCCCATATATATAACAAAGCTTTGTCCAAAAAAAAGAAGAATTGAAATAAGATACCATGTAATGAAATATTGAGTTAGTGGGTAGTTTTGAGTGCGTCTCAAACATGGAGTCATTTCACTTAGGGGAAGAATAGATGCCACATCCCACATATAACAACTTGCTACTTTTTGTATATGCAAATGTTTACAGAGGGTACATGTATATGACTGGCATCATCTGAGAGTACAATAACTTATCATCTGAAAGTGAAAAAACTCTTAACCTAAGCATATGCAACCTACTTGAGCAAATTGATGCTCACAAAACTTGATTATACTCTCCTTTAACATTATCAAAATAGATATTACTTAGTCAATTTCATAAAGTATATGAAAAGCCAGGGCAAGCCACCGAGTATAAAAGGAGACAAAAATAAACCCACATAGATAACACAAAATAACGAAGGAGATAACATGGAGGAAACTAGAAACTCATATGCATTCAACATGAGGACGCTTGTGAGCCACAAGACGAAAAGTGCATGACCGTCCTAACAACCGGAAAAAACTGTAGTTGCTACAAAACTGATACCTCTAATAAAAAATGACTATCGGAGACAAAGGATCTCCATTTGTTGAAGGAATAATGGTAATAGATGGTGTGATATTGACCGGTGGAGTGTCAGAGGTGTTCCCGAGTCAGAATCTAATGACTCTGACACAACGTACTTCTCCACCCTTTATAGACATATTAGAATATCATATAAACAATATTGAATGCTTCTTAAAGGAATTTCAAATCTTCTTAACCTGCAATAGAGTGTAGAAAATTCAATTTCCTCTTGTGAAATTTGCCAGGGTCTGGAATCCATTTGAATTCCAGATTACCCACTTCAGAATTTGGAAAGTAAGCTTTGTCGCCAAATTCCCAAGATTCAAGTTGGTGAATCTCCTTTTTAACTTTCGGGGGGATTGTGTCAAACAAATTTGCCACAGAGTTCCACTCGAACAAACACCTGGAGTGAGAGATAGACCTACTGTTGGAGCCTCCCCTACGGCTTGTCATTCTCTGTTGAGGTGGCATAGTCACTTGGAGAGGTGCACCAAGAGGACAATGTAAACTGACTCCAATATTACCCTAAGGCCTTTTAATCAAGCTTGAAATCGAATTGACAGAGAGGAGATGTCAGGTATTTGGAAGTGAGACTATATCAACAACGAAACCCTCAATGCACTAAACTAGATAAAACCAGCACCTTTCGAAGCCACTTTTAACCACAAAGTCAAAAGGAGTTAAAAACGAAACCAAAGGTAGAATTAAACACACTTGCAATTGTCGTGACCCTACATGGTCAATAGGGGTTTTAAACAGGAAATGGAAGCGAGAGGTGACAATGATACAAGAGAACTATGTTAGTGACAAGGAGGGGAATCTATAGACCATAATTATACCGAGGTAAATTACTTTGCATCCTATATTATACCCCCCGACCAAAAATCCTGTGTAAACAAGAAAAAAAGACGACTCTCTCCCATATGACACCACAAAAAACATAATGACCCCCCTTTTACTTTTGAATAACTAAAGAAATAAACACCATTAAAACCAAATGAAAAAATTACACGGATACCAGATCCCACACACCAAAACTGGGCATTTGAAAGAGATACTTGGGAAATAAAGGTCCTAAAGCATTGTTGATGGAAGCACAACCCCCAGTTCTAAAATTTTTCCTAAGGTTTCCTTGTACAAGAGCAAAATAAAAAACATTGACATGGAGACCTGTGTGAATAGAAGGACCCTCTATCCGCAAGGCCTTCCCTACTCTGAGTATGGAAGAATGGTTGTTGGCACATAGAGGAGGTTGTTACAAGCATGACAGAATAAACTGAAACAAGATACCTTACAATGTTGCAGACCTTAATGTAGAATATCATGTAAAATTGCCACCCTGGCATAAACCATGCCAATTATAATCACATGAAGAAGGGGAATCACATGTCATTGAAAGATCATTATGCTACCAGGGAAGGACTAAGGTAGGAAACGTGTATAATGTGGCACATGCCTTAATAAAAACATTCTCTTCGTATTGTGAGGAGCCATAAATGAGTCGCAAGCATACTTACTCCTCTCCAATGGTTGATCTTGTCATAGAAATTAAGGCAAACCTACCAAGGACTAAGCTAACCTGAGTCGATGTACATAACAAAACAAGAAATAATACTTGACGTCTCCCACCACCTTCGCATATTGAGTAGGGAGCACTGCCGAACCATAAGATTTCATTTCTATCATGCCCATCAAACACGTTTCAGCACAAGAGGGACACTTTTCTACAACCTTCCACATTCCCAATGTCATCCGTTTGTGTGGTGCTTAACACCCCCATTGGGGATTACCCCCTAATGTTGTCCTTTTCTAGTAGTGGCATGATGAATTGATTCTCTACATTCCAACCCAAAATAGGCCATGACCTATCCATGTCTAGACCCGACATCTGACAACCAAAAGTTTCCAGGTCATCTGCCACGCAATCACCCTTGCGTTTTGTGTGCTTAACTAAGACGTAGTTGAAATATTTGAGACTTTGCGCAATATTGGCGATGACCTTTTCTAATCTCCAACTGTGAATGGTTTTCAAGTTTTTCTTACCATCTAAGAGTCGATGAACACACATTATAACCAATAAAGAGTCGCCATGCAATTGTATCAACCTATACCCTAAATGAGTTGCAATATGTAATGCTCTGTCAACTGCTAGGAACTCTGAGAGGTTGTTTGTTGCAATACCATATTCAATTGCAAACACTTAGAGGGACTGAGTTATGGTCCTGTAATATACCTCCAAAAATTGTTGGCCTCACGTTCCCTTTCGATGCTCCATGAAAACTTAACTTGATGAAGTTTGTTGGGGGTGGTTGATTGTAGTTATTTACCATTATAGATGATTGTACATGAGTTCGTAGTGTAAAAGTGGCCATACTACTTTCCAATTGTATATTTATTAGAATCTTTGTTTCCTTAACATGCACTTCTCAATCCCCTCCATACCATGTGATTGATAAAATGGTTTCTCGTAGATTTTCCAAGATATTTTTTTTTAGTATGTCCAATGTTCTTTTCTGGTGTCTAAAAATTCTAGTATTCCGTTCCTTCCATAGATTTCACAAAATAAAGCTGAAGATTAGGTTCCAAGTTCTGTTAACTATAATATTCTTGAATTGAGTAGTAATCCATTGGTTAAATGTAGAAAGTGTATCTTGACATTTCGGAATCGAGCGACCAAAAAATTTCTTCATGAGTTCCCAAATCTTAGTAGAAAAAGTATAAGAGACAAATTTACGTGTACGATTATTTCTTATACTTCGTGGAAAATTAAAAAAATAGAGATTCCTTCAAATCCTCTCTATATGATCTTATCCCAAGTTAAGAGTCACCTCCATGCAATCAACCATATAAAATTTCAAAATTTTTTGCCACCAATAACCCAACCAGATCCACTTCCAAACCTGTTGATTTTCCACTAGTGGTTGCCTTGCTGCAATTCAATATGCCTCCTTCACTGTATAATTTCCATGTTGCTTTGTCCCCCAACGTAATACATCGTCACTAGTCGAGAGACGAATCCTTTATTGACATAGCTCTTGGGAGATATTTTCCCATGGGAGTGGGTGGGGGGCTATAGGCCAATCACTTTGCTCTTTCCATGTCCTCCAAAATGAAGATTCACGGGATCCCTTCCAAAAATCCTTTACTTTCTTCATAACTAAGCTTTCGAGATATCTTTGAATTGCTATCAATTTATCATTTGCATTAATTCTAGGCATATGTTGCCAAGCCTCATCCCCAAAAATTAGCATCATTACATGATTGCACGTACCAAAAGGCAAATTCCTTAACCATTTCTCTACTCTCTTGAGCCCAGTTCCATAAAATCGACCCAACATGAGACTCATTTATTCACAATATCTTCTCTAGTGTCAAATATTGGGTGTATTTTCAGTTCCAAATTTGTATCCATACTTTTTCTCCTCCTTTTACCCACTTCCACCATATTTTTTCTCCAAGCGCAACGCTCATGAATTTTGGATCTCGTAGCCCTAATCCCCCTTAAGACTTGGGTAGAATGAGTTTATTGCAGCCGACAAGCATCCATCTTTTTGCTTTATCTTCTCCCTTCCACAAGAATTCTCTCCCAATTTTTTTGAACTTACTCCCTATATCTTTGAGAAGTATCATAGTTTTCATCTGATACAGAGGTATATCCAGCAAGATCGGCCTAGTTAAAACTAACTTGCCTGCAAAATTAATTGCTTGAAATGTCCAATTTTGTAATTTTCTCCCCAATTTGTCTATCAAATTCTGCCAACATCCTATGCGTTTGGGATAAAATACTAATAGTATTCCTAGGCATTGAACGTGGAGTGAGCCTCATTTGAATTCAAATATCCGGGTCAAGTGATTAGCAACGAAATCCTTGCAATTAGAAAACAAGACCCTAGTTTTCTCCTTATTAATCATAGTACATGAAGCATCCACAAAGATTTGCATGATATTTTGATTTTTTTTTTCTTCTCGTAACGTTGGTAATCCAAATAAAATACATCATCAACCAATTATTGATGTGTGAAAGGATAAATAAGAAATACGATAAAGGATCCCCTTTTCTTAATCCCCTTGAGGACGTAAATGTAAAATAAGGGGAACCATTGACTATTATGGAAAAGAAAGTCGAAGAGATAAGTGAGAAATTACATGATATCCACTTCTAAGAAAACCCAAAAGAATCTTAAAACTTGGAGTAGCTAATCCCAGCTAAGACGATCATAAGCTTTAGATAAATATAATTTTATTAAGTGAGAAAATACATGATATCCACTTCCAAGAAAACCCAAAAGAATCTAAAACTTGGAGTAGCTAATCCCAGCTAAGACGATCATAAGCTTTAGATAAATATAATTTTATTAACATACCATACTTGTTTGTATCTTTGAAAAAATGTATAATATCCTCGGTTGCAAAGATTCCATCCATGTTTTGTTGGCCTTCCACAAAGCGATATTTCGGTACCAGTGTGATGAAGGTCACATTTAGGTACCAGTGTGATGAACAGTCTACAAATTAAGAAAACTCAAATGAAAAAAAGACACATAAACTCAAAATTAACAATAATAGTGTGGAACACTCTACAAATTTAGAAAACAAATAAAACAAAAGCTAAAAAAATCACGCAAAGAAAAAAGTCATACTGAAAGAGAATTATTAGGATTTGATAAAAAACACTACTACTCTAATAAATGTACACTAATAAATATTAAGATTAAAACAAAGTAAGAAATAGTCCACTAATTTAATCTAATCAAATAATACCTAATAATTACTTAAAATAAAAATAATTAAATTAGAGTTAAAATAATTTAAAAATTTTCAAAACAAAAAATAAAACCAAAAATAATTTGCAACATTTTTATTAAATATATATATTCAAATCAATCTTAAAATAAATTATATTAATATTTATATTTAATAACTACTATTATTTTTTAAATAATTTAAATATTAAATTATTATTAAAAATTAAAATTAAAATTATATATTTTATTAACTATTAATAATTTTCACTTTCTATGTTTATCTAATTTATTTGTACATAATAACTTTAACAATATTATTGCTTAATTATAAATCTTAAACCTAACCTTATTCCATTAAAATTTATAGCACTAAACTATAAGGCCTACCTCATCCCCTTATTCATTTCAAACTTTACATCATTACAATTCAAATAATTTCCATTACACTGAAAATATTTTTTTTTAAAATAATTACGTCGTAAGACATATTTATTTGAAAACAACTCCCTTAGCTGCCGCTGTGTCCATGTTTGAGCCATTAGATTAAATGTTAGACAATTGAAATGTTTTAGGCCATTAGATTCAGTAAATATTTTTATATATGTTTTTTATAATGTTAGTTTATTTCTTTTTAATAAGTTATATACAGCCCATGGTATTGACCCATGGTATGTAGTTTCTTTATAGGGGGAATTAAGATGGCCTAAATCAATCTTAACTATGGCTATAAACTAATTATTTAACAAAATTATTTTTAAATGTTTATAACCATTATTCTTTTAAAATTTTGGTATTCATGTGGAATGTAGTTTCTTTATAGTGGGGAACTAAGATGGCCTAAATCAATTTTAACTCTGGAAATTATTTAATAAAATTATTTTTAAATGTTTATAAGCATTATTCTTTTAAAAAATTACTTAATAAAATATATTTAAATTTTCATACATCCAAATATACATAGTTTTTCTTGTTTGTATTATTTGTTACAACTATTTTATTATTCCATAATGATGAACTATAAATACAACCCATGGTATTGACCCATGGTATTCATGTGGAATGTACTTTATTTATAGGAGGGAACTAAGATGGCCTAAATCAATCTTAACTCTAGATATAAACTAATTATTTGATAAAATTATTTTTAAATGTTTATAACCATTATTCTTTTAAAATTTTACTTAATAAAATGTATCTAAATTTTCATACATCCAAATATATATAGTTTTTATTGTTTTGTATTATTTTTGTTACAACTATTTTATTATTCCTAAAAAAGCATAACATTGAATGTATGGAATCCATTTTCCCTCATACACATGAGAAGTGCAATGAAAAAACTTGGAATTTGGAAAATGTCCCGAAGCTTATCTCATGTTCCATTCATTTAGATCTGAAGTATATGGAAGAAGAAAAGCAAGACAATGAATACTTATCAAGAATGTATGATTCTTTAGAAGGAAAGGACAAGGCTATGGAAGACCAAATAGCAGAATTAAAAAACAGAAGAGGACTCTTCAAAAAATGGGTTACTCAAGGATTTTGGAATCCATATGAGCTACATTATCTCACTGATTCAAGCAAGAGCTCAAAAAGAGACAAACAATAGTGATATAGGGACAATTTATTCATAAACAAGAGAAAGCTAGAATTATAACCCAAGATAGAGTTATGGGAAGAGAAACATTCCAGTTGTAAGGAGGAGTCAAGGATACTTGAGTAGTAGTTCACTCCACATAATTCTCCACCACTTATTCTAGAGGAGAAAGTTCCTACTACCTCATCAATTGAAGAAGGCTCACATGAGAAAATCACAAGAGATTGCTCAATGTTATTTTCATTTGACATTCAATCACTCTGCTTTTTTTTTGTCTAGTAGTCTCTTTACCTCTGCCCTTAAATTTAATGTTATTTTCATTTGACATTCAATCACTCTGCTTTTTTTTTGTCTAGTAGTCTCTTTACCTCTGCCCTTAAATTCAATGAATCAGAAAATACTAGACAAAATACACTTACCTATTGCAATAAGTTGAAAAAAAATGTATCTCTAAAGGGTCACTTGGGGAGGAATCTATTATTTAAAAGATCACGAAAATAATTTCATTTAAAAACAAAAATGTACTATCACTAGGGAAGAGAGTTATTACATTTAAAATTTGTTCACATTCTTGTCACTACAAAATTTGATTGTTGCTTTATATTTGATGGGAAAATAAATGATATTTTCAATTATTTAATAAAATTATTTTTAAATGTTTATAACCATTATTCTTTTAAAAATTTACTTAATAAAATATATCTAATTTTTCATACATCCAAATATACATAGTTTTTCTTGTTCTGTATTATTTTTGTTACAACTATTTTATTATTCCATAATGATGAACTATTAATAAGACCCATGGTATTCATGTGGAATGTAGTTTCTTTATAGGGGGAACTAAGATGGCCTAAATTAATTCTAACTCTGGATATAAACTAATTATGAATATGCCACTCTTCTGGGCAAAGTCAAGGCTACGGTCAAGATGTAAATTATTTTTCCTTTTTTAATAGATTAAACTAATTCAGAGGAAAAAAAAAAAAAAACCGTTATTCTTTTAAAATTTTACTAATAAAATGTATCTAAATTTTCATACATCGAAATATATATAGTTTTTCTTGTTTTGTATTATTTTTGTTACAACTATTTTATTATTCCAAAAATAAATGGTTTTTTTTGTTATATATTATTTATGTTACAATTGTTTTATAATTCATGAGTATTATTTCTTAATATATATAAAATTACATTAATAATGAAATTTTTTAAAATATGTGATCTTTTTTAAATTTCCAAATTATTTCAGATGACATGATTTATCATGAGAAATAATGATGAATGTTCATAATTCTCATTTCTTAAATAACACTAATATATAAAAATTAAATTAATAATGAAATTTTTTAAAATATGTGATCTTTTTTAAATTTCCAAATTATTTTAGAGGACATGATTTATCATGAGAAATAATGATGAATGTTCATAATTCTCATTTCTTAAATAACACTAAATTTGCCTTTAAAGGGGTCGGTAACAGTTCTTTGTATCAAAGTCAAGGATACAGAAGAAAAGAGACATGGTGAAGAGAGGCTTCCAAACTTACAACAAGCCCTAAAAAAGCATAACAATGAATGTATGGAATCCATTTTCCCTCATACACATGAGAAGTGCAATGAAAAATCTTGGAATTTGGAAAATATCATGAAGCTTATCTCATGTTTCATTCATTTAGATCTGAATTATACGGAATAAGAAAAGCAAGAAAATGGATACTTATCAAAAATGTATGATTCTTTAGAAGGAAAGGATGTTGACAAGGCTATGAATGACCAAATAGCATAATTAAAAACAGAAGAGGACTCTTCAGAAAATGGGTTACTCAAGGATTTTGGAATCCATATGAGCTACATTATCTCACTATTCGAGCAAGCACTCAAAAAGAGACAGACAATAGTGATATAGAGACAATTTATTCATAAACAAGAGAAAGCTAGAATTATAACCCGAGATAGAGTTATGGGAAGAGAAACATTCCAGTTGTAAGGAGGAGTCAAAGATACATGAGTAGTAGTTCACTCAACATAATTCTCCACCACTTATTCTAGAGGAGAAAGTTCCTACTACTTCATCAATTGAAGAAGACCCACATGAGAAAATCATAAGAGGTTCCTCAATGTCATTTTCATTTGACATTCAATCACTCTGCTCTTTTTTGTCTAGTAGTCTCTTTACCTCTGCACTTAAATTCAATGAATCTGAAAATACTAGACAAAATACACTTACCTATTGCAATAAGTTGAAAAAAAAGGTATCTCTAAAGGGTCACTTGGGGAGGAATCTATTATTTAAAAGATCGGGAAAATAATTTCATTTCAAAAAAAAAATGTACTATCACTAGGGAAGGGAGTTATTACATTTAAAATTTGTTCACATTCTTGTCACTACAAAATTTGATTGTTTCTTTTTATTTGATGGGAAAATAAATGATCTTTAAAAGGCACTAAAGTCTTGAATTATGATCCTTAAAGAAGTCGCTAGATTCCCTGATTATGAGCTGATTTTTTCTTCTTACTTTTGGGTCTTCATGATGTTTGTTATTCTGAGGTGAAAAGTTCCAAAGAAGTGGAATATGGGTCGTTCAAAGAGGAATTATGGAAATATGATTTTAGATAATTTATTAATATAAATTATCTGAACTGAGATTAATTAATCATCCCCAAGGGTTAAAAAAGGGCCAAATGTCTCTTATCCATGAAATTGACGATTAAGATAACTCTTTGTTCTATGTTCAAATGACAGGTGAAGGTGGATTTACCATACTTAAGCTTCTTAGTAGTCTCTTATGAAGTACAACTTGTCATAGTGATAAATTTTTATTCCATTAAATAATTCTAGTTGTAGAGTAGAGACAGAGTTCTAGGAGTAGTATTAGAGGAATTCAACATTGCGAATGTGATAGAGGCAAATAATTTCATGGAAGGGTGAAGTCTGGCCAACTTGGTCATAAAAACCAAGTGCATCTTTCATGCAGAAAAAAATAAACATGCAGATTTCGTCATATAGAGGTCTTAAGGACTTTCGCCAAAATGTCTCATCCATTACTAAAAAACACATCTTACATGTAATTAATAACAAAGAAGTTGTTCCACATCAATTACCCAATATGGATATTTTGATTTGAGGTCCATTAAACATAATTCTCCACCCCTTACTCTGGAGGATCAGTTGGAACTGAGAAAGTTCCTACTACCTCTTCTTTCTAATATGATATTCTTTCCTATACCACAACCTTATGACGTTTCCTTTGCAACATGTGGTGAAATTACTAGTTTAAAAACTATATTAAATAAATAAAATATATATATATATATATATAATGGCATATAAAGTCTAATTTATAAATAAAATAGTTTTTGTCTTAATTTTATAATACAATTTCAAACCATTTGTTTTTTAAAATATTTTTTGAATACATAAATAAATATAGCAACCAAATTTGGGTCAGCGCGGTCTTCTCCTGCGAATGATACCTCGATTCCGAAGTCTTTGGAGTATCTTTCTCACTGAAGCTTTTATCTGTATGGGTAATTTGCTGCTAAGAGATCCTATCTGTTTCCAGTGCCCCCCTTCTTAGGCTCGCCTCCCGAACCCCAACTCTTCTCTGGGAGTATACAATGACAACTCCCATACGCTCAACGATTTTCTTGATTATGAGACAGCCTATTGAACGTTTCATGGCACGTTGCTTTGGCATGATATATCTTCTGATCTTTGCTAGATGTGTTTGATAGTCCTCCATATAGCTTGAGTGGGCATAATGGTTAAGAGCATTAGAGAGATAGAGTATATATGCTTTGCTAAACTTCGCAGTCCCCACAAACAAGGAAGTCTCATACACCAATTGGATTTTTACTGAGCTATTCTTTGGATAATTTCAATTTTATAAATTAAACAATTTAAATTCAAGTAAAAAATATTTAGTTAAAATTAAAACAATTTCCACTTCTCTTTTTTCAAGGAAAGAAAAAACGTACATAAACATGATTACATGAGACTTCTTGGCACATTTTAAACAGAAAGGTCAAGACAGAATAAGAGTTTAGTCCTACCAAAATCAATGAACAAACATATCATATAATCATAGACATAAGGAAAGATATGGATCGATACAAAATCCTCTACATAGGTCAATAATAGGTATATAAAATACCATGATGGCACTAGCATTAAACATGATCCTCTATCTATAGAAGTAGAGAAGGTAGTGTGAAAAAAAAATATAGAGCAGTGTAAATACACGACCATATAGAAATTGGAGGATGCATGATGCATCAAACAAAAAGAAATATACAGGCTCACGAGTAGAAGCAGAGTAACCAATCCCTGAGAAAAAACAACAGTATAAAGAACGTGTCCACTTCTCTTAAGAAAGGTCCTAAAACATAAATGGAATGGAAAACAACATTTTCTACCACGATTCCCGTTTCTAAAGATCCAAAACCATTTTTCCATTTACGACTCTAATTCCTTAGGGCTGATTCTGGATTTTCAAGCGCCATAAATCATTTTAGACGTTTGCCGTTGGATTCATGTCCACCTGAGATTATGTTAATTTTGCAAACTAGAATCATAGGTGTGGTTGTGGAGCATTATTGATGATTACCCTTACTTGTCAGTATAACATTCACTGGTTCGGAGGTATAGGCAGCAACATGAGGGCGGAGACTCTAGTTTTATGAGAGCTATTGTGGTTTGCACATCACTTGTGTATTGACAGACTGTCCATCTTCGGGGATTGACAAGTCTTGATTGACCACCTCAATAAGGGCTCAACATTGAATCCGGACCTCTTAACATCTTGGATGGGAAGGATCAAGATACAAAGAAAGAAGTTCACCGCCATAACTTTCAGCGATATCTACATGGAAAAGAATTGTTAGGCCGACAGGTTATCGAAAAAAACACTACAGGAAGATTTGGGGAAATGCACTATGAACTCGTTGATAAAACTGGTAATGAAGCTCAGGATTCGGTCCTTTTTTCTTAACAGTCTTTGTTTTCTGCAGATGTTGGGGAGGCCACAGAGGGATTGATCCGCTGGGAAATCCCAGATGATAGATTCCACCGTTGATACTACAGTTGATAGAACACTTGCAATGTAAGCGGCTATGATATAGCCCTGTTTGCATGGCAGACAATTTTTGAATTTTGAAATTTTTGTAAAAGTTTTTGATTTAGTTTTCATGGGTCATACTCCAACACATGTCAGGAGGTTATCAAATGATGTAAGAATCAGTATTTTAGATGCATTTGAGGAGAAGCCTGTGTATGGGAATTAGAAGTTGTAACCAAGTTCATCGAATATTAAAGAAGGGTACAATGAACAATAAAGTATACTTAATATAAATTAGCAATTTTTTCTTCTGAAAAAAATAAATAATTAAAAAAATAAAAAATAAAAATAAATTTTGCAAACTAAAATATTTTATTTTATTTTATTTTTAATAAGATTTTGCAATCTGATTTACTTTGGCCTGTCCAAAGACTTGTGATTCTACTCTATTGATTTTTGTTACAAAGAATTAATCAAGTTGACTAAAGCTAGGCCATAAGATGGGTTAACAGCTTCACAATGGTTGCAGATCTTCCACTAAGGTGCTGAGAAGGTATATTCAATTCCATGGTAAATTCACTTCGATCTGGGCTATGTTCCATACCCATAACACAAATTACAATTCAAGGTATGAAAGAGCAAAACAAAATTTTGGTATAATTTGTTGGTAATTTCATACTTTTCATTTCTTAATATTGACATTTGGTTAGCCTTTTCCCAATTCCATTAAAAATTGGCATATTTGTATTTATTGATCTTTCCTAAACATTTTGTCCAATTGCGTTCCTCTTTCAGATTTCAATCCTGCCCTGTACTACTCATCAACTGCAGTTTGTGAAATGGATTCAGAGTTTCAACCTTTCCCTGTGTAAAGCGGTGGGATTTCTATAATTTTCTGCATTGGGTGGAAAAGAAGCCCAAATTATCAGATATCTAAGCATTACTGAAGAGGGATCTGGTATGGGTTTTGGGTTGTATTATATACCTCTTAACATGCAAACTAACCAGAACAAACTAAGCAAACTTCACCTACTCGTTGAAACCTCGTTGACAACCTTGATTGTATTTTGGATTCACTTGGAAATCAACTAAGCAAACATGCCTGCCCCACTAATCAAGACCTCGTTGACAACCTGGACTATATTTTGAATTCAGTGGACCAACAGATTAGTACAACATTTACAATTCCTATGTTATATTGATATCAATAATTTAAATATAAATAGAACATCCCTGATTTCTGTTAACAGGTGTTTTTTCAATGGTGTTTGGTGAAAAAATAAAGAAAAATCCACAATAAGTATGAAAATGCGTCTCTGCATGGTTTCTAAAATTACAATGAAAAAAAAAAAATTTGAGTAAACTTATGACCTTAGTAAACAACCCCTTTAATACTAGAGTAGTCTAAAAAAAAACCACAATTTTATTTTAAAATCTAAAGTAATCTAACTAAACCACAAATTTATTCTAAAAATAATAAAAACCCAAACAAAATTTTGATCAAAATCCAATAGAAATTTTAAAAAATCTGAATTAAAACTTCAAGCTTCAAAACTTTAGTGGCCTAAAAACCAAAAAAAAAAAAACAAACAAACAAAACAAAACAAAAACCAATTAGAAAAAACAAAAAATTGTAATGAAAGATTTAAAATTACAATGAAAAAAAGAAATTTTTGAGTAAACTTGTGACCTTAGTAAACAACCCCTTTAATACTAAAGTAGTCTAAAAAAAAACCACAATTTTATTTTAAAATCTAAAGTAATCTAACTAAACCACAAATTTATCCTAAAAATAATAAAAACCCAAAATTTTTTTTTGATCAAAATCCAATAGAAATTAAAAAAAATCTCAATTAAAACTTCAAGCTTCAAAACTTTAATGAACTAAAGACCAAAACAAACAAACAAACAAAACAAAACAAAAACCAATTAGAAAAAACAAAAATGTAATGAAAGATTTAACTATCACAAAAACAAAAACAAAAGTTGGAAACCCACCCACCAAAAAAATATCAATCATTAATAGAAAAAAGGCAAATCATTCAATTAAGGAAGACAAGACAACAATAGTTCGCACTTCGTAAAGAAAACCCTAAAATTCCAGACCATTCATTCCGTGACCCAAATCTCCGGTTCCTCATATCATTTGCATTTTTTCAGCGCTATTTCATCACCATTCGAACCAAAGCAGAGATTCACAATGAAATTTTATTATTATAAATTAGTATGAAACATATCAATTTTTTTTTTCAACATGAAAAGTACTTCGAGTATATATAATGTACGCTGGCAAATGCTTTTTTAAAAAGTGCTAAGACAATAGAGCGAGTCAACAAAAAAGATGACCAGCCCCAATGAAAACTAGCTTAATATTTTCAGCGAACAATCTTTGTGAAAATTGTAAACTTTCGGCGATCAATACATATAGTTCAATTACATACTCTGATAATATGATGAAAATGTATATGTCTTCAGATTGTTTTAACATCACGAAGCCAAAACATTCCTGTTCCAAAAAAAACAAAAAGATAGAAAGAGGTTTCATATGAAATTTACTGTTCCTTTAGTTCCAGGTCCAATGGTGTTGTATAATGTTGAGTGCATTTTTCCAAAGATACCATTCAGACCTTTTTTAGAAAGAGGTTTCATATGAAATTTACTGTTCCTTCAGTTCCAGGTCCAATGGTGTTGTATAATGTAGAGTGCATTTTTCCAAAGATACCATTCAGACCTTTTTTAGAAAGGTGGTCAGTTTCATTGTTTTTTTTTTTTGTAGATATGATAAAAATAAATTGAAGTGAAATTTCTTTTCAAAAAGTGTATTCGCTTCAGCGAGTGTGAGAGATGACCCAATTAAGATTGGTTCTCTTGTTCATATGTTCTATGAATATTTTTGAATCCCCAGAGACCCATAGCTTTTCCATGTATAACTGACAAGCAAACCACATCAGCCCCCACAGTGTTAATACTTCTGCCCTCATATTAGATCCCACCCCCTGCTCCAGTATTTTTTATAATGGCAAGTTGGGGAAATCATTAGCCATGCACCACAACTACATTTTTTATTTTGTGAGGCTCTATCAAAGAATCCCGTGGGGTAGTAAATTTCAAAAGGGCGCAGTCTCTTCGATAAATCATTTGGAGGATTTTGTTTTAAATTAAGCTTTTCCCATGTGCAAATGATTTGCACACAAACTTTGACAGTAGTACAAGGCTGCCCTTCAAAGATCTTCTTATTCCTCCCACACCATAGGTACCAATGAAATAAAAATGGAATGTTTCTGAAGATTTTCCCTCTCTCATACCACCATCTGATGCAATCAACCGTTGTCTTATGCTCAGGTGTTATAAACTGAAAATGTGAGCATAAAGAGTTAAGGGTTTCTTTTGCAAAAGTACAATTATAAAACAAGAGTTGATTATCTTCTAATTCCTCCCTACATAAAGTGCAAATCCCCGGGCCATGTCATCCTTTCCTTTGTAAATTTTTCCAGGTGAAGATTTTGTCTTTCCACACTAGCCATATAAAAATAATCATCTTCACCTGTACATTTACTTTCCACGTATCCTTAAACCAGATGTCCTGTTCATTTTCCAGTGTTTTATTTATCAACTTTGTATAGGTTTCTTTTGTTTTGATCTGTTCCTATGTTGATTTTCCTTCCCAAGTAATTCTAATAGATTTTATATATTTGTTCCATTCCTCCATCCTGTACTTGTCTAGACCCATATAAAAATAACCCTATCGGTTAATTTTATCAATTGTCTCACTACAGAGGTTTGAACTCGGGCCTATTCCAAGTAATATTCAGCTTCCAATCTATATTTTATATCCATTACCAAAATACCACTTCAGATTTCCTGCCAACAGCTGCCATGTCTTGCTGAAACCCTTCCAAATATTCGATTTGCTTCGAACATCCACCCAACCTGAAATGATGGTGGCCTCCATATCCCTCTGTCCCAAATATTTGTGTCAAATGATCTCACTCCATATTCCATTGAAGGTTAAACATCTCCAAATGGATTTGATGATGAGGGTTTTACCAAAGATTTCCAAATCTAGAATACCCCATCTTATTTTTTCTTTTGGTTTTATAATACACTCCATGCGAGCTAAATGGATAGTTCTACGCTCCTTTCCCCCATTCCAAATAAATCTAGCCATCACCTTCTTAATTTCTGCTAAAATTTTGCTTGGAGTAATAAATAAATGAGCCCAATAGACAGTATATTGCTGTAAAACCGCTTGTGCCAGTATCATCCACCTGCTCCTCGGTAACCATTTCAAGAACCAACAATTGATCTTCTTCTGATATTTGAAATTAGCCACTTCCAATCCTCCATCGTGTAATTCAAGGGTTTCAGCCTAAACCCCAAACCCTCTTTTAATGGAGCGATGTTGTAGTTGAAAAAGTTTCCCAATTCTATGTAGGCCCCTTCATCTCCTTCAGCATGATATATGCATGACTTCCCCTCGCTGACCATCATCCCCGTGGCATAACAAAAGCACTTTAAGATACCTTTTAATTCCTCCCAGCTTCTTCTCAGCATGATGCCAAAGATGAGGACTTCGTCGACGAACAAGGTATGTGATACCTCCTTCTATGATGAAATGTTTATTCCTCTGAACAACCCTAGTTCTGAAGCCTTTTTTTTATCTTGATGCTTAAAGCATCCATGATTAGAATAAAGAGGAGGGGGGACAAGGCATATCCTTGTCTTAGCCCCCTGCCCAGATGAAAGAAACTCGTATCTATCCCATTTATAATAATTTCCATAGAGGTGTGAGTTATGCAGCCCATAATCCATGCTACCACCTCTCTGTCTAGACCAATTTTGAACAGAACCAACCTTAGGAATCCCCAATCAACCCTATCATAAGCTTTGTTTGAATCGATCTTCATGACTGTTGCTTCCAATCTTTTTCACTGTATGGAATGGACAATTTCTTGAGTTAATGCCACAGCATCATGTATGCTCCTATTTTTTTAAAAACTTGACTGTTCGGGCGTGATATGTTTGGATAGAACTACCTTCATTCTTTCCGCAATAACTTTTGAGATTATCTTGTATAGGGTATTACACAAAGATATAAGTCTATAGTCATTAAATGATAGCTTCCCCTTCTTTTTTGGAATTAAAGCCAAAAACGTTGAGTTAATTTCCCCACGGATTCTCCCTGCCATCCTTTCCTCTTCCACCATATCCGCTCTCTCCGAGATAAAATCCTCATAAAAATGCAGAAACAAATTCGGGGTCCATCCGTTCGGACCCAGACTCTTATCTGTGACAAATGATTTGAGTACACACATGATCTCATCCGGTCCTACCCTCTCTTTCATTTTATTTAGATCTTCCTCCTCGAACATTTTAGGATAGTGATTAATGAGATCGAGTTGAGCTTCAATCCCAAATACCTCTTTCTCATAAAACTCCCCAAAGAAGTTCACTGCAACTTTTTAATGTTTTTTGTGGAATGTAAGGTAGTTCCATTTTCCTCAATTTTCCAAATGGAATTTTCACTTCTTCTTCCAGATGCAAATTTGTGAAAAACATTCGTATTTTTATCACCAATTTTAAGCCAATTCGCTCTACTCTTTAATCGCCAGGATTGTTCTTCAATCAGTAAGTGTGTTCTATGTTCAACTTCTAATAATTTAAGTCTTTCCCAGAAGTTCGCAGATGGTCTGCCTTCCTCGACTTCCTTCAAAATATTAGTCCTCTCAATCCCAATTTCTTTGATTCTATCATTTAGTTTTGTTTTCTGTCTTTTTTCCCATTGCTGCACCACTTTTTTCAAGTCCCTCATAGTTTTGGATAAATAAATCATGGCAGAAGACCCCTCCTTCCTTTTGTGATTTTTCATATAACCCTTATTTAAAACATTGAATTCCTCATTTTCCAAACATACTCTATTGAATTTAAAAGGATTTTCCCCTTGTCTTTTTTCAAACTCTCACTTCATAGAGATCAGCCTATGATCTGATATGGTAATATCTTTCGCTTTAACAGTGATATGATCCATTTTTGATCTTAGGCCTTTATCAATTACCACTCTGTCAATCATCTTTCCAATAAGTTCATTGCCTTTTTTCCCATTAAACCATGTCAGATAGTTTACAGTGAATGGCATGTCACATAAACCAACATTAATAAAAATTCCTTTTAAAACACCTGATAAGGGGTCAGCCCTACCCTTCTCACCCCATATCTCGTCATCAGATAAAGTACAGGTTGAAATCACCTACATAAATAGAGTTCTGCAAGAGTAGGATACCATAGTCCTCCATTCTCTTCCAGAAGGTAAGTCTATCCAAATAAGAAGCATATATATTTAATTAAATGGATTCGCTGGCTAAAACCCCGAAAGAAACCCGTTAGAAGGATCCCTCCAAAAAAACTGAAAGCCTTCATAGATACCCATCTAGGATCCCATAAAACTGCCAGTCTTCTAGAACGACCAACAACATCTTTCGCGACCATATGCCACTCTGGTAGCATAGCATGAAAATAAGCAATAGTGCTGCATCGTCTCTTGAATGAAAATAGCAAAAAAACTTTAAACTATAACTTCTTTTTTTACAGACACATGGAACATATCATCCTACACATGACGCGACCTAAATACAATAATAATCAGCTTTAGAGTACCAAATTCTAATGATAATTCCATGCTCCCCGGTTGATAACAATTCGAACTAAAGAAGACATTCAACTCGAAATTGAGCTGATATTAATGAATATGTAACATTGCATCATAACTATAACATGCCCTAACTATAATCCGTTTTAGAGTAACAAACCCTGACGACTATTGGCTTTACAGTAACAAATTATAACGTATAATCCAAACCTAGGATATGGGATGAGAAATTATGAATGGATGATACCAAACAAAAAAAACCCTCTTCAAATTTCGTTTTTCTTATAGTCGAGACTCGAGAGCCATTCATGGGACATCATCCTTTGATTAATTTTGTGACATAAAGATCTGACATTCTCTGAATACTTTTAATTAATAAATATGGTTATGGCTAAGCTAGAATTCTACTATGCAAAACAAACCTGGACTTGAGATCAGGACGATTCCATAAAGACTCTTTTTTTTTTTTTTTGAAAATAATGAAAACTTTTATAGGAATTTTTAAAAATCAAGGTATAGTAATCAAACTTCAATATTTTGGGTGATTTAAAGATTTTTGATGGCGTTAACCCATTTTCACCATCAAAAATATGATTCAAACATTGTCACTACAAGATTTCTTAAAAAAAAATTTGCCCAAATTCCGGCTAATTTTAATCATCCAAACAATTCCTCAAGCAACTCCTTCAAAAAAATGCATTAATGCATCAAATTAAAATAAAGCTTTTACAACTCTCTCTCGAAAACACAACTAAGAGGTTCAGGCTGGACTAGATTGGATGCACAGACTGATTTCCTTTAGTGCCATTTTTTGGAGTTTCAGGTGTGTGAAAACATTTGAGGTAAAATCTTGGTTTTTGTGATTTAAATTGGTTTTTTTTACTCTGTATATGGATTCAACACCCTCAAAAACCCCTAGAGCACTTTAATTGTGTAAGGTTAGCAATCAAACTTCTCTTTTCAATAAATTCTTGCCGGATTTTAGAAAAATTATACCCAAATAAACCATTGTAAAAACCTTTAAAAAATCACACTAAAAACTACTCTAAAAAATAAGACAGTGTGTAATGAATATGGTTCTTTAGCGTGAAATTCAAATGACCTAGATAAACTTTTCTTTGATAATTCCATTGTAACGTCCCATCGTATCTGAATTGAAACTTCAACGGGTACTTCTTTCTCCACTCTCCCGCCCATTTTCGCTTTTCAAATGAAACGGGCGATGGATTTTTCTTTTACTTTTCAAATCACAGTCGCTCTGGACCACCTGGATTTTACTATTTTGCTTTCCCGTCATCTCCTCTTCAAACCAAACTTTTGGGTTTAGGTGTGAGGCTGGGCAACCAATATTTTCAAGTCTATAGACTCATTAATAAGCCTTAAGGACAGTAACTCTGACATATGTTCTGACTGTCAACTCGTGGACAAAAATTCTCCGGTTAACACTTTCCGGGAAATGGGTTGATGTCTAGTGATTACCAAGATTCACCATCCATCCATTACTTATGTCCATGCGAGATGTGCCATCCACCATGTGCATGATGGACTGAAGTGAATTAATTTAAACATCCACCGAGATTTGAATTTTCCCAACAATTTTTCAAATTTGCTTGCCAATTCTATTTTGAATTTGGCCGTGTATACTCCCAGTCGGGTAGTGGTGGCCATCCTCAAAATTATTTCCTCCGAATCGATTTTCCAGCCACTCAGCAGAAGGATCTCTGGAATCTGGGTGTGTATGATTCTCTGTAGGAAATCTTATTTTTAAATCATGGCGTTTATGAAGACTTAGAAGCAAATTCCAACTTTGTGCCGAGTGGTGCAGTTTGATTGTTACAGGCGTCTGTGATGCTATTTACTGACGGTATTTCGATGGGATCCTGATTAAATTGAAGAAACAAAAAAAATCTATGAAATTTTCAGCTGGTATTGAAAAGGTAGGTTTAGATCTGAGAACCCATTTTGTCTAAGAATTTTACTCACTTTTTCGTTGCGCAAGAAGTACAAGCTTTTGGTTCAACATCAAGCCTTCTGAATGTTGGAATTTTCAGAATTCCAAAATAATAAAACTGCCTTCCTTAACACAGAGAAATATTCAAAATTTGCTTCCACAGTGACAAAGTTTCACATAAAAAATTTCTATTAAAAAAAATTGCTGTTACAGATTCTTCCTCAAAAGAGGGATTTACAAAAAAAATCTGACTGCTGCAAACACAGTTCAGAAATATCACTCTGTCATTCACTGCTGTTACTAAATATTTCACACTGCTGTGTAAAATACAAAACACTCTGTTTTTCTGGAAAATACGCTGCTGTGTATATATAAAAAAAACATTACAATTAACAGAACGCGCTGCTGTGTATATCACTTATGTGTAATAAAACTATCTATGTCATAAATGACTCAACCACTAAATTATCACCGCTTGACAATCTTTATGGCTTCATTACTTCTGTCAGCACCGCTTACAATTCGCATTGATAGCAAATTGAATTTGTGACACCGCTGTTCTTTCTTCCTTTCCGCACTGCTGTGCAATGAAACTCTGTCATTTTTTTTATTACTAACACACTGCTGTACATTACATTTCTGTGTAATAATAAAAAATACAACTCTGCCTCACGGGCCTTTTAATATATATATGTGTTATATATTAAAAATAAAACAAATGCCGTGATAAACATTTTAACCCGCAATCCTTTTAACATATTTGTGTGGCCGTATAATATGTGGCCCCCCAGCTGCGGTGATGTCAGCTGTTCCGATGGGGTTCACACCTCCATCCACAAACCTTCATTGACCCCCACAGAATTCTTTGGCATGGTGTAGTGTGGGCCCAGCTCCGAGGGGGTATACTCCTCTGCCTGCTGGACCCCTGCGGACAGTCTTGCCACTGTTTTCTGCGCTCTTCGGGCAGTTGGAAATTAATTCCAACACTCCCCCTTAATTTCAACTGCTGGGTTTTCCTGCATACCCAAGCATTTTCTGAAATATTCAAAGCTTTTCTGCGCAAGTGGCTTTGTGAGGATATCTGCAAATTGATCCTCTGTTCTGCAATGCTGCAAAACAATCTCGCCATTGCTAACCAATTCCCGTATGAAATGAAACTTGGTGTCAATGTGCTTTGTCCTTTTATGAAAAACAAAATTTTTAGACAATGCAATAGCTGAACTATTGTCATAAAATATCACTGTCCCTTTTACCTGTTCTTGACATAAACTTCTCAACATTTTTCTCATCCAAACTGCTTGACACGCTGCTGCTGTAGCTGCCACATATTCTACTTCTGCTGTAGACAACGCTACAACGGGCTGTTTCTTAGAAGCCCATGAAATGGCTCCTGAACCCATATGAAAAACATAACCGGAAGTGCTCTTCCGATCATCTACACTTCCAGCCCAATCACTGTCCGTGTATCCAACTAAATCTGAACATTCTGAAGTAGTATAAAAAATACCAAACTGTTTTGTACCTTTAACATACCTCAGAATTCTTTTTTCTGCTTGCCAATGTGCATCCTTTGGCTTTTCCATGAACCTGGAAATCAAACTAACAGCATGCATTATGTCCGGCCTAGTTGCAGTCAAATAAATGAGGCTGCCAACTATGCTCTTATATAAACTAGGATCAAAATCCTTGCTGCTGTCCTCTCTGCTGAGTTTTAATCCCATCACCGTTGGAGTGATTGCTCCTTTGCTTTCCTGCATGTTAAATCTTTCAAGCACCTCATTAACATACTTTGCCTGTGAGATAAAAATCCCATTTTCATCTTGTTCTACTTCTATTCCCAAGAAGTATCTCAACAAACCCATATTAGTCATTTCAAATTCTTCTTTCAAGACTGTTTTAAAATGTTCAATAAGGCAATCATCATTACCTGTAAATATAACATCATCAACATACAAGACAACAATCAAGATTTTACCGTCTTGTTCTTTGATGTAGAGGGTGGGTTCTCCCTCACACTTCTCAAAACCATTTTCCAGTAGATAGGAATCTATCCTACTGTACCACGCTCTTGGCGCTTGCTTCAGCCCATAAAGAGCTTTCTTCAACTTGCATACTTTGTGCTCTTGGCCTTTTTTTTCAAAACCGAGAGGTTGTTCAATGTAAACCTCTTCCATTAACACTCCATTTAGAAATGCTGACTTCACGTCCATTTGGTAAACTTTCCACTTGTTTTGTGCTACTATGGACAACACTGCTCTCACGGTTTCCATTCTTGCAACTGGTGCGAAAGTTTCCTCATAATCTATGCCATGATTCTGCTTATAGCCTTTGACAACAAGTCTTGCCTTGTGTCTCTCTATCTTGCCTTCAGCATTACTCTTGGTCTTGTAGAACCATTTAACACCAATGACATCTTTACCTTTTGGGAGTTCAACCAAATCCCAAGTTTTGTTCCTCTCTATGGCATTAATCTCCTCATCCATAGCTTCTATCCATTTCCTATCCTTGATAGCTTCTTCGAAATGAACATGATCATCAACATGACAATATAAAGCAAACAAAGAATTGATACCTTCATTAGCTATATCTTGTTCATAAATATCTTTCAAACTTCTGAATTTCTTACCTCTTTCAGTAGGTGTACAAATGCTTGAAGAAGCACTTGAATTTCCTCCTTGTGGTGTGCTTGGAGAAGCACTGTCATTTCTCCTCAAGGGTGTGCTTTGCTGCTCTCTTGTTGGTGTTGCTGTTTGGGGATGTATTTCATCCAACTCATCATCATTCTCATCATGAGATAAACAGTGTTTAACATTCACTGTTTTCTCTATGCTTCCATCCCAAGCTTCCTCTTCAATACACTGAACATCCCTGCTCACAAGAAACTTCTTGCTAGATGGGTTATATAACCTGTATGCCTTGGATTCCTCACTGTATCCAATGAAAATACATTTCTCCCCCTTGCTATCCAACTTCTTCCTTAGCTGATCCGGAATGTGTGCATAAGCCACACATCCGAAAACCTTCATGTGTGTGACATATTGCCTTGTGCCACTCCATGCCTCTTCCGGCACTTTGTTCATAACTGCTTTTGTAGGGCACCTGTTCAAAATATACGCTGCACAATGTACAACTTCAGCCCAATAATCATTCGGCAAATGCTTTGCCTTTAACATACTCCTCGCCATGTCCATTATGGTTTGGTTCTTCCTTTCGGCTACTCCATTTTGCTGCGGAGTATATCTAGTTGTAAACTGTTTATGAATACCATTTTCTCTACAAAAACGTAGAATTTTTTTAGAGATATACTCACCTCCTCTGTCAGTCCTTAAGACTTTGATATGCAGCCCACTTTGGTTCTCAACAAGTGCTTTGAAATTGAAAATTTTTTCAAACACTTCACTTTTATTTTTCAAAAAGTAAACCTAAGTTTTTCTTGTAAAATCATCTATGAATGTTAAGATATAGTGGCTGCTAGCAAGTGATGGAGTTTGCATCGGTCCACATACATCTGAGTGGAAAATCTCTAAGGGTGCTTTTGCCCTTATGCTTTTCCCGGAAGGAAAACTTTCTCTGTGTTGTTTCCCAAGAATACAACCTTCACAAAGGCTGTCCGGTTTCTCTATCAATGGTAAACCACTTACCATTCCTTTTCTATTCAACAAATTAAGACCTCCAAAGTTGAGATGTCCAAATCTCAAGTGCCATAACCAATTATCATCCTTTGGTTCGCTTTGGTAAGTCTCTTGTGCAACTGCAGCTTTCTCTTCACCATTCTTCAAATCTGCTCTCATTCTGAGAGGGAACATCCTGTTCCTTGTCATCTTTACTTCAGCAATACACTGATTGCTGGGTGGTTTATCCATGATGGTACAAACATCATTATCAAAGAAAACATTATATCCCTTATGAACAAGCTGTCCAATACTTAAGAGATTACACTTCATTCCTGGAACATAATAAACATCTGCTATGGTTTTCTTTGCACCTAATCTTGTTAAAACATTTACATCTCCTTTTCCCATAACAGAAACTTTGCTATCAGTTCCTAGTGTGACTTGTGACTGCACACTCTCATTTAACATTGAAAACATTGCTAAGTTTCCTGTCATATGGTTACTACAACCGGAGTCTAGAAACCATAAATCCTCATTCTTTTCTTCAGCCATATTACAAGCTAAAAACAAATTACTTTGACTGATATTTTCTTTTGTGAAATTTTCACTAGTTTCACTTCTCATATCATTCTGCTTCTTCTTTCTACATTCATTAGCATAATGACCATATTTTTTACAATTGTAACATTGGACATTGGATTTGTCATACCTTTGTCCTTGTGCATTCTGCTGACCATTCTGTTGGCTGCTGCCTTGGCCTTGATGCTGATTTGGATTGCTGCCCCTTCCTTGAGCATTTGCTGGACTATTCCTTCCACCTCTGTTTTGGCTTCTGCCTCTTCCTCTTCTGCCTTGCCCTCTTCCTCTTCCGAAAGACATCTGGGTCTTAAAAGCATGTTCAAGAGATGAGTTTTCACTCCTACCCAATCTCTGTTCATGGGTCATCAGTGATGCATGAAGTTCATCCACTGAAAACTTTGTGAGATCCTTAGTCTCCTCTATGGTGGTGATAATCACATCGAATCTTGAGGGTAAACTTCTCAAGAGTTTTTCCACAATCCTCTTGTCCTCAAGAGTCTCTCCATGAGATCTGATTTGTGTGACCATTCCAATCACATGAGTGAAGAATGAGTCAATGTTATCTGACTCCTTCATACAGAGAGTCTCAAAATCTCTCCTCAGCAATTGAAGTTTTGCTGTCTTCACTCTCTCCATACCCTGATAAGCTGTCTTGAGAGTTTCCCATGCTTCACTGGATTTCTTAGCTGCTGCTATCCTTGGAAACACACTCTCATGCACTGCTTGATACAAGAAGAAAAGAGCCTTGGCATCTTTCTTCCTATTGTTCTTCAACTGTTCTCTTCCTGCTTGATTTAACATCAAAAACTCTGCTTCATCTTTTGGCTCTTCAAAGCCATCCTCAACTAATTCCCATAACTCTTGTGAGGTAAATAAAGCTTTCATAGTTATTGACCAGTAGTCATAATTTTTTCCATTGAATTGTGGGAGATGTATATTTCCCAAACTCATACCTGTGCTGGCTCCAGCCATTCTGCACTCTTAACTATGATTCAACAACACTTGACTGTGTGTTTAAATTTAACTAACTGTTCTGCAACAGTAACACAAAACTATATAGAGAAATACCTTGAATTCTTTTTGGCTGAGTCTTCACACTACTGGAGAAACTGCTGCAACTAAGAACTCCTTTCCTTCAGCTTATTTGATCTTCAAATAGCCTGGATTGGCTCCGATACCATGTTGGAATTTTCAAAATTCCAAAATAATAAATCTGCCTTAACACAGAGAAATATTCAAAATTTGCTTCCACAGTGACAAAGTTTCACATAAAAAATTTCTATTAAAAAAAATTGCTGTTACAGATTCTTCCTCAAAAGAGGGATTTACAAAAAAAATCTGACTGCTGCAAACACAGTTCAGAAATATCACTCTGTCATTCACTGCTGTTACTAAATATTTCACACTGCTGTGTAAAATACAAAACACTCTGTTTTTCTGGAAAATACGCTGCTGTGTATATATAAAAAAACATTACAATTAACAGAACGCGCTGCTGTGTATATCACTTCTGTGTAATAAAAATATCTATGTCATAAATGACTCAACCACTAAATTATCACCGCTTGACAATCTTTATGGCTTCATTACTTCTGTCAACACTGCTTACAATTCACATTGATAGCAAATTGAATTTGTGGCACCGCTGTTCTTTCTTCCTTCCCGCACTGCTGTGCAATGAAACTCTGTCCTTTTTTTTATTACTAACACACTGCTGTACATTACATTTCTGTGTAATAATAAAAAATACAACTCTGCCTCACAAGCCTTTTAATATATATATGTGTTATATATTAAAAATAAAACAAATGACGTGATAAACATTTTAACCCGCAATCTTTTTGACATATTTGTGTGGCCGTATAATATGTGAGCCCCCAGCTGCGGTGATGTCAGCTGTTCCGATGGGGTTCACACCTCCATCCACAAACCTTCATTGACCCCCACAGAATTCTTTGGCATGGTGTAGTGTGGGCCCAGCTCCGAGGGGGTATACTCCTTTGCTTGCTCTGCCTGCTGGACCCTCGCAGACAGTCTTGCCGCTGTTCTCTGCGCTCTTCGGGCAGTTGGAAATTAATTCCAACACTGAAAAGGCTCTTACCAATGGCGGAAAACTCAGACAAAGGGGTTTCATTTGTTAAAAACACAACCTCTGATGGTCGGGTTCATCCTTTCTCTTTGTATGTTCTCGAGTGGAACCCTTTCTCTCTGTATGTTCTAGAGTGGAACAGACTTTCCAAACTTCGGCCGATTGGTGGCCATGGAATTGGCAAAGGATTTGTGAATCTGTGAACCGTGAATTCAATGATAAGTCTTCAGCGTTTGGTCTTTCATTATTTCATATTAATGATTTTGAACATCTGCTTGTTAGGTGATCATGGAAAACAAGCCATACGTTCACTGGGAGTTGGATCCAGTGTTTTTCATGAAAAAAATAAGTTTACTGGTAGTTGGATCCACTGTTTTTCATGAAAGAAATTGCTTATGGAAAATAGAAAATCATTGTGGTATTCTTCATCTCCATATATCTTTATCTTTGATAGGATTTCAGGAAAATAGAAAATCCTTGTCAGATTATAAATACCCAGATTGAAAAGAGAAAGGTTCATTTTCTGTTGTTTTCATGGTTGGCAAAGGGCCACAAAAATCTTTTCCAAGAACTCTCAAAGGCTCTTACACTCCACAACCACAATGTCTCCTTTCTGTCCACGTCCATTAACATTTCCCGAATAAAGTTGTCGTTACAGTTTCCTTCAGGAGGGCAACCTTATTCCCATTGCAGATTATCAAAACCTGATTACAGGGCTGCCTTGTGAGTTTATATAGACGGCGGAGTTTCCAATTACCAAAATTATCTATTAAAAAAAATACATGGAACATGCAAAACGGCTTGCCACAGTTTTGTAGAATGACCGTTACATATTGTGGTATTACAATTACCATCATCCATCAAGCATTTAGCAGTGAATTCACAACGCAATCTCAGCGATTTCAAATTTAAAATTTGTAAATAGCTTTTTTATTTGTAGATTTTAATATTTATTTAAAATATTGGTACATTTTAACATTTATTTGAATCTCAATTAATTAGTTATAAATAATAAATTAGATTAAGAGTATTTTTTCTTTTCAACTTAAAAAAACATGCACTAATAAAATAGATATTTTTGTTATTATTGAAAATAAATAAAAAAACATGCATTTATAAAGTTAATATTTGTGTTATTATTAAAAGTAAATCAAAGAGTCATCATATTGAAAGTAAGTGAATGAATACAATAATTCTAATCAAAGTGAATAAATACAATAATTCCTAGAGTTAATAAATTATCAAAGTCGTTTTTCTAGTTAAGATCTAAATATTTGAAATCTGAAAGATTAGGATGGGAATGACAAATATTAACCCATTCTACTTTACCTTTGTATAATCCATCATTCAAGATTTTATTAATTTTTTTTTAAATTAATAAAAGTATTGTATTGTATTTCATGGTGCACAATACTTTCCTAAAAAACATGATTTTATAATACTAAAAGTATTGTATTATTTCATAATGTACAATGCTTTCCTAGAAAACATAATTTTATAATACTATTCATCAATATGTTTAACATCATGGAATGACCTAAGAGGACACCCCATTACTATCTATGCTACTTATAGTCAATAACTTTTTTATTACCAATTTATTACTTTTTTTTTTTTAAATTAGTATATTAATTTTATAACATATTATTTAAGAAAAAAAATTAATAATAATGATAAATATAAAATATAATATTTTATTTTAATGTGTTTAAAAATTAAATTATTATTATTATTATTATTATTTAATTTATTCATTTTATTTTACATATTAATTTTATTAGTTTGAATTAAAATAAATAATTCAATTTTATATATCTTTTATTAATTTTAACTTAAATAATAATTATAAAGTAATATATTTTAATTAAAATTTAAAAAATTATTTAAAAAAATGAATTTTTATTTTAATAAAATATAATATTAATTATGTTTTGTTATTTTATAAGTATAAAATCTGTAATTTATACATATATCTATTCATTATAATTCACTTATCTTTTAAAATTTTATTAAAAAATATTAAAATAAAAATTTACTAAATATATAATATTTTAAAATGTTAAAACAAAAATGTGTGAAACTATAAAAATGGGTCGATTCTGACCGCTACCACTATACCCACTGGGAACATGCGCCCGCCCCTCTCCACACGCTTCGCTTTAGTCCGGGGGATTTGAACTCGTGACCTCCTGTCGGGCTCGCCTTACAAATGAACTTCACCGCATTCCGATTACCAACTTGTGGTCCATATTCTTCGTCCTGCTATCATACTCTTTCAAGTTCCCATGCATGTGATCTAAGGGTTGTAGCAAATCCTTCCGAGACTCATGGAAATCCAATCGAGTGTGTCCCTGCAGGAACTTCATTTTCTAATACAAATATATTGTATGCATATATTGATTAAATATTCCTGGCATATATCCTGTATTAGTGATCCAATCTGTCCATTATGTCAGCACTTTAGTCTTTGAGAAGGGAGTTTTGTGGGAAGAGGCTTCCCTTCTAAACTGATCCATTTCCTCCTGCACATGAACCGAGATCTACTCCCTATATTTGGTTGTGAAACCATCAATTTGGTGATGTAGATGGATATTTCCTCTACCAGAACATTACTCATAATAAGCATCTCCCCTGCTTACTTGTGCTCTAGGTCTGGACATGGCAAGGACAACACCTGGAGCCTAGGCTATGGAACACAATCTACTCTAGTAAAAAAGAATCTCTCCAACACAGAGCCACCTCACCTTGGACTGGCCAAAAGCTTTGAGGTATATAAAGCTTAGATTCAATTTTGTGTTATTTTTTAATTGTTGTGTTTTTTTTCTTTTAATTTCAAAAGTATTTGTAAATAGCTTTTTTATTTGTAGATTTTAATATTTATTTCAAATATTGGTACATTTTAACATTTATTTGGATCTCAATTAATTAGTTATAAATAATAAATTAGATTAAGAGTATTTTTTCTTTTCAACTAAAAAAAACATGCACTAATAAAATAGATATTTTTGTTATTATTGAAAATAAATAAAAAAACATGCACTTATAAAATAAATATTGATATTATTATTGAAAGTAAATTAAAGAGTCATCATAAATGAATGAAAGTAAATCAAAGAGTCATCATATTGAAAGTAAGTGAATGAATACAATAATTCTAATCAAAGTGAATAAATACAATAATTCCTAGAGTTAATAAATTACCAAAGTTGTTTTTCTAGTTAAGATCTAAATATTTGAAATCTGAAAGATTAGGATGGGAATGACAAATATTAACTCATTCTACTTTAACTTTGTATAATCCATCATTCAAGATTTTATTATTATTATTTTTTAAATTAATAAAAGTATTGTATTATATTTCATGGTGCACAATACTTTCCTAAAAAACACGGTTTTATAATACTAAAAGATTGTATTATTTCATAGTGTACAATGCTTTCCTAGAAAACATAATTTTATAATACTATTCATCAATATGTTTAACATCATGGAATGACTTAAAAGGACACCCATCACTATCTATGCTACTTAGAGTCAATAACTTTTTTATTACCAGTTTATTATTATTATTTTAAATTAGTATATTAATTTTATAACATATTATTTAAGAAAAAAAATTAATAATAATGATAAATAAAAAATATAATATTTTATTTTAATGTGTTTAAATTTATTTATTTATTTTTTTAATTATTATTTAATTTATTCATTTTATTTTACATATTAATTTTATTAGTTTGAATTAAAATAAATAATTCAATTTTATATATCTTTTATTAATTTTAACTTAAATAATAATTATAAAGTAATATATTTTAATTAAAATTTAAAAAATTATTAAAAAATAATAATTTTTATTTTAATAAAATATAAATATTTATTATGTTTTGTTATTTTATAAGTATAAAATCTGTAATTTATACATATATCTATTCATTATAATTCACTTATTTTTTAAAATTTTATTAAAAAATATTAAAATAAAAATTTACTAAATATATAATATTTTAAAATGTTAATACAAAAATATATTAAACTATAAAAATAATAATAATTTTTTTTTCTTACACATATATAAATCAAATTTTATTTATTTTTATTTTTAATTTATAAAATATTTATTAAAATTAAATAATTTTAAAATATATGTATTATATAAATATTTGCTAAATTCTAATTAAATATGTAGATTTATATTCACTAAAATAACTAAATTTAAATTATTAAATCAATATATTGTATTATAATTTATTTTGACTTTTAATCATAAAGTATTTATTAAGATTAAATAAATTTATATAAATATTCAATAAATTAAAGTTAAATATAATTGAATCCCAAAAGTGATATCTAATATAAAGCACTCCTAAGCCCATCATACTTTAGATATAATTATTTGAGTTCATATATTTTCACCAAATTATCTCAATATAAGTAATTCATTTTAAATTATAGAATAACTAAAATTAATGCTTCTAATTGTTTTCATTTTATCATTATAAAAATAAATGAAATGGATTATTTTATACTGTACCGATTTTTTATTTTGTGGAGTGAATTCTATTAATTTAGGAAACTAGAGACTACATCAAGGATTACAATAACCCATACTGATCTATCACAAGGGAGATTAAACTATAATAAAAAATATACACTTTGAAGGGACAAGCTAGATAGCTGGAAATAGACATAACCATAATTAATGAATCCTAAATCTAGATAGTAGCATATTTTTCCTTGCAGAAAATCAACTTCAAATGTGGAACCCTGAGGCGGAATCATAACATAGTCAAGTAAGGGGATCATAATCAGAGGCTACCATTCAGATAGAAGTTGTTGGATTTGTAGGAGGTCAATCGGTCGGTAGTTGGATGTCAAGATGATATTCTATCCTCACCAACTTGTGGTCCATATTCTTCGTCCTGCTATCATACTCTTTCAAGTTCCCATGCATGTGATCCAAGGGTTGTAGCAAATCCTTCCGAGACTCATGGAAATCCAATCGAGTGCGTCCCTGCAGGAACTTCATTTTCTAATACAAATATATTGTATGCATATATTGATTAAATATTCCTGGCATATATCCTGTATTAGGGATCCAATCTGTCCATTATGTCAGCACTTTAGTCTGTGAGAGGGGAGTTTTGTGGGAAGAGGCTTCCCTTCTAAACTAATCCATTTCCTCCTGCACATGAACCGAGATCTACTCCCTATATTTGGTTGTGAAGCCATCAATTTGGTGATGTAGATGGATATTTCCTCTACCAGAACATTACTCATAATAAGAATCCCCCCTTCTTACTTGTGCTCTACGTCTGGACATGGCAAGGACAACACCTGGAGCCTAGGCTATGGAACACAATCTATTCTAGTAAAAAAGAATCTCTCCAACAAAGAGCCACCTCACCTTGGACTGGTCAAAAGCTTTGAGGTAAATAACTCGAAATTCCACCGGTGAAGCATCCTTTCCATCTTATCAAACACCCTCGTTGTAACTTCAAGACTCCACCCCTTATTTCATGCAACAACAAGTTCATAAATTCGTTAGTTAAATTGGGTTGACACTAAAGAAAATATTTGAAATAAAAGATACAACTACCACCCAACCCATCTCGACATGTGAGATCTAGTGAACTAGTGAAAACACAAGAGTCTCATAATAACATATACCAACATTTATCGAGGACATTCTTAAACCATAGCCAATGTCCTTGAGTCTTGGTTATATTCACTACATTGACATGAAAACACCAACACTCGAGATTGAAATAACCCGAAGAAATTCAGGATATATATGCCAGTGATCATACCTAGACCAAAAAACCCCCAAAGAACTAACATAGGGTCAAGGACTTTGCAGCCTCCACAAGCCTCTCCAATTACAAACCACTGGAAGATGAACAACAAATTTGAAAATACCAACCACCACCAGAGTCTAGGCAATATAGAATGAGGTACCTAGAATAACTTCTAAATATAATAGACACAAAAAATAACCATAATGAGGGCTCTAATCACTGGGATAATTATTACATGAAGTGAAAATAGCGAGGATCCACTGTAATTTCCTTAGTTGAAAAAAAAATCATAATTATTTCCAACTTTGAAATATGGGAGCTTGGCAATCTACTCTTCAGGAATTTAATGTGGTGATTCCCTAATTCAATCCACTAACTAGAAATGGAACTTGCCAAAACTACAATCCCCAACTAGTGACACTCGTCACATGTTTAGTGTCATCTGCCTCATTCCCTCAACATCGTCTCAATTTTCTTCTCAAGGGGAGGTGGGCCTGAGCAACCATGTAATAAGGTTTTGATAATCTATAATTGGGATAAGTGGTTCCTTAAAAGACCCTAGAATTCTCAGTCAATCACTAAGAGACAAAACTTGGTGGTTATGGATTTAAGACCTAAAAGCTTTAGGGAGAAAACTATGAAAGGAAAAATACATGTCGAGAATAGATGATAGTATTATAATTTTGATGGGGGGTGGAATTAATGTGTCTCATATTTGGAATTCATCCTAGAATAGTAAACACTTGATTCAATATCAGAAGTTTTTGGGAAATCATGGATGGAAATTTATCACTCTTTTGGGAGGATTCCTAGTAGCAGTGGCCCAAATTGGGAAAAAGGATAGTTGAATGAATTGAAACCTTGTTTGATATCAGAATATGGAGTAGTGGTCCAACAATTTTGGGTGCAACCTCAATCTCAACAACAATGGAGGTTGTAACAACGCTGGGTTAAGTTTCTATGTAAATATAATAATACCAAGATCATTAGACACATATTTCAAACTGAATGGAGTGAAAAACATCACATTGGAGTCACTTTTGGTTTAAGTCGTTTGTATTAAACTGTCTCTTTGAAAGGAACTACCAAGTATGGAATTTAAGGATAGCACTATGTAATTGTCTAAATCATGAAACATAACCAATCATCGATCATGATACATAAATATTGAACATAGGATGTACGTGGAAATCCATATGGGAGAAAAACAAAAAAATCCTCATGATTAATTGTGTTTTCTAGCACCATATGTAGGTATAATTATTTTTGTAGGAACCATCCTATAAGAGGCACCAATTCCCCTTTTCTTTGTAGGCACAATTTTTTTTAAGACACCAATCCCAACTGAATTTGCAGGAACCAACCTGTAAGAGCCACCAATCTCTTATTAATCTCTAGTTTTCATTTGTTTGTTGTTGATCCAATCGATTCTTTAGTCTTATATATGCAATATTATCTTCAACTCTCTACAATATGTTCTAAATTGCTCAGAATTCACATTAGGTCACCTCTTGTTACACTTGTGTCCTACTTCCATCACACTTGGTAGTCCTCATTTGTTACACTTGTTATATCAACAATCACACTTGTTGTTCATTCAACAATCATACTTACTGTCCTTGAAATCACACTTGATGCCACTTTGTTTTGTTGTCACATAGTCTTCATAGATTCATTTCCACTTTTCTTTTCTATTACATAATCATTTTTTACTACTCCTATTCGATATTATATAGTAATTTGTTTCCTCTCTGTTGTTGCCACTACGTGTAGAAAATCCCTTAAATAATGGACCTAATGATCGAAGGTATCTCGATCATTATGGACACCCATTTGAATGAGGAGTTTGGTATGTGGAATTGTTACCTTCATACAATGTGTGATGGCAGTTTCTGGTGATAGGATAATTAAAATATGGGCATCATCAGATGGTTTTTTCTTGGATACATTTTAAGGTCATATTGCAAAGTGTATTTTGAGCTTCCTTCCTCAATCTGTGACAAATTTTGTTCCTTTTGGTGCAGATGGCTTGTTAAATATGTGGAAAATCAAGTCAAATGAATGCATTGCAACATTTGATCAACATAAGGATAAGGTCTCATAAATTTTCTGGCCAATAAAACATAAATAATCACAATAGATGGAAATGATTCTCTTGCAAATTTTTGGCATGATTGCACTATTATAGGTGAAGAGGAGAATATTGACAGAGAGGAGGAAGCAACATTAAAATATCTAAAATTACTGAATGTTATTCCAAATACTAACTATGTGAAAGTAATTCAAATTGTAGCAAAGGAGTTTCCCAAGATTAGATACATAAAGTGATACATGAACTAGGAGAAAAATAATTAAGATTATTTTTAGAATATGTGTGAGAATGGAATACAAAGCCAAAATTTTCCCATGTTTCCCAATTTTCATTATTTTCAACTTTTCAACATCCTTCCTTCAATGAAAATAAACGAGGTAAAATGTATTAGTGAACTTTTGGAAGGTCTTACACCATATGAGAAGTGAAATTATAGCATGATAGACAAACTCACAAGAAGCTCTTTAGTTATGCAAAGCCAAAATTAAGTTTTGATGGACAACATTATAACATGGTTTCTCTTAGAGAAGGTTGGAATCTTTATAATGTAATCCTAGAGTTTGTGATCACCTACAAAGATGTAGGGGTGGAATTCTTCTTGTTCGTTATTTATCATGGAGACATTTTTCTGTGCAACAAAATGCATTAAAATGGTACTAACAAATAAAAACAAAATGAAAGGGAGCTCATGAATATATATAACAATGTTGTTGTACACAAAATTAGCATAAAGGACAACAATTATGAGACAATTATGATCAGGAACCATGTTGTGTTGAGGCTATAGTTTCGGTCTTAAAGATGATATGAGTTGTCCTCATTCAACTGTTGGATTTTGATGGGATGTAAGATCCCAAATTGCTAAACAATAAATTGATCTGGAATATTTTAGTGTTATAAATGAAATATTGTCAAGCCAAACATAAATCACAAGGGATCTAAAGAGATGCATCCTTTATTTATAATATTAATTGATAAAATAGTACATGCCCATACAAAAATATTGGAGCCCCTACAATGGCATGCACTACTGCTCATCAAAAGGGAAAACAAACACTGAAGCACAATCATGGACCCTGAATGGATCCACCAGACAAATCACACCCACAGGGTTTTGTCCCTGGGATCAAACTGGAGCCGGCCACGCCAAGTTATAAAGAAAACACAATAAGATATATAAACTTAGGATTCCCCCACTAGCAGGCTCCTATCCCCTTTTATAGGCTTGATGGAATATCTAGAAACCTTATTTTATTATCTTCCCTCGAAAAATGAAGGAAAATACCATGGGAAAATACCACGGTTAATACCATGGGAAGATTTCGTCCACTTTGAACATATCAAGAAAATAAAATATTATAAATCCTCTTGCTCAAAGATTACTTTCCCTCAATCAATATAATTCTATCCATAGTAGAAGAGTTTTTACATTAATACCAAGATCACATACAAAATAGTGTGATATCTCATGCCTCCATGTTGAATTATCATGAATGGATCGTTCGATACCTGGAGCCCAGAAAATCCTCCAGCAAATCCTGTCATCAATAGATCCACCTGGATCCCAATGCCACCTAAATCTGGGTACTTGTGGGTTACGATACTACCTCAACCCTCCATCACTGCCTTTGCCTAAGGGCCCCATGCTATGATATGCCCTTGGATAAGAGTATCCTCCTAATAATCATCCCATCAATAGAGACTAGAGTACCAAATCATAATCTCTCACCAATTGATGTCGTGGGAAAGATGAATACCTGCACATGGAACATATATACTATGCTTATGTTGCTCGATTCCCCACTCATGTTGCTCCACCCAATCACTCAACATGATCCATTTGGATAACTCTTCTCTGCTCTCCCCAATGTATAAAGGCGGGTTGGTAGTGTGGAAAGCCTTATATATTTACCCCTTTAGAGGGTTGCTATGAAACTCCCAAATGTACTCCTCTTGTTGCCTTGTGAGGGAATTGAGTCATTCCTTAACACTAGACAACTTGGTCGTCGATTCAACCCTTATTTTATTTATTTAACTATTATTTTATTATTGTTCCTTAAGAGGCCACTTTTAGGCTGAAATTTCCTTAAATTATGGAGATATTTAGAGCCTATATCTTGTTTAATGACAAATCCATAATGATTTACTATGAGGTGACGTGAAGCAAGAAGGCTCAGATTTTGATCCCATCAAGGGAGTCCTCTAAAAATATTCCAATTCTTTAGTCATTTGAATCTAACATGGAAAACAAAATTCTATGTACTTTTGATGACTTTGATGAGAAGTCAGTGCACAAGAGAGTAAAGATTAAGGTTTGAGAGAGGATCAACCCACAACCTATGGCTATGATTGCAAAACCCTAGATCCCCTTGAAAGTGCCAAAAACCTAAGAGCGATCCTTAATATTCTCTATATATTTGAACATAAATACATTGGTAAAAGTATTTCTTCTTCTTCTTTTTATCTACATTAAAGAAATAAAGTTATCCAATGAACATTAATTCAACCACTTCTAATTTCAATAATTTATTTATCATTTTTAGGAATCAATCAATATAAATAACCATTTTAAATCAATTTAGAATTTATCTCAAATGTCTTTTTTCTCAAATTTATTCATAATTAGTGAACAACTATATAATAGAATATATTTTCTAACCAAAAGACAATAAATATACTTTTTTTTTTGTGTATCTAGAGAAATGGGAACCTATGTATGGCTCTTTTGTAGGCATGAGAATGGAGGAGCTTTGAAGCTCAAACCTCCTCATTTTCATGATCATAGCTAATTAAGCTACCCAGAGCACTTCAATCAAGATCCTTTTACTTTGATTAAGTATTAAATTTTAAATAGACGTCTTTCCAATAATTATGAAGTTTGTGTTTCTCAAATACTCTTCTTGATACACTTTAGAGTTATTTCAACTGTGTTGCAATGTTGCAACTTAATTTGGATATAAAAATTTTGACATAAACAAAAACTAAACATAATTCCTATTTAGCTGAAGGCTTTTTATTTCAACTTAAGGTAGATGAGGACCTAGATTGATTCTCAAGGGAATATGCTCACCATATGCTTCATCTGAATGTTTATCAACCATTATAGTGTGTTAGAGAGTTTGTAAGGTGGTATTTACTTTTAATAAATTTAAAATTTTTGATGTCGGGTACGCTCACCAATTTCTTATGGATTTTCAAGCATACCTATTTTTAGAAAATGTGCCTTATATCATGGTTGTAAATGATAATAACTCTTTGAAACCTAGCATTATTAAGGCTTAAGTAAAATCAAATTTAATAATAATACTTTTATTGCAATAATTAATAATAATATTTTTTTGTTGCAATAGTTTATACAAATGGAAGGCATGTTAGATAATATCAACCACATTAATATTTTTAATGTGGTTGTACTAATTTTATTATACTCTTTCTTGATTAACTTATTTTTGTGTATTGATTATTTGTAAATAACAATGTTAATATTGAATCATTATAGAAATACTTTTATTATTTATACATTTAAATATTAAAGAATCAAATTAAAGAAAATATATTATTTCTTTAAAATAATTAATTGATATTACTTGAGATTGAATTTAAATTAGAAAAAGATTATTCCAAACTATTTTTATAGAAAAAATAATATAATAACTATATAAATTTAAATAATGATAAATTTTCAAAATGAATAAATGCATAAAATTATATATATATATATATATAATTAAAATTTATATCTTATAAAATCAAAAAATTATAATAAGTAAAAACTTTAAAATTACAAAAACTTCAATTTATTACAACCAGTAACATAATCTAAATTAAAAAACACTATTAAATTACTAATATAATTATATATATTATTAGTATAATTATATATATTTTTATTTTTCATAAATTTTTAATAACAATAATATATAATTTTTTATTCTATATTTTTGTTTTTTTAATAACAATAATATATAATTAATATTTATTTATTTGTCAACAAAAATATAAAATATAAAATTATTGTAAATATTTTTTATATTTATAAAAAAATATAGAGCTAAATAATACTTTAAACATAATTTCCATTTAATATAATATAATTTTAATTGTTCAAATAATTTTAAAATTATTAATAAAATATAATATAATATTAATTATATATATATATATATATATATATATATATATATATATATATATATATATATATATATATATATATTCTTTTATATTTTATTTATTCATTGCTTAAGTGTATTATATAAAAGCAATGAATGTTTTTATCTTTTTTATATATATTGGAATACTAGGGGATACAAATAACCCCTCTAATTATTGGACAATTATGATCAGCCCTCTTTTAGCCAAGTTATATGGTATTATTTTGGAAAAGAAGTTGAGCATTTGGCTTGAAAGTGAAGGTAAGCGGGCTAAAGGCCAAGCGGGTTTTATAAGGTAGCACTCAACAACAGACCACCTTGTTACACTTAGGATCATTGTGGAGGAATGCCGCAATGATAAATCCAATCTCTTATGTTTCTTTGTGGACTTTAGAAAGGCTTTTGATATGGTTCCTAGAAACAACCTATGGAATAGATTAGAAGAGCTAAATGCTCCTTTCGGACTAAGAACGATTGCTATAAGGTTATACGAGAATGTAATTGCCGAGTTAAAGAGCAATGAGGGGTGGTCGAAAGATATTAAGTGTAATATTGGAGTTAAACAAGGTTGCCCCCTCTCCCCTACCCTATTTGGAATTTACATCGACAAGCTAGAAGGTTGTTTAGAGGAAGCAGGATGTGCTGGCACGATCTTAGCTGGGATAGTCATCATCTTTCTTCTCTATGCTGACGATATTTTTCTTCTCGCAAGGTGCTCATATGATCTTGATAAGAAACTTAGACTTCTTAAGGATTTCTGCTCTACCATGGGTATGTCTGTTAACACTAACAAAATAAAAGTTATGATTATCAAATCCAAGAAGGACACTTACACTAATTTTATGTATGACAATAGTAACTTGGAGGAAGTGTCTTCTTACAAGTACCTAGGAATTGATATTCATCACAAGCTCAACTGGAACTATAACATTCAAAAAAGGATTAATGGGGATGGAAAGCTTATTTTGGTCTTGAAAATAATTATAAAACGACAAACCTCATAATGTGGGATAGAAAGAAGTTCCTCTTTGAAACTTTAGTCACTCCTGTTATCTTATATGGATGTGAGGTTTGGGGTTGCAACATCTCTAGAGAATCCTGGAGAAAGACTGAGAAAATCCAAAATCGTTTTATAACTTATAACCTTAAAATTAAAAGCAATACACCCTATCCTATTCTCCTTATAGAAGTGGGTCTTTCCCCTATCAAGAACCTAGCTATGACTAGGCTTCTGTTGTACAAGCACAAGCTCAATATCATAGGAGACCATAGACTTCCTAAGCTAGCTTTAAATTCCGGCCAAAACCACCTAAGGCTTAAATGAGGTTGGTATAAAGACACCACGGCCTGGTTAAACCATTGGGAGATCGACGAGAATGTTTCATTGCAAAACATTAATAACATTAAAAAAAAATGTTACTTCTAAGTTCAAAGAAAAAATGTGGTGTGAGAAAGATCTAGCAGCTAAAAGAAAATTAAGATATTATAAGGAGGTCATCAACCCCACCCTAGAAGATCAAAAGTATCTCTCTTTTTTAACTAGCTCAAAGAAGAAAATTAATATAGCCAAGATTAGAACGAACTCTCATGAGCTCCATAGTGAAACACGTCGTTGGACAGTTCCTAAAACACCATGGATGGAAAGGATATGCCATCTCTGTGAGAATATGAACATCGAGGATGAAAATCACTTCCTCTTAGAGTGCCCCGCGCAAAACCACATTAGAGCTCAATTTCATAATCTTTGTTGCAATATTGACCTTCCTAGCCTTTTAAGATGTCAAAATTATAGTGAGCTCGAGAGGCTTCTCTCCAAGCTTTTTGAGCATAGGAATAAAATCTTAAATCAAATTAAATAACTCTTTTCTTTAGGTCCGATAGACCAAAGATTGGTCTCAGTGGACGTTAACCACCACCATCATCATCATTATATATATATAAGAGATAAAAACATTCATTGATTTTATATAATATACTTAAGCAATGAATAAAGAAAATATAAAAGAATAAAAATATAAGTAAAAAATCCAACTATTAATACTTTATATTAACACATAATATTGATTAGTTTAATAACAATATAGAAAACAGATAAAAACACTATTGCTTTTATATCATGCACTTAAACAATGAGTAAAGAAAATATAAAAAAACAAAAATAAAAGTAAAAAATCCAACTATTAATATTTTTTTATTAACCCATAATATTGATTAGTTTAATAACTTTTAATCTGAAATGTTTAAAATACAAACTATATAAATTAAATGTTGTATTGCAAGTATACACATTCAAATAACTATTATTAAATAATTATCAAGTACGGTATATAAATTCAAATAATCATTATTTAATAATTATCAAAATATAAAAAATTGAAATATATGCAAAAATATTAATTCAATTAAAAAAAAACTAAGAAACATCTAAAATATTAATTTAATATAAAAAACTGAAAGAATGTTGGTCTCCCAAGTACGTTGCCCACTGATTTCAAAAATTTGAAATGCTTGTGGTTTTCAAAATTCGAAATTAAAATGAGAGAGAAGTTCAAAATTCCAAATTAAAATGAAGAGAAATGGGAGGCCATAACGGAGGTTGGGTTAACATAGTTTGTTTGAAGTAGTTGTTTGAAAGATGACGTGGTTGTACCTACCAAAAAAGTGCAGGTGGTACGTAAATGAGTAGTATTCATCCATGATCATGGATGAAGAAGCATGTTAATGGTATCACATAATAATTGCCTTGGAAAAAGGTTTGCCGCAAAAATTATATACACGGGGTCACAATCTTTTTAAATGTCAGATTTCTTTTCGCAAGACTATCCTTGAGATATAATAATGGGCGTATAGACTAGAAAATAAGGCTTTCCATACGAGCCATGCCCTGCCAACCGTATATGGATGTCAATTTGCAATGATTGAGTTGTCGTTGCTGGAGTTGTGCTGTGAACACAGCTAGAAATACAATGGATGTATGAATACAGATGTTAATTGTGGCATAACGTCCTGTGGACAGGCGCATACTTCAATGTTTTAATAAAGTTTTATGCTAAGAGTTTGACTCATATAATTTTTTTTTTAAAGAGCCATATAATGATGATATGAATTTTGACGTTTTAATAAAGTTGTATGTTAAGAGTTTGAGGGTGCATATAATTTTTTTTAAGAGCCATATAGTGATTATATGAATTTTAAATTCTTTTCGAATTTTAGTAAAATTTACATTTAATTATTATTAAAAATAATAATTTTATTTTACTATTTAATTATTGATAAAAATAATAATTTTATTATAAAATAAAATGAAAAGACTAAAATTTTCAATTAACTTCTATATTTTAAGTGGAATGTTATTCAAAGAAAAACTTTTAAATAGATGCAGGTAAGTATAAGTAAAACGTAGTTAAATTTACATTTAATTTTTATTAAAAATAATGACTTTATTATAAAATAAAAGGTAGAGGTCAAGTTTTCCAAGTTTCTAAATTTTAAGTAGAATGTTATTACAAAAGAATAAAGCATAGCTATACTTTATTTATAAAGCTTTAAAACATGTAAAACAAAATGTTATTACAAAAGAACAAAGCATAGCTATATCTCATTTATAGAACTTCAAAACAAGTAAAATAAACAATCATCTGAAAATAAAAATATTATTATAAGAATTTAAATTTTTAAATAAAATTATTATTATAGGAATTTGAATTTTTAATCTTTTGTAAATTTCTGCCAACTTCCTAGTCTTCAAGTTATAATTTTTCATGTTATTTAAATAAAATTATTATTAGAGGAATTTGAATTTGAATTTTTTTTTGTAAATTTCTTCCAACTTCCTAGTCCTCAAGTTATAATTTTTCATGTTATTTTTCAAATTTTAGAGAACTCAATTAGAATTTTGATAAGCATTTTAACATATGTGAAAAATCATGTTATTTTTCAGATTTTCAGAGAACCCAGTTAGACTTTTGATAAATATTTTAAAAGATGTGAAAAAATTTGGAGCTAGAAAGACTCTTGATGTTGATGTTGAACTTGAACATCACAATTTTGGCATCTTTGTTACATCGGAGTGGTCGAGCTCTGTGTTTTGATTCTCCTTTCAATCTATCATGGGATTTCCAACAAAAAGCTGCTCCCCGTTGAATCTCTGATTGGCCTCTTGTATGGTTGCAATCCTTTAAGGAGTTCTTTTTCTGACTAATATAAAAAGTTTAAATTAAATATTACACACTCTATAGGAATACATAAATCAGTAAATGCAATGACAGAAATCCAAATCAATTTTATGCTAAATGAAAATATGACTCAAATATGGAAGTAAGTGGTATAGTCAATAGTTGATGCATGCAGTAAATGCAATGACATAAATCCAAATCAATTTTATGCCAGATGCCAATATGACTCAAATATGGAAGTAGGTGGTATAGTCAATAGTTGATGCATGCATGTACAACGAGCTAACAAATCGTTTGATGCACACCACTAATTTTGTATGAAATAATCTTTTGGGTAGCTACCAACTGCAATTACGAAAATTTAGGGAGACGACATAAAGTCAGATCATTACTGAACACCATCTTTATTTCAAAGAAATAAGTTGCAAGACGCCCATCATCTATAATGATCAAATTAGAAATAACATATATTAGCGTGTGGATCAGGTCCATACTTGAACGTTTCTATAAATTTTTACTCTTGAGTGTTTTACAGTACATATAATTTTTGAGGAGCCATATAACTAGAAATTGCACCATCATCTATAACTAGCAATTTCCTTAAAGGTGCAAAGGTACACCGAACGAATAAAATATTTGGGAAGATCATCTCGCCAATCACTCTAATGTAAGCATTGTTAATCGTTTCTATGAGTGGAGAAAAATTGCTTCTCAATAACAATATGTAGATGTCTTATATCTAAAGCCACTCAGAGACGTTAGAAAGGGGCATACAAATCTCTAAAGAGGACTGCACCTATTAGATTTTAATGATTTATGAGGAGAATTAGGATGCTATTAGGATTGAAGAAGGAATTTTTGGTATTTAGAAAGATATCATTGTCATTTCCTTCGATAGAGTCTAGTTTCAGAGAAAGAGAAATGGGAATGACAATAAAAGAGGTGGAAAGAGAGACACTCTTCCAGGGAAAAAAATATAATTTCGTTAATCATTTTCTCGTTAAGTTAATTTTTGTGCTAGTTTTGAACTTCTATGTTCTATGTTTTGTAAATTTGGGAACCATGATAATATATAAGTCCTTTTAGAAGAAGAGAAAGAAATTAAAGAAAATATCACCTGTGGTGATCACAATTACATAAAAAAAAATTGGAATAAGATTTATCTTCTAATGTAGACAACCTTGAATTCACCAACTAATTTCTAAGTCATGCCTGTGAAATCCCAAGCACACAGTCTGTGATCTCAAGTTTGGGCTTGCAAATAAAACTACCAATCCTGGAATGTTTTAAACTTTCGGCGGTTTTGTATTGGGGAATGGGGTCGGGGCTAAGCCCCTGGCCCCCATTCACCTCGCACAAACGAAATTGCAAGCGAAGGAGCCGAGGGGTCGGGGCTTAGCCCCAACCCAAGGCCACACGGTATGACATATAACCACAATGCAATGGGAGTTTACACTACAAGGAAACGACCCTCTAGCGGAGGTTATAACGGAGGTTTTTAGTGTTATAAAATTGGCCAAAATTGTCAAAAAAAATTTGTTACAACATTTGTTTTTGGTAACAGAGGTTTTTGTGAAGCTTCTAACGAAATTTCAACACAACTAAAAAAACTTGAGCGACTGGAGGTTATTAGGAATGTTTTTTCTCATCGGTGCGCTAATCAGGTGTCAACGCACCAGTGCGTTTTATAGTGAACGCACCGGTACTGTAAACCTACCAAGCATTGGGACAGAAAATTTTTTTAGGATGACCCGGGGCGTTTAGCAACATCCCGGTGCGTGTCAGTCAGCAGTCGCCTCGGGGCGGTCGAAGGTGCCTGCATTGGGCCGTTAAGGTCTAAAATCGCACCGGGCGCAATGTAGGTGATGAACACACCGAGTCGTTCTAATTGATATTGATATTTGTGCGGTGCCCATAGGTCGTATCAACATACCAGAGCGTAGTATTATACAAATGCACCGGCGTGCATTATCACAAAAACGCACCGAACATTCTAATTGGTACTGGTATTTGTGTGGTGCCCATAGGTCGTAGAAACACACCAGTGAGAAGTCTCACATAAACGCACCGGTGCGCCGTATCGCACAAATGCACCGAGCGTTCTAATTGGTATTGGTATTTGTGTGGTGCACATAGGTTGTAGAAACACACCAGTGCACATTAGCATACAAATGCAACGGTGCACAGTAACTAACACACACCGATGTTCATTTTGTATTTTTTAGAAACATCGACCTGTGACAGTGAAATTATTGTGATTTTTAAAAATTCATTATTCATCAAAAGTTGACACATATCTTCTAACAGTATTCATATGAATTAAATTTTTATTAGTGCATTTGAATGTGATGTGTGGTGCTTTTCTAGTTGAACGCATCGGTGCGGTGTAGGATGAGAAACACACTAGACAAAAAAACATTCGCAAAAACCTCCACCCGCCAACCTCCTCTAGAAACCTCCACTACAAACGGATAATTGGGTTATTTTATAAGGGTTTCCTCAAAAAAATCCGTTAGAGGGTCTTTTCCTTATACTGTTAGTGCTTATCGAAAGGGGGTTGGGGTTGGGGTAAGGCCCTAGATTGTGGTCTCATGAGTTACCACAGGACCGAAAGCAGAGGCTCTAAAGTGGCGGTAGATGAATGGGGCTAACCCTTAGCCCTATCGAAGGTCTTATCCAATGGTCGAAACCATGGGTGAAGAAAAACTAACAGATGCGGAAATTTGGGGCCAGCCCAAAGTTATGTGGCGAAAATAAAACCGTGGCTCGGAGGACGTGGGGCCTATGCCAACGGGGGCCGGTGGTTATCCCCAACACCCAGGCACATGGACCAATGTGGCCTTAATTTTCCACCCATATGGTTCATTGGGATTTTAAAGGATTCGACAAATTGCACCAGAACTAGCAGGAATCTCACCGACTTCGAGAGAAAATGTCACTCGAAAGTTCCAACAAAGGTGGAATTTGTAGAACAGTTAACAAGGAAGTCTAGTTTTCAGAGCCGTTAGCAGGAAAACATCTTTAGAGCATAAATTTCTCATTTTTTCGACAAATTGAGCCCAACAAGAGCCCATCTTGGGGTTTTTGACTATTCTTGAGCAATTGGAGACATTATTTTTTCATTTTGAGCACTCTAAATCCATGAAATCACATATTTGAGCACTTAATGAAATAGGCCCAACAATGGAAGCTAGACCGGGAGATGTATCCTAAGAGGGGTGAAAGCCTTTATCATTTTGTTGTCTTATGTTGTTGTGTATGGTATATTTGTCTTTGTTTTTATGCTGCAAACTGAGTTTAATAATCATTAAATTTATCTTCTTTTACAAATTGATCCACTTCCTAAAAGATATAAAACTTAACTTGCATATTTCCTATCACCTTCAAGTTTGAATTTTAGATCACATCCTCTCTCTCTATCTATCTCTATCCCCTTCTCCCAAATAATGGTGGTAGCTTCATATCTCTCTAGAAGAATTCTCCAAATGGTGGACATCAAAGAACTATTTTATTCTCTTTTTATATGGTACCTTAAAAGGCAGCCCAGGGGAGGTAGGTGCCAAGGAGGTAGTCTTTCAACTCGAAGGAATTCTAGAAGGAAAGTTTGCTTGGAATTTAAGGGTCATGTCTTGTTGAATCTTAAGCTCTCTACCAAGCCTTAATCACATCTTTCTCTCTTTTCCCTCACCATATCATTTTCTTTGGAGACTCTCTAATCCTCATTCATAATATGCATAATAATATTTATGCAACGGATCTCAAAATGCAAACCATCCTCTCCCAAATCAAAGACATGATTGCCACAATAGAGTTCCATTGATTGTTTTCATATCCAAATATTTAAAAATAGTGTGGCAACCCATGTTTCCATTCACCTTAGTGAAAAAGGGACTTTTCTTTTTAATGAACTACGTGGTAATTTTCCAATTTCATGAAATTTTTAGAGCTCCAAGTTTCACCCTCAAAGGAACCATTGAGAAGTAGCAATGCATATTAAGTATGCACAAGAGGTTCAAGTTAGAACATGCTCCCCCCCCCACTACTCACATGAAAATCCTTTGTTGCACCATGGGGAATAAACGCCCTAGTCACATCACATGCAACCAATTTGGGATTTACCCTAGTGTCATTCCCTAGAAGAGGTTGGTTGTAATGCAAATTGATGGTTCTCCTCTTAGGAAATCTCTCAGGAGGGTGGAAGTTGATTCATCCCTAGCTCCCATCTGAATTCATGATTTAATTTCCCTTCTACTGCCATCTTTATATTAATTGCACTAGTTTGGAAAAGAGAACAAAAAATAAGGAACTGTGATTTGGACACAACTTTGGCAACATGAAGAAGCTCTACAAGAAATAAAAAATGAAATTGTAGGAAATTATTAGAGGTTGGAAGCTAGGGATGTGGTAGGTGGAGTGGGAAGTCTTAGTGGTGAAGTTCGGTTATATGCACACCTTTATCTAAAAGTATGAGTAGACTTATTCCAAGAATTTATGCTTAAATTTGTGAAGGATGCCAATGTGGCCCTCTTACATGGTGATGAGTTTGGTGGTTTTGAGAGATCCACTTCATCTCATCATATCTCTTATGCGATCCCTTCTTTTGTTTATCCTCCAATTTTCTTGGGCTTGCCTTAATGACTTGGGGACCTCTGTCTGCCAACCCAAAACTCAAAAATTCATCTTATACCAAAGTGCAAGTAATAGGTTCTAGTCTCCATGCATATTTTATGTTAATGTGTAAGAAAATTGTTGGATCTTCATCTTTGTGGTATTTTTTTCCCTTTTAGTTATATATATATTTTCCTCATGCTCCCAAGCATTTATATATCAACATTGTAATTGTAGACAATATTTTGTTATAACCATCTTCATTTTGTACTATCTATGTGACTTAGAAACAACTTTTGTGTATAAATAAATGTCCCCTGCTTATGTTAAAAAAAAAACCAAGGGTAACCTTTTGAAAAGGATAATATATGACAAATATTGCTATTCCTTATTGGAGTTCATCTTATATTAATTTGAGAACAATAAAATTATTAATCAATAAAATTTAAATTTGAAAAAAAAATACAAGTAACAATTTTTAATGAAATTATCAATTTTTTATATCATGAAAAAATCATATTTAAATATTAAATTTTATAACAAGTTTCATAAATTATAAAAGGAAACATTCTACTTAAAAATTTCCATTCTAGTGTATATTAATTTCAGTGCAAGGTTCATAACATTGTACCTGTATGGGACAAGGTTGATTTTGTTCACTACCACTATAACCACTAGGTGCACCATGTCTAGGGTATTGTTATTAATCTGTCTGCAATTTTCATCATATTGTACTCATATAGAACAGGGTTGATTCCGTCCTCTACCACTATATTCACTAGTACCTTTAATATCAACACTAGTTAATCAAAGTTTGAATCAAAATTCTTATAATATTTTACATAACATATTTACATTATTTGATCCTATCCCTAAATCTTAAAATTATAAAATTTAATATATTCAATATTCCTTCTAAAATTCTAGTGTAATCTCAAATAAAACAGTAATAAATCACTAATTTTACCATTGATAAAAGTATTTCTATATAATTATTAAAATGTAACCCAAAAAGAAAAAAAAAACTAACACGTATAATGGTTGGTATGTATTTTTTTTGGATTGTTATTTAAAATTTAGTTTATATTTATGTGTTAAACACTGAGTGGTATTTATATAAATTAAACAATTTAACTTATAATTTGTAATTTATTAATCTATATTATATTTATTAAAATAAAGTTTAATTACCCCATAAAAAGTGATTGGTCTAGATAATTTAAATGACTATCTTTCTCAATATGTAATATTGATGATAATTTCAAAACAAATACTGCAAATATTATACTGTAGGCCACGTTATCTGCTATCCGCGAACACAATAACATAAGTAAGGGAAAAAGGAGGCCCGTGGTGAGATCTGTCTGGTTTTTGCCACCCTTGAAAACAAATATTATACTGCAGGCCCACGTTATCTGAAAACACACAAAAATTTAAAGGAAAAACTATATATCTCAAACTTAACGGATGGGAAAGGAGGCCAGTAGTGAGCTCTGTCTGATTTTTGCCACCCTAGCTTTCATTGTCACCCACGCTGGTTTACTGAAAATGGTCTGGTTCCCGTAAAATGAAGAATTATGTTCTGCCCGCATAACTCAAACTTCACAGTTTAATTTTAACTGGAGCGAGAGATCTTTGTCCTTTTCGGCTGCGCAGATATTTTGAAAATTTAATAGCTGATGTTCCCAATGCAAATACCGGATTTACGGTGTCATTTCTTTAAATTCTAGCTGGAATTTATTGAAAATAGAAGTTTGATTGCTAATTTTACACAATCTAAGTGCTTTAGAGGTTTTTGAGGGTGCTGAATCCATATATAGAATCAAAACTACCTCAAAATTTTTTACCAGATTCCAATACTTAAAACTCCAAAAAATCGCACTAAAAACAACTCCAATAATAACACAAGATTTCCACAACACTGAGTGCATGGCCTGAGTTGCCAAGGTCATTGTTATTTCAAAGGCATTAATAGGCCAATAGCCCCAGAAGTATTGGTTGCCTTTTTACAAGTACTAAACGTTCTATTAGAAGCAAACAAGCTCCATTCTGATGAACACGTCATCGATTTTCCACGTCTTCACTGGCTCCGGGCCGTCAGAAAGTACGAGGCCATGGGAACCAAAGTAATGAAGCTTTTATCATTATCAGCAGCATAATAAAAATCTCCCCTATAATTCATCACTATCCAAATCAGACGCCACAGTCTGCACAAGTGAACCGTACTACACAGTGCAAACCATATGGCGGCAGCGACATCATTACCTAATCAGAATTCAAAAAATTATAAAATTAATATAATTAAAGAAAACTAATTTGTTTTTAAAAGTTAACCTTGCAAACTTGCTTTTAATTTTTGGTCAACGAAAAAATATTTCAGATTCAACTCATTATCGAATTAACAGCTGCCTTGCGGCAGGGATAATAACTAATAAAGAACAAAAATGATAATTTCTTCATTTTTCAATGTAAAATATATATTTTGGAACCTTGTTTTTAGTGTAGAATTTTGGAGTTTTGGGTGAGAATTTGAGAAAGAAAACCAAACCACAATTTGCCCCGGTCTCGTACAAAGAGAAAGCGGCTAGGTATACCCCGCATTACCTATACCACGTATACCTCTTCCTAGCTAACCCCAGTATAAGGTCCACCCCGCTATTAGGCTTATCTGCCCAGCTTTATAGACCGCACTATAGCTATCTCCACTGCGTTATCTGCCCAGCTCTCTAGACCGCACTATCCACTGCTATCTATGTATGTCCCGTATCACTGGCGGGTTCAAGTCAATCCTTTCATTCAATGCTTTCCATGACCGAAGCTTGTATCCAAAGGCGGTTTCAAGTCGATCCTTTCATTCAATGCATTGGTGTGTAGGTTATATATCAATATGTAGCACAGTATATATTGTTTGCGGTATGCATTTGGAGATAAGGAAGTAGTCCTCGAGCGATGCATGCCCCACCCCATTTGGGTTAGGGCGTATTTTGTTTTCATTGGTATACAACAAAATACCAGTTCTTCCTAACCCATATTCTATTCCTGGGCGCATACTAAATCTCTGCTGCGGCATATCCCATGGGGTAAGGAAAGATAGCATACGAGGGAGGAGGAAAAGGACAAGGAGGGAGAAGTTGCTCCCACTCTTTCACCTCCAACTGAAACAGTCAAATTAGAACACTGAACTCTGGGCTAACCCAAAGCAATTGATAAAAATGGACGGATGGGATTGAAGGAAGAGCTTCACATAGAGCTGTTGGATGGATGGATGGATTGAAATGCAAAGAACGGCTGAAATGGCCTGGCCATTTGCGTGCTTTTTGGCGTGTCAACCTCACTACACACCTTCGAAGGGACGGAGTCACTCACTATTCATATGGTGAGGGTTCAAGTAGCGATCAAACGCACGCAAATGTAAATTAAGCGGGTTATCACTCCCCTGTATGAATGCTTATTAATAGATTCTTAGATTCTATTCCAAGTAGTTGGCTCTAACACAACCGGGGGAGTCTAAATGAACAACCAGTCGTGTTTATCTGAAAGGGAGTTGGCAGGTGCGGATTGAACGGAATGCGGGGATGCGGCTTGAATGGGAAAAGCGGTAAAGCGGTAATGCAATAATGGGGCAAGGGGAGAAGCGTAAGGCATATTTCACTGGGGTAATCGGATAGAACGGAGAACGGAAAGCATACCGGGCAGGAAAAAAGAGAGTGTAACATGTGTATCTATCTGCCGTTGTAACGCTATTGTCATCGTGAAGTGCTAATTGCCATTGATCGCTATTGCCAAGCCAATCACAATCAACCTCGAAGTCACCATGTATTGGTACGACCTCCATCGGTAAGAGCAAACCTAATTGAAACATGTACCTACCTTATTGGGAAGATACCTGATTGGGGAAAAGACCTACCTCATTGTGGAACCCAAATTGTGTAACTTCACTAACTAACCACGGACTTACGGACTAACAGACTCCCTCACCTCAGTGACCCATACCGTCCCGTATCTTCTTCCCTTGTTGGATGAAGCGAAAGAGTTTATCCCATCAATCCGTAGGTCTATGTATCGTAAGTAAGAAAGAGACCCACCTTTGGCAAGCATCAAGTATTATCAATGAGCATGTACCTAACCTACCTCAAAGTGTGTCTTATTCGGTGCCATATCGTGTCGTAGTACCTTACCATCATGGTGAATGTGTCAAGTTGTGAAGGTTCCTTCTCTCATGGTCAGTGGGTGCGGACTTCCCTCTGTTCATTCTATCAGGTATGTGAACCAGGTTGACATCTCTCTTGTTCGTTGGGTGATTAGAAAAGCCAGCAAGACTAGCGAGGCCATCCCTAGTCAATAGTTTGAAACGTCGTAAAATGCCATTCTTCCAAATTGATGTTCAATTAGCCAAGTCCTTTTTGTAGCTTCCCTGTAGGCAGGCTGGTAATGACAGAAAGAGTATATCCCCATAGGTCGCCCAAAGGTCTGGACTCATGGTTGGTAGATCAGATGGGAGGCATCGTAACACTTCAAACCCTTCTAACGTAACACTTACATGTGGATAAAGATATATATCTATTTGTTTTAAGGACTAGCTTTAGTAGGAAGGGAGGTCAGGTAAGTTCTCAGAGTTCATAGCCCTAAAGAGAGATTATGAGGCGATACAGAAGCTATGCTCAAGATAAGAGAGAAGGTCTTGGGTAGGGCTAACTCTTTTGGTAGGGGTGAAGGTAATACAAAAGTAAGGGGTTGGCGGTTACGCTCAGGAGCGGCGTTTGTCGGTCTTGGTTCGGCGGGTGAAGCTGCTAAATGAGATGAGTTATAAATCAGCCATTTGGCTAAATAAAATGAGAGTTTGGTACCCGCATTATCTTTGACCCCCGAAACACGAGGCTCTCCTTTCTCAAACACGTGGTTTAGAAGCTTTTTTGGTTTTAATGGGAACCCACCCACCCCGATTGGCATTTGGTGGTAGATAGAGAGCCTCTTCATCGGGTGCGTCGTAAGTAAGATCGTCCATCGGTTTCAAAACCTACGATAAGACATCTCCCAAACATACAATAATCAATCGATCGGTTGGCTCTTTTCTGGGGAAGACTCCTCGTCCAACTCCTCAGAAATCAAATGAAATCAATCAATCATCGGTGCACTCACTTCCTCGCAATGAGAAAACACCAATATCGGGTGCTTAAGGTGCGATAAAAGGGCTTTCAAGCGGGTTTATGATCGAATGCATAGTTGTATCTCTGTGACGGGTTGGGAATCGAGGTGAAATTGGGTAGTGTGAAAGTATATGGGCTGGGTTGGTAGAATTGAACCCAATTACAAAGATAAAGAAGTTGCTATCATGAGAGATTAGAAGGAGCTACCACACTATGAACCGGTAGTGGCGTGGGCTAGTGGACGTAGTTCACTTGCCTCATTAACCTGGAGTGTTACCTTGCACTCATGAACCTGTAGTGTGCGTGGGCAGAGCAACAGGCACTAGATAGAACCTTGTCTCATGCTTGCATAACGAAGCTTGCATAGGCTTGTCCTAGATAAGCTTTCTTAAGCTTCATTTACGATTACTTGATCAATGAAAGGGATTACTTCATTTACAGCAACCGAATCTACTATCGCTAGCTTGTAACTCACCTACTGCCTCATATCGATAGCTATCACACCAAGCAATAGCACTCACCCTAACACTGCTACTTACTTTACACTACCCACCGATCAAAACTACCTGAACTATTCACACTAACCACTGATGAACACTACCTGAACTAACTACTACCTTACCAAACTCACACAGGATAAAGAGGCACTAGCACGCGTACACGCGATATGAAGTACAGGCGCAAGCGGATGTATATAAATATAAAGGAGATTAACGAACTGAAGAGCCTTCGGGCTTCTTTATCGAGAGACCAGTGGCTCCCCCTCACCCTTATGGTCAAGCACCTTGCGCATCCTTAGTAAAAAAATCCTTTTGATAGGTCCATGGAAAAGGGCTGCTCCTCCTATAGAGAAATATGCGAAGGTGCACAACGATCTTTGAGAGGAGACCTGAGACGGACGAATGAAGACTAGCCGGGAAAAATAGACGGTAGTCCTCGCCGGAGAGCCTAACCATGGCGGCCGGACACATGTCCACATAATCACTCTCTACCCCACATGGCCGGTCTTACTCGGACGCAGAGAATCATCACCAGACAAGCCAGGTCCCACAGAGGGAAGGAATAAGCCTTAAGCCTTTAGCAGCCAGTCACCTTTCCTGGATCTGCTGTTGGATCTACCCATGCCACCTTTTCTCCCTTCATTTACCACTTATCAGAAGGTCCGATAGGTCTTGCCAGACGCCACCTTCTCTTACTGAATTTTCCATATTCGCTTGGGCCACTGAAGCATTCGTGACGCCCACTTTGCTTTCTTCAATTCCCAGTCCTGAGAGGCGTTCATACTCTATATCATTTCGCTACGCCCACTTTCATCCTTTCATTTCCCATCTGAGTAAGGCCAGAGTCAGGAAATAGACATTACCGGCTACTTACCATATGCCACCTTTCAGTACCAAATTGACCATCTCAATGCGCCGCTACCTTTCTTTCAGTGACCACGCCACCTCGCCTGGCGTACCTTCCTGTTCAATAGCCATAGCAGCCCGTTCCCAATCCACCAGTTAGAGGGTCCCACAACTTAAGAAGCAGTTTAAGTTGCATCCAAGGTAGGTGGAAACAGCAATTGACCCGGCATCAGCTGCATTTGATCTTGTTGAAGCACCCTCAGTAGTTGCATTTTCTCTCACTGACCGAGCTAAAGCACCAGCAGTAGCATCTGAGCTCGTTAAAAAGCCAGTAGTCGCAGATGAATATTCATAGCTTATTCCTGCTATTCGCTTTTTATATCCTTAAAAAGCGGATATCGTTGCAAAGCTATTGTCAGACCCAAATTGATAAGCAGATACCGTTGAAGCACCACTAGGAACAGACCGAGATTGATATCCAAATCCCGTGCCCGTAGCAGGGTATCCCTATAGCGGAGTTACTAGTCCCAGATCCTATAGTTGCAGATCCATATGGAGATCATCCAGTTCAATAGCTAATTTAAGCAGCATATCCAGTAGCAACCGCCCAATATAAGCAAATACAAACCGCCGACCCTTGGATAGTGGGCGGAGGCAGAGATAGCTGGAGAGAGATACATCTCGAGACGGGTTATAACCCCCTGCATATGTAGTTGGGTAGGGGCATCACCTTGCTAAACATCCCTTCCAGGTAATTAATACAATATGACTAAAGCGGATCGTGCAATACGTTGGCGAATCCTAAGGCAATAGAATGAAGAATGCTGGTAATTGTAAATGAAATTTTAATTTGTGTTATTTAAGCGGTTTGATTGTATATGTATGGATTCAACATACGAAATATTTTTAGGGTATTTGGATTTTTGCAAGGTTTTGTTGGAACTTCATTAATGTTTGTTAGACCACCCGCAGGCGTTAGTTTTCGCTACAATCACCAGAGTTAGGATCCACGAAAAGAGGTTAGTCCATGTCACGAAACACACTGGAAGCATTAAACACAATGTCCAACAATCTCCCCCTCAACGAGCCGAGTGAGTTTCGAACTCGAGACCTGTCGCTTCGATACCACTTGTTGGAACTCACGATCGCTGCTAGAACAAAACTTGCAGGCGTTAGTCTCTGCTACAATCTCCAGAGTTAAGATCCACAAAAGGCGATTAGTCCATGTCGCGAAAAGCACAAAAATGTTGAACCCAATATCCAACAAGTTACCCATCAAGCTTGTGATTTCAATAAATTCTAACAAAATTTTAGAAAAATTAAACCAAAAAAATTCAAAAATAAAAACTTTAAAAAAAATCACACTGTAGACTAACTCACAACTCAAACATTTTCTCCCGTGGACATTAATTGTGGCTCCCAAGTTCGTTGAGTGACATTAAAACGGTGCAAACTGGACTTCAATTGTCGCTGCCAAGTTCGTTAAGGTGGCATTAAAACAGTTTGAACTAACTCCTTAAAATAAGTGCGCCCATTTTTGCGTTATATGGTTAAATATTCTCATGGAAAACTTTCCATGAAAGGTGAGATCTCAGAGTTGATTTGTGCTAACAGGGATCTTTTTTTGTGTTGATCCTCCAGTTTGGGTTGGAGGGAACCCCGTGAGATAGAGCAATCTAAGCTTTTGCTTAGGCTACTCTTTTGGAACTGCATTGCAGACAGAGACTGCCAGTTATTTTGTTTCTGTGCTGAGATATTTATGCCAGGAGACTCGATGTCCTTTCTTTCTATTCTGGAATTGGGGGTGCATATGTGGGTTTTGGGAATAAATCTCCAATTGGTTGTATCAATGGAAATTCTCGAGGAAAATCAACTTATCCTCAAAAGCTGGTGGGAAATAACGCGACAGAAAGGTAAATTGTTTTAATTGGAAGATACTCAGAACCTAGAGGACAAATAGCTTGAAGCTGTGATTAATTTAGCAGGAGTTTGATAATATTCTTGGAGAAAGCTCCTGTAACAATCTGACAGGGAACAACAGTTGCACAACAGATGGGTTGAAGGAGGAGCATTCCTCTCTTTTCTTGGGGTTTCATGGATTGTGAATTTTGTTAGGCATGTCATGCGTTCAAAAGGTACTATTTTGAAACTTAACTACATGATTTCAATTCTATTTTATGTTGAGCTTCTCAATTCTGTTATATGGAGATTTTCTTAAAGTCGCTTGTTTCTGAACTAGCAAACATATGATTTTTGGAGGGAAAAAACTCAGTTGCCAACTCTAATGGTGGTAAAAAATTCACTTACCCATTCTAAGATATTTGAAAAACTTGTCTGTATGTTTAGGTCTATGGTTGGAAACGTTTCAAGGCCATCACCAAAGAGAAGGAAAATTGCCCAAATCATACTGTATATCTAGTGAATTTTATTTTATGGTGACCTTCCCAATTCTGTTCTATAGCTACTTTCTCAAGACACTTGTCTCTGAACTAGAAAGCATACAGTTTTTTGTTGTAAAAAATCAGTCACCCACTCTAATGGTGGTAAAAAATTCACTTACTCATTTTAAGATATTTGAAAAATTTGTACTTTGCAAGTATTGGCGTTTTTTTGATTAATATTCAAAGATTTCCGTGGAGTGTGTTGTTAAAACATTTTTTAATGTAAAGTCATGAGTTCAATTCCCCACCCTTATTTAGATGATATTTGAACATGATGAAGAAAATGTATTCATAACAGTTTCCAAAAAAAATATTCAAGGATTTCTGAGCTAGTAAATATGAAAAATTTTCATGCCCATTAGACAGAAAATTGATATCAATTTGTTTTTCCCCGTCCCCTTGTAATTGGTTAACATTTTGAAGTAGTTAAGGGTATTCTACATTTGTTTTTTGAATTATGTTCTTCGTTTGAAATGACTGCCTGCATTTTTTTAATTGCTTTTTCTTATACTACTGCTTATGCTTGTAGCAAGAAATATACTTAAAAGAGACCAGCATCCTATGGTGGGGCTCTTTTCATTTCTTTCGGCTCCGCCCATTATGTAAGATAATAGGAAAACAAGAACAGATCATCTTCCTTGAGGCAGGTGAAATGAGGCCCGCAAAATCAATACCCTTTTGTTGAAAAGGGTCTGGCTAAAACTAGCTGCAAGTGTACCACTTGTCTCTGAAAATAGATGGCCAACAGTATGTACTTTGTGTGCAGTTTGTGTGCAGTTCTTGGGCTGCAAAATGTCTTTCAGGAAGGTCTCCTTGCTTATGCTCAAAATGTGATAGATGTCATCCTCTCTTTCACATCTCTGCAGAACATAATCAATATCTTGTTTGTACAAGCTCCTCGAAATTCAAGGAAGCACCTTGTTTCACCAATGATCTATGATCATTTTCAAAAAAAGTTGTGGCAACACCCCACCAACACCAAAGTTTCTATATCATCGAACCATGGCGTCCTTGTGCTGGTTGCAAACAGGTGCACGCCAGGACCATATCTTCAACAGGGTTCCCTTCTACTTTATTCACCGACAATGAGAGATGATCTGCAATTATGTTATCTTTCTGAGATTATCTTGGATGTCTAAATTAAAATCCTGAACAGTACTGAATAGTGGATGATGGATGAAGTGGTGGTGGTCTTATTCATCTAGAACATTATTGTTGAATGTTTGATGAGTGGTCAAAATAAATAAGGAAATATTTTTTTGGCTGACTTAGCACCTCTGATCAATACAATGAAGCAACAATTGCTTTATTTTGGATATTTAATAAATAAAAATCCCTGCCATGCTATGAGAGAACCCTTTGGCACACACATGGGCATGATCATGTCATTGGAGGACTTGAACCTTAGTGGGAGTAATAACAACACCTTGTTTTCATTGGCTTGGCAAGCCACCAATGACAACAAATGAATTTTTATTTGAGAAATGTTGCATATATTATTTGAAGGTCAAATCACTACATACACAATTTCTTTTATCACATGAAAAATAGGAGTCTTTGTAAAATCTTGCTAATGTTCATCTGATTTCACAAAGATCTTGGTTTGGGTTTAAAATTTTTTCTTCAAAGTTTGGATTTAAGAGCATTTCTAAGAAGCAAACTGATTTTACAAAGAATTGTTTTGCGTTTAAAGAATTTTTTTGGAAGACATTTCTTGGAGGCGGTCTGATTTTGCAAAAAATTGTTTTGAACTTAAAAAAATTTCTTTGACATACATTCAAAAGACATTTCTTGGAGGTATGTACGTGTTTTGAGTTGAAGTAAATTTTTTGAGCTTCGTTTCATTTTTATAAGACATTTTTCTCTCGAATTTTTTCAAATAAGTGTTTTGGATTAGAGTATGTATTTTTTGCAAAAAATTTAAACTGAATTTTTTTAAATTAAATCTTTTGTGATATTTTTTGTAATCGAGTTATTGTCTAATTTTTTGAAGGAAATTTTTTTAACTTCATACCCTATTATCATGGGAAATCGAATAACTTGTGCGAGAAAATATGATCGAAAAAGAGACCCTGAGGAACATAGAGAAGAGACGAGACGATCTCGCAAAAGAAAGTTAGAAGCCCTCTCAAATATTGAAGAGGAAAATCAACTTCAAGCAGAAATTGAAGCATATATGTAAATGTAAATATTATGATCTACTGATATATTTAAATTTTCCTAATGTAAAATGTGAAGCTTAATTTTTATTTGATGAACTAATTTGAAAAATATTTTGTTTAATGTAAACAGACAAAAATATTCCTCAAAATATTGAAGAATAAAATCAACCTCAAGCAAAAATTGAAGCAGTTATGTAAATGTAAATATTATGATCTATTGATATATTTAAAATTTTCCTAATGTAAAATGTGAAGCTTAATTTTTATTTGATAAAATAATTTGAAAAATATTTTGTTTAATGTAAACAGATAGAGATATTCCTCAAAATATTGAAGAAGAAAATTAACCTCAAGCAGAAATTGAAGCAGGTATGTAAATGTAAATCTTATGATCTATTGATATAATTAAAATTTTCCTAATGTAAAATGTGAAGCTTAATTTTTATTTGATGAATTAATTTGAAAAATATTTTGTTTAATGTAAACAGACAGAGATATTCCTCAAAATATTGAAGAAGAAAATCAACCTCAAGCAGAAATTGAAGCAGGTATGTAAATGCAAATATTATGATCTATTGATATATTTAAAATTTTCCTAATGTAAAATGTGAAGCTTAATTTTTATTTGATGAACTAATTTGAAAAATATTTGAAATTATAGATATATTTATTAATTTAGTTATTTATTGAATATGCACTATTTTTTCGAATATGTACAGATGAAATCACTATCGATAATGAGATGTTAGAAAATGTTGACACTCACACATATGGAGATAAAAAACCTGACCATGTTATACGATATCGTGTTAACTACATTTTTGAAAAGTATTTCTTAAATGAGTGGGTGACAGTTCAGGCTCAAATGTTGAAAGGTCTCCTATCATTAAGGAAATTAAAAGAAGCTACGACACTATTGGGTATTCAAAAATCAACCAAAGATAAAAAAAATGAAGGAAGATGTGATAAAAAATATGAGTAGTGCTATAAAGTCAATTAAGAGATCTAGAGAAAAAGATGTTTCAATTGTACGTAGAGGAATACAGATGGCAATGGTTTCATCAAGTACTCAAGAGAATCGTTTGGTAACATCTATGGCACGAGCACTGGGAACCTCGCAAAAAAATTTGCACAAACATCGGAAATTTCGGCTGCAAATAGATGTAAATGATGAACTCGCTTGTTGGAGAGCTATTTGTAGGCAACCATACAAAGATAGACTTGGAGAAAATGTTAAAAAAATAATATATGAATATTGGAAAAACAATTCGCGTGTTTCACCAACTGCAAGACATGTGATGCGAAGAAGAATAACACGAAATCAGTATGAAGAACATGAAAAACATCTCTTGGAAACCACTCAAATAGAGTTATTCAACAAGTTCAAAGAAGAGAATCGTCAAATTCATGTTTCACTCAGTGCTTTTGTTCAACAAAAACCATGGTATGTAAAACCTATCACCGTACGTGACACTTGTTGTTGCCATTATCATGTGGAATTTGAGTTATATTATGACACATTCTTTGATTTTGGTAGAACATTATGGAAGGATTCACCTCCTCCTTCCACTATCCGTGATTTCATATCTCAAATTCTATGTGAAAGAGAAAGCGATGAACTATTTTACAAAAAGAAATGTGTTGGTGGTAAAAAATGCGATGATTGTGGAAATTTGACCAAATTTCAAAACAAATATCGTACTGATATAAATGATCAATCATTTTCCAACATGAAAGTGAAATGGAAGAGATATGAATATATCGATACATCAATTCAAGGTGCAAATAGTGTTAAAAGAATTGAATTACTAGAAGACGAAATTTTTGTGATAGACTTTTTGAGAAAGTTTGAGGCAGAAATTTACAAATACACCAAGCATTCCCATAGAGCTCGATGGCAAGACTTGCAATTCAAAAAATCTCGTGAAGTTTTTCCACCAGGGACCATTTTGTCAGTGATTGATTTTGTAGAAAACTACACATTTGTTCCACAAAAAGAAATTCAGAGTGAATACTATCATTCTGACCAAGTCTCCATGCTCGTTCATATTCTATATAGACATGCTGAACAAAATGTCGATCATATAGAAAGCACGAGTGAAAATCGACATATCATTAAAGAATATCACTTTTATGTCAGTGACGATCATACACATGATACATGTTTTGTACAACATTGTTTCGGAAGAATTTATGATTCATTGAAAAATCGTGGAATAACATTCAATGAACATTGGATATGGTCAGACGGATGCGCAGGTCAATTCAAATCTGCACGATCATTCTTTTGGTTGTATTGTCTTCATAAGAAAACCTGCATTAAACATTGTTGGAATTTCTTCGAGACTGGCCATGGAAAAGGAGAACATGACGGTGCAGGAGCATGCATAAAACGAGTACTTCGAAGATATCAAATGAACCACTTTGCACGTCGACTTGTGAACGCTGAAGAAGTTGTTCAATGGTGCAAAACTGCTCTAAGCCATGAGATTAACCCATCAAGAGAAGTGCGAAGGTACATTCAATTTAATTTATATTGAAAATCTAATTTTAAACATTGTACATTTATCATGCAATGATTATTTTTAATTGTATTTTGATATCATATTTACAAATTATTTTTCTAATTTTCCATATAAAGGTTTTTTTTGGCATATTGGAATCGAAGACGTAGATAGATCAATTGGAAATGACGTTGAAACAATAAAAGGGACTCGAAAATTGCATTCAATTCAAACAAAGTTGTCCAGAAATGTGTTTGCATTGGATAAAAGAAAATATTCTTGTTTCTGTGATGTTTGCATAGACAACACAAAATCCAATGACGTTTGTAAAAATAAAATGTATGTGAACGATTGGAAACATACAGAGCTAAATACAAAGGGCAAAATGTCTGTTGCAATGTTTGAAGAAATGCAATCAGAGGAAACTACAATATCATCCGATGGTGATAGAGTTTCTGATCTTGTTAGAGAAGGTAACATTTGAATTACTTTCTAATGATTTAAAAATCTAGAAATAAATTTAAATATGTATAATTTTGTTAAATTTATTTTATTGTGCAGGAGATGTTTTTGCTGTAATTGCACCTATTGACAACGATGAAAATGTGAAGTATTATTTGATGCGTTGCATTGAACAAAAAATGAAATTATTACAAGACTATAATGATCACGGATTTCAGTATGACAAAGGGTCTATTATACTGAAAGGTTATTTTTTCAAACAAACTCGTCAAAGTGGAGACTTTGTTTACTTCGAAGACTATGAACTTGATTCCATAAGTTGTCAATATAGTCACTTGGTGTGTGCAGCACGCATAAAGTTGATAGAAGTTCAATCAAAGAAAAAATAAAAAATTAAGAGATGGAAAATGTCAAAATCTGATCATGAACGGATTATTGAAGATGGAATTCCATTAGAATTTTTTTGAGTGAATTGTCCAACAATTTATTCTCTTTGGATTAAATATGTTTTAGAACTTCCAGTACTCAACTAAAAATTGAGTTGCTTATGTTATTTGTGCAAGTGTTTGCACATGTACAAATTGTTTTGGTACAAGCACATGCTCTAGTATCAACTGAAAGTAGCTTTTCTATACATGTGCATTGATGAAAAATGTTATATATATATATATATATATATATATATATTATAGAATGAAATTAATTGTTCTAGTTATACTATGTGCATTGATGAAAAATTATTTATGTACTCAATATATATATTCTAGAATGTAATTAATTGGAACTAGTTTTTCTATGTGCATTGATGAAAAACTAGTTGGATTTTCTGGTAAAAAGTATGGACACAATGTAAATAAATCATCTGCAGTATAGTTTTGTACGAAAATTCCTTTTAGACAAGAGACTCGGAGCACTTCTCCGACTTTTGGTGGGATTTGACCCACATCTCTAATCTTGATTGAAAATCTAGTACAAAATTTGCTTGTCCAATGGTCAGATATGTTCAATGTGCATTGATGAAAAATGTTACTTGTCTTGGATAGATATGTTCTAGAATGCACAATTAATTGTTCCAAGTAGTTTTTCTATGTGCATTGATGAAAAACTAGTTGGATTTTCTGGTAAAAAGTTTCCACAATGTAAATAAATCAACAAGGCTACCTATTTGAGTGCATTAATGACATTGACCCAAATTCAACAAACATATATATATGTACTAGACTTATATTTCCAATCAAAATTAAAGGGATAATTTGTACATATATCTACTTCTTTAAACTCTTTTTTCAATTAGAGCTCAATTGATACATGGTTAGTTGCATTGAAAATCTATGTTCTTCCTATTGGAAATTTTTTCATTCAAACAAAACTACATGGAGAGATCAAAAGCAAACTTAAAATTTCAAATGTACTTCAACCATCCAAAAGGGATTTGTGCAACATTACTTGACATGCCATGCCAATTATGGTGAACAACTATCCAATAGAAACATTTAACATTATATACCATATGTACCAAATTTAGATTGAAACCATCCAAAACTTTAAAATTTTAAGAACTTTTGATAATATATCGTGCAACATTAAAACATTAAACATCACATGCGAAATGTAGATTGAAACCATTCAAAACTTGAGTTTAAAAAACTTTTTGATCATATATAGATCGTTATTTCATATGCCATGCTAATTATAGTTCAACTAGATGGACAATAGAAACATTTAAGATTGTATACCACATGTTCCAAATGTAGATTGAAACAATCCAAAACTTTAAGTTTTAAAAACCTTTTGATTATATATCGTGCAACATTAAAACATTAAACATTTAAAGTTCATTAAATATCACATGCAAAATGTAGATTGAAACCATCCAAAACTTGAGTTTTAAAAACTTCACATGCCATGCCAATTATAATTGAACTATCCAACAAAAACATTTAACATTAAATATCACATGCCAAATGTAGATTGAAACCATCCAAAACTTTTACCTATTAATTTAACAAAAAAATATAGATCACAACATTACTTCACATGCCAAATGTACTCCAAGCATCCAAAACTTAAATTTTAAAAACAAAACAAATTATAACACATGTCATTACATAACATGCCAAATGTAGTTCAGATGACAACATTAATTTATAGATGACAACATTACTTCACATTCACATGCCAAAAGTACTAAAACCATTCAAAAATTAAATAAAACAAATTATATTAACAATGTAATAAAATATGTCCAAAAATTGTAAATCTCACAAGTATCAAACTGTATCAAGTTTAACAAATTTTAAGACCATCTAAATTTTGAAATCAAATCTACAAATCATGTCCATCAAGTAGAGACAGATCTAGTGTCTTCCCTACTAGGGTCTCAGTCCGCGCCCTATCATGTGAATGGAAAACCTACATACACAATGCACATGTACTTGAACATTAAAATTTGATGTTTTAAAAATGAATGAGAATATATATATCTAGAACTTCATGTAAAAAACAAAATATAACAAAAAAATCATGCAATACCTCATAAGGTTCCCTCTCCATTTGATGAACAAGTTCTCCCATAGGAACATCTGCAACGGTAAACTGTACAATATACATGTACAGTTAAATATATATATATATATATATATATATATATTAAAAACTTTCAAATGAAAATACACGTGTACATATATAAACTTATTTTCAATAATATTAAAAAAGTCCAACTAAAGATAACTTGTTCAAATGCTGTGGATGTTCCTATCTCCGTCGCTAGAGTCCAGGGATTAAAGAAATCTTCTCTAGGAACTTAAATTCAAAAATTTTTAAATAACTCAAAATATAGATCTCTTTCTCTATATATATATATATATATATCTCAATTTTTAATGGAACTTTTTGAGGTAGAATATATATAGAAAATTGTTTATATATATATATATATATATATATATATATATATACTTGAGGTAGAATATATATATATATATATATATATATAATAGAAAATTGTCCATACTTGTGGCTCATATCCAAAGGAAGTAGAAGGTACATCTCCCAAGGAAGAAGAAGGTACCGCCATTCCAAAAACATCAGACGGAATCGGTACCTATTAAAACATTTTATCAAATTATATATATACATACATGTACATGTGTGGAAACAATTATTTATTTTAAAGGACCACTTAAAAAACACTAACATTTGCCAACATATTTTGATGGTCAGACCCATCTGCATTGTTTGAACCAGAGGTCCCAAACGTGATATTATCATTTTCGTCACGCATCATGTGTGAGAACTGCAAATGACGTTTTAACATATAATCATACATTTTTGTTAGATTAATGTACACATACAAATAAATGTATACATGTACATACACATGTATTTATTACAAATTGTACACATGTATATGTAAAAATAATTTCAAACCCTAAGGTCATTAACACATACCGTTCCGGTGCCCTCTTCCTCATGAAAAATTAGGTCTTGCAAACCATTGTGACAATTTTTTGCATATGTTCGGAGATCTTCAACACTCATGTTGTCAATCTCCTCATCTGTACAATAAACAAAATTGGCACGTGCATTTTCACGTGCTCTTTTTTGATTTAAAGAAAGATCGACTCCACCCAATCCGCTATGAACATTCTCGATCATAACATCCCTGGCTTCTCGACTTATATGAGAAGTCGCATCCATCTCTGATCACAAAGTTTCGACTCGAAACGGTCGACTCACCAATGGCGGCTCAGGGCGAGGCAACTCCACATCTCGCTTAGCGCCCTTACGGTCATATAATCGACCTTTTCCCGGGCCAAAAAATTCTGAAGGAAGATCATTGTAATTGGGTTTCATACCCAAAAAAAATTCTGCATAAAACATTTGAGAAAAATAGACAGGAACCTCATCGTTCCATCGAAGCCTTCCATAGGCCGCAAGGTGCCTATCATACAAATAACAAGCTATGTTTGGGTGCTTGAAATACTGCACCTTCAACATTTTTCTTTTTGGCCCTTCCTTGTAATTAAACATTGACTTGGCCACTTCTTTTGTAACTTTTTGTTTTACGTCCTCCCATTTATCGAGACCCATCACTATTTCTTTTCTCTTTCTCATCATTTCTACAAATGAATCAGTTGTTGGCCCAATATTTCTGTACACATTTACCATTTCACCCAATGAATGTGTAACTATCTTAAGGCTTTGTCGACTCTCAACAGGTAGAGACAAAGCCACGAGATCTCTTTGCAATTTTGCATGAAGTCTTTCACACCTTTGTAAGGTCCATTCCGCCATGTTGGTTTCCCATGGTATATCAGTAATCTCGGTTGGATAAGTTGTGTTGGGTTGACAACCTTCTTCTTGAATGTAGCGGGCTGCCCTGCGTCTATTTTGACCACTAGTTCGAACATTTTCGGCCTCTGCATCAATATATATATAATTTCGTATATTAGAAAAAACACGTGTAAAAAAAGTTGTACAAATTTAATGAAAAAATATTGAAATTGATGGCAACCTTGACGTTGTTGGTTAACATCTTCTCCAACATGACCCTGCTGAGAACCAGACCCAGAATGACGCTGCTGAGAACCAGACCCAAAATGACCCTGTTGAGAACCAGCAGTCGTTGATTGGCCTTCGGGGGAATAAATATCACCCCCTTCACGCAACCTGCTACCACTCATACCTCGACCGATTGAACCTTGGCCATGCTCCATGGATGGAGTAGAAACCCTTCTCCTCTTGCCTCCTAAAAATTAAAATATGAAACTTATTAACAACTAATTTCACTCACAAAGTTAATAAAAAAATCAATTCCATATGTACACACATGTATGGAGATTTAATATTATATTTAAATACCGTGAACATCCTCCGATCCCTGAACCTCCATATGGGATTCGGCTGATCTTCGTCTTTCATCCTCCATGATATATATCTATTGGTCGAAATTTACACAAAATAGATTTCAAAAAATCAATTTGTAATTTAGTGTACACAAATTATGTAGAACACAACTTTCAAAGCAATAATTGATCATGTGTGAAACTAAATTTAATTGAAAAAGATATTATAAAAATTATAAGTTCACCAAATTGCGCTTTACATGGTGGGAGCACACTTGGTATAAAATTTACCACTTATACACTTTAGTTTGTGGGAGAAATGACACATGTACATAGTTTACCTTAAAGTTGTCGTGTTTTATGGATATTAAAATGAAGAACTTTTATTTAGATCCATTCCAGAGATTGACTGTAGGGGCATTTACTAGATATGTCACCTTTCATAAAAGATGAGATCCAGAGGCTACCTGGCCCTTTACAGACTCTGCCTATAGAACTTGTAGAAGTAAACACTAGAGGCATTAACAATATCAAATAACATGTTCATGCTCAGACATGGGAATGTGTCTCTTTCCTACGCAAAAAAATAGTTCAAGGTAGTTAATCTTCATAGACACGTCATCAAGCAGGTCAATGTGATCATCCCCAACTTACTTTTCATGAAATTAGGCTTGGAATCCTCTACAACCTGGTGGATGGAGTTGAATGGGAACTAGGTCAAGGCCTTTACAAAATACATGCTAGTGAATTTAACACTTACTAGGTTATGCCAACAAATAAAGTGGGAGAAATGTTTTCTCCTCTAGGTTATCCAATTGGGTGTGTAATACGAACTTCACCCATTTCCTACAGGTTTCTCTCTTAGGTTACAAAGTGTCTTCCACCTTATTAGTTATATATTTTTCAATTTCCCGTGGATTCCTTGAATTTTTTCTCCTACCATCTCTCTCTCTCACTCCCCAAATTATTGTCATCAAACATGCCCCATTGAGGATCTGGAGCAATGTTTGCACCATACTTAGAACTGTCATTGCTGCTAATTGAAATTGGAGAGTCATGTATACTAGATTTCTTGCTTAAGTGGCTCTTACTTGGACAATATCCTGAGATGAGTTTGACATGATGGTCATATGAGGTTGGAAGCTACTTGGTGTAATTTTCCTTAAATCTTAAAAAAAAACAGAGCAAAAATGTCATTTTCGATCATTTTTTATTAGCTTCTACATACAGCAGATGTTATCACAATTGCAACAGAATCATTTCCATGAGCATGAATTATGAATGTCGCAAGCCAAATTGCAAGGAAATTTGCATTCATTTTAGGCAAAAGAAGGCTATGACATTAAGGTCCATGCTAGAAAAAATTATGCAAATAAGGTTGCTAAGTCTTGATACTTACCATGTGTTTCAAAGCCATAATGAAGGTTGGCTTTGAGAGTGTCCTCCCAAAGCCCTGTCTTGAGATGAAATTTAATTCAATGACTCTTAGAGTTGCAAGGTGGAATTGATAGAACTATTTGATTTCTTTACCATAGATAGATATCTCCTTTCATCTATACCTTTCTCTACCATCTAATTTCCAAGTGAAATGGGAATTTTCACATTTTGAATGCCATTACCATGTAGTTTGGTAGTCTGCTAGCTAGACCTATCACAAGTAAGGTTGTCATACCAAACTATTTCTCTTGCTCAACTCAGTGACCATGACTCTCTTCTCACACTGCTTACCATAAGATCTTTAATTGTACATGTCACACAAAGTTGGGGGTTCTAGGTCTACACCTATTAGGTAAAGTTGTATTTTATGGCATTGTGGTCCTTAAATTTGGAGGTGTTCCACCTGAAAAAGTAGGCATTAAATATGGATGAAAAGGATTTGTTTTAACTTTGATAGAATTTCCTTGTGGAATTACTGAATTTCTCGACAACATCATGCTAGCTTTGCTTAGAGAAGAAGGTTTTGGAGGAGAAATTGAATTCTTTCGACTTATTTTTGGCATTGAAGTTTGAAATAGTAGTTTTGATGACTCCATTGATGACCTTGCTGAGGAATTTGATGCACACAATATTGACTTTGAATATGGTTTAGAAGACGTTGATGAAGTTGTAGATATTGGTGTTGTCACTGAATGTTTCTTTGTTGTTGGACTTCATCAAGACAAAATTTAACTTTACGAGCAGATTGAAGACCTTGAAGAGGTTTTAGATTTTGTTGTTCTCACTGAAGGTTTTTGTCTAGTTTTGTTTCTTAAACCATCATTTCCATAGGACATTTTTGGTGAATAGATTATTGACCTTGATGAGAGGATATGATACCTTGAAGAGGCTACATCTTTTGGTGACGTCACTAATTGTTTCTCTATTATTATGTTTGTTAAACATCTCGCTTAGGGCGAGGCAAATCCACATATATTGTATAGTTTATGGGACAGAAATCAATATGTAGAAATATTCACTTGGTTTTTATAATTGGATAGAAGAATGACTTAAAATGACCTTGTATGTCTTCTCATTTTAGAGCTCAAATTTTTAGGAAGGATTTAAGTATCTACCTTTCAAGAATCACTAGAAGAGGTTGATAAAGAATATAGGAAGACAAAAAACTAACCAGTGGTGTACTAAATGGATTTCTTGGGAGGTAGATTGGCATATGGACTTTTGGTAGCTAGAACTTTTCCAAATAAGTGAATGTATTTGAAAACTAAACCTCTAGTTTATTTTGGTTTAGACAAGGTCTAGAATTTGAAAAGTGAATTCCCTCTTTCTTCCTCTTACATGTCCAATGATCGAAATCTGGATTGAGGGAAAAAAATTTCCTAAATAAAAATTTTGCATTTTATTTGTACACATGAGTTTTTAAAAGCTAATTAACTCATAAATTTCTCACAAAATACACTTAAAGCTTGAAACAAACCCCTTCCCAATTGGCTAACTTTAGATGATCCTAAACACATTTTATTTAACTAATGAGGGAGATAGCCCAATAAAACTAGTTTGTCCATATTCAAATCAAGTTGGTATCAAAGTACAATTTAGCTCATTTTAGTCAAGGTTAGTTAGAATAATTAGCTATTGGTTTCTGTCTTGAATTTCCTCTCAAAATGAATGTGTGCGTGCTTTTGAGAGACACACTAGAGGAATAAGGTCCAAATTTTTGATGAAAATGTGCTATGAAAGTAAAGGGTTAAAGGAAAACATGTACAAGGCATAGTTGAGTACAAGGCATAGTTGAGCCAAATGTTGTTGAGGAAGGGACTAATTATTTGGGTCTTGGTTATGGAAAAAATGATGGAGAATGCTCCAAAGCCAAGGAGGCACATGAAGCTGTTCCAAGAAGGAATTTTATTTCGTGTTCATTACCTCAAGCTTGTGAAGTTTGTGTTCATGATGAATGGAAAAGTTTGACACCCACTTTGCAAGAAGATGTTAATAAACATGCAGCTAATGAGAATGTAAAAGAAGAGAATGTTGAAAGCTCTATCTAGTCATTGAATTCATTGCTAGTATTCAGAGGAGAGCCACTACCTCATCAAATTCACCTCCTCAAGAAGGCGACAACGGTGAATGTTCAAGGTATAAATTTGCCTTTAATCAAATTTCTTTTGATTATGATAAACATGGTAAATATTCACATAAGATATAGAAAATAACTTGCGCATGTTCCTTTTGTGGTTTGAATAACCATAATGTTTATAGATGTTGGAAGAAGATATCCATGCACATTGAAACTTTCTAAATAAATGAGGCAAAAAATCAAAGGCCCATTGGACAAGGAAAATGATGTTGAAAATAAGATGCAATTGTTTATTACTCATTGCCATAAGAAAGGTCACCTTATAGACAAGTGTTGGACTTTGTATCCAACAAGTCATCCACAACATTTGAAGAAGGTGGAAAGAGATAACGACAAGAATGGAAAAAAGGATTCCATAATCGATGAGGGTCAAGATGATTCACATGATGAAGTGCAGCTAAAAGAAGCGCCATTGAAATGGTTTGCTAACAGATGGTTAGATTTCTTATCCAATTAAGGCCTTACATGTATTTTGATGTTTCATGAATTTCTTTGCAAATTCAAAGTATGGTGCATGTTGCATGAAGCAAGATGTTGAAAGTAGAGTTATGTTAGACACACTTAAATGCAACAAATATAGAAATTTGTACATGAGCTCTATTATTTGACTTAAGAGTCAGTTGTTTGAAGAGGCATGTTTTGTCGACTTGTGTTTGGTTGATGGTTTTGTACACCAATATGTAAGAGTACATGGAGATATTCACATGATGTGAATTTTTTTCTTTTAAGGAGAAAAATGATATGTCAGCGAGCTATGTTTCTTGCATGATGTGTTTTCAGTTTGATGGTTTTGTTTGTGACAAGACGTCACAAGATTTTGGGAAGGGCCACTCTTGAGCGAGAGCCTCATGATTACAACCTAATCATGAGAATCAAATGGGAATGCATCCTTATTTTGAAAACAAATAGGATTCTAAGCTACCTAGGACTCAAACCATTATTTTTAAATTTGAAATATCATGGTGTGTTGTTTCAATGCCTGAATCCACAACCCTAACATAAATTGTTTTATTCTTTTTTTGCAGGATTTATTTGGTTATATTAAAAGTCAGTTGAATTTAAAATTCTTGGCTTAGTGGCATGAACCAAACATATTGTACATATTAAATGAGGAATTTCGCTCTCCCAATCATTTCTAAATCACCTATATCACCAAGAAAACATGTTTTAAAAGAACATACTTTGGTATGGGAAAGACCTTAGGTTTCAAATATTATAAGAAGGTTTTTGATATGGTTGAGAGAATGTGGAAAATAGAATCCATAAACAAATTAATTTTCAAAACGTATTACTTTCAAAGTATCAACAAGGAACATGTACAAGGGTGTTCAATGAATTAACGCTATTTATTTAAATTCCATGATGTATATCTTACTCATAATTTTAACAAATTATTAAATAATGATCTAGATTGGATAATTATATTATTTGTCATATATTTTGATGCTTATAGAGTGAAAAAACTGAAAGAATCAACTTGTAGGGTAATTTTAATGGTGGGTGGAGAATTGGGATCTAAAACCTTTTGGAGTCATTTTGAGGTATTAAATGACATTTTTGGGGGTCAAACGATTATTCCTTGTGCTGAAATCTTGACCATTATTCTACACTTAAAGACATATATCCAATGGTGCAAGAAAAACATCAAATGAAGTTCATTCAAAATTTATGCCTTTAGTAAGTTGACCTATATCATGTTGACCACCATGGTACGAGAGAATGACATTTTAGCCCCATTACTCATGCATAGCAAGCTAGCTACATGTGGAATTTTAACAAGACTCTAAAAGGTCTAAAATCACAAACCTCGTTAATGGTTGATAGAGTCAAATCTTACACCTAGTTGGCTATCACACTATGTTAAATACTTGGCCACTAGGAGGAATAAGAGTTCCATTTTGTGTTATTGTATTTTGTTCCATAGTTGAAAATACAGCTAGGAGTGTGAAGTTAGAGAGAAAAATGTATGAATTTAAGTTTTTATAGCAACCTTACATGCTAAAAGTCTTAGCTAACTCTAGAGAGATTACCTCTTTCTTTGTACTCACATATTTTCCATACCAGAAAAGAGAGAGTAGAGAATGTTTACATTTTAGTGTTGTTTTTCTCCCATAAGGATTTCCTAGGGAAAAAGGAGTCTAGAGCATCATTACTTTTTAGGGTTGCTTGTCTCCCATAAGGATTTCCTAGGAAAATAACTGTGTTGATTGTCTAGAGATATGTATGTGTGTGTTTCATTATGTTCTCTATTTCTTACGTTGTGTTTCATTATGTTTTATATTTCTTACATTTCTTCCCTCCTATTTTTCTTTCCAATCAAGGTTTATAAAGTAACATGACAAGCAACATGAGACTTGGAAAAATCATTTTCATTATCTATATGGAAGGCAAGAAGGATTATATCCCCTTAAGCTTAAACTTATGTAGTTTGTCAATTTTTATCATATATTTTTTGGTAAGGGTAAATGTTTTTTATCTATAGTACAAGTCATGGGTTCCCCAATTTTACCTTATGTAAAGCATGATTCTAGGATTACTACAATTTGTACTTGGTTTTTTATTGTGATGATGCCCTGTCTCAATCACTTGGCCATCTCTCTATGGGTAGTTAAATCTTTATAACAATACTTAAGTAATATTTATATATTTTTATTATGTGAAATGTAAAAAATGGTATACTATTTTTCATAAAATTGGGTTGAGTTTATCATATATTTCGATGAAAGTTGATTATATGACATGTTTTCTTTAAAAGGATCTAACAATTTTGTTAAGGTATGAATTTGCAATTTTGTGTGGCTCTCTATCAACCTTCACTTCCTCATTTCTAGAAAAAATATACTTGCTCATTTGTATACCCACTTTCTATTCAAATGCATGAGTTTTGAACTCTCGATAACTATGTTTTTCCACACAGGAAAATTATATGTCACATTTTATACTAAAGTTCTAAATATTATTTTGAAGTTTGGATTACTGTTATTCTTTTATATAATTTAACATTAGATATAAGTTTAAATTGAAATCTACTTAGATGAAATATAGCTTAGATATGGCATTTACAAATTATTATCTATTTATTGAACTAGAAAGGACATTTAATTATTACACATGTTTAATTTACATTCAAATGCTTCTTTGATTTATCTCCTATAGCTTAATGTAATGCTAGATATATAATTTAAGTTGAAGGCCCATGAGATAAATATGAATTCTATGTGACATTTGTATTGAATCATCTATTTGTTGTGTTATATGAACATAATTGGTACACATATCTAATTTGCATTACTAATATGTCATGCTTATTTAATTATCTTTTATAGATGACCAGAGCATCCTTTTTTAATCTATCCCTTTTGACTTCGGATATGTGGGCAATATTCATCCGCATATTTTTCTATCATAAAGCAGTGAGTAAAATTGTATTCCATTTGTGTCAATGTTAAGGTTAAGCACATGGATTAAAGTTTTATATATTAGATAAGGAGGCTATGTATTACATATGGTCTTGAATGAGCTTTTGGACTCTTTAGATATATATCTAAAGAGTCCAAATGCTCATTCAAGACCATATGTAATACATAGCCTCCTCATCTAACTTAGCTAGGGATTTGCAATACTATATTTGAGTTGGCTAGCTCCATTTGAAGATATTATAATGTTAGATTATTATTTCTATAGATTTTGTTTATGGTAGTAAAATGTTACAAAAAACCAGAAAATGTACAAATAATATTGTTCTAGATATATGTAAAAAGGACATGGTAGAGAAGATCAAACAATATTAAACTTTTCATAAATAGTTTAGATAAAAATACATTTTCTAATTTTGATTGTAAATTCTAAGGCTTAAAGCAATAATTTTTCTAATACTTTTTTTTAATTAATAAATAAAAAAGAAACATTTTCAATCAAAATCACATACAACACATAATAAAAATAATTTAAAAACAATTTAAAACTTCATACACTATATGACATTACTATGACAAAGAGCATAAAAATATACAAGCAAAAAATACATACAATGCATCCATTACATTGGAGTCTTTAGAACATACAATGCATACATTAAATTTGACGGAATTATTCACGACACAATTGGTGTCATTTGTTCATAAAAAATTGTTGAATATGAATGTGCAAATAAGGAGGTTGAAATAAGGAGGTTTCACATTGGCTTTGCAGAATTGAGAATTTAAAAACTGTTTTTGCAGGTATTACTTATCAACATATATATCATGAAAAGAATACTGTTGCAGATGAATTGTCAAAGCAGGGGCTGAAGGCTGTTTTTGGAAAGATTAATTACTAGCTATATAACATGCAGGGTCTTCAGGCTGAAGGTTCAGTCCCCATCATTTAAGTACAGTGGGGTTCAGGGAGGCTGTGTTTTCAGATTTCAGGTTTAATATGTGTTGTTACTTTGACAGTAAAAACTTTGATGTCCCTTTTTGTATGAGTTGTTTCGTAGATCCTTCTACTGTAACTTTTTGGGCTCTTTAGGGGTAGGGATAACCATTTTTCTCTGTTTTTAAATGGTATTTTTTGGGCTGTATTATTTCATTTTGTCTTTGTTCGTTATGTGGCGAAAATCTGACATATTCAGTAACTTTGGGAGTGGAGGATCATGATAAAAGTGCTATGTAAAGTCCTTGCTGTTTTGTTCCTGGTAAATAATATAAACTAGGGTATTTTTCTTACTGGAAAAAAAATGAGGTTGAAATTATGTGTAACCATTAGCAATCTATTTTAAAGGGAAGTGGTACCCAAAATGGAAAGATTTAAAGGAAAAACTGTAGAGTTAGGGAGCACGCTGAGGGAGCTAGAAATGAATCTGCATAGGGCTAGAAAAGGGAATCCACCATGCTCCAGTTATCCAGAAGGGAAGTCTTCTATGAGAAACCAGAGTCTAGAAAGGTTGGAGAAAAAAAATTGCAGATACCAAGTTGAAGATTGTGAAAATGAAGGTAAACATGAAAATAAGATAAGACATAATTCGGTTACGTGGACAAAATAATTTTAGTTTCCTGGTGCAAGAGCCACGATGTTCCCATTAAAAAGATATTTCATAAGTCGAGCAAGAATACAAATTGGCAATGAAGGTAGATCAAGAATACACATCCTTAAAGATTCACCAATTTTGTTTTTCCTTGCTATTTATTGAGGAGGATACATGCAAGAAACAGTAAAAAAATCTAATCGATTACTGGAGAATCCCACGATCTGCATTTAGAAATCAAAGGCGACAGAGGCCAAATCCCGAAAAAGAAAAGAAAGAGAGGAAGAAAGGGAGGAGTTTAAGCGGTTAGTGCCTGTATCCTAACTATTATTATTTAAGCGTTCAAACTATTTATTTTTGTTTTAATTACTAATCATTAATCTGGCAATGTGAAAATCTTCAATTGTATAAAATTAAGGCAAGTGACAAACAATGTGGAGGAGGTTAAATTGTTGTTTCAAGTCAAACCTAATATAAAACTAATACAATTTAACACAACAAACAAAGCTAAAAAACAAACAATGGAACAGTTGATCAATTTTTTGTTCATTATTCCTACTCAAAATTACTGTGGAAAGGAGGTTCGCTCGAACATACCCGATATACAACAGCAACAACGCTGACGAAACGAGCAACGAACAAAGCAGCGAACAGTCATGGCCGGGAGGTGCAACAGGCTGACGGGAGAAAACGCGCGAACAGAGAAGCAAACAGTCGCAGACAACGCGGGAATAATCAAACTGGTAAACAAACCAACATCGCGGGCGATTTATTTATAAAAACTAGTTCGACTGAACTTTTTAAAAGTAAAAGTTCGGCCGAATTTTTGTCGCTAGTTTTCCCATCTCCGACAAAAATTCTGTTTGCCCACGCCGTCAGTGTGCCGTCAATCTAAACGGAATCACGAGTTCGGCTGAACTTTATAAGAAAGTTCGGCCGAACTATTTAATAGTTCGGCCGAACTTTATAAAATGTTTAGCCGAACTATTGCCGAAAAAAGTTTTCGGCCCCTGATTCTCACAAAAGTGTAACCCAGCTTCACGTTTCCGCCCTTTAAAAAAGCCAAAAAAGCAAGAATATGAACTTGTGCACCATGAGTAAGGGACTTAACATCCATATGGGAAAAAAATGAGTTTGATACTCCCAGGCACAACTATTCCTACTTAACAAAGAATGACTTTGATACTCCCAAGTATAGTTATTCTTACTTAAATTCTCAATTCCCCTAAGCTAAGAGAAATTAACTTTACATCAATGCTTTTGCAAAAAGCCAATAGTGATCAACTATATTGAATTCCACAATGGTTTGTAGTTTCCCCATGTCATCTAAATGTCACAAAGAAAATGACATTTTCAAAAAAGTGGGGCACTAAAGAAATGAAATTCAACATGAAACCATGTCCGAAACATCTTCACAACCTGAATCTCCAAAAAGCATGCATAATTGTTTCATAATTGTCACACAAAAAAGAAGCAACAACATTTTTTGCACATACTCTATAAATCCTACTCTTCACAACCAACCCACATACTTCATAAAGCCTACTCTTCACAACAAACCCTGATGCAGTAGGAGCCACCACCAAATTTTGTGCTTAAAAGAGAAGTGTTCTTTCCATATGAATTGACATCTTCTCAACTAATGTGCCTTGGGCTTCTTCATCCCCAACCTTTTGTGAAGGCAAGGGACAATGATAGAAGTGTGCCTAACCATATCATAAAGATCTTTGGTTACAGAAGATGTTAAAGGAATTTCCTCCAACATGGATCTGATTAATGTAACTACATTTTGTAAAGATATCCCTTAGCGAGTTTTCCTCTAGATTTTATCCCCTCATAAAGTGATAGCTAGGGTTTTGAAAGTGAAAAAATAGGGTTTCCCCCCTCTTACTCCCTTCTAGGGTTTGATATCGCCATATTAATTGTCCCTTAGATTTTATCACCTAAGAAGTAGGCATTGGCTTCCACATGGATGATCAAACCATATCACAACTTTATTTTTCTCTTTATTTTCCTCATTTTCGACCCTTCAAGGCAAAGCTAGTAAGGCTAGAGCATAGGGTTGAACTCAACTAGGGCTAACTTGTTTAACTTGTTGTGAGGTTCTTCCTGTAGATTGAACCTTATTTCATCAAATCTAGACTTTTCCACAATTTGAATAGCCTCCCTAGGGCTGACGTCACAAACCCTAAGAAAGTTTTCCCTAGCAAATGCTAGTATAGTTTTTAGGCTTGTTGAAGGCTTGTGGTTCCTTTTGTTGATCAAACCCATTTTTCAAGCCTTCTCTTTGTCTTATATGTCTATTTGTGACATTCTTGTTTCATATTCCTTAAGCCCTAGGCTATAAGTACCCTTGATAGGTTTCTTGGAGAGTACATTATTCCTTGTTTCATTAGATTGAGCCTTGTTCTTATTCTGAGTGCCCTTCTTGATATTATACCAATTGTCACCTTTGAACCATTGCTTGAGAATATTTATTGGGTGACTATTACTAGGAAACCGACCTGTTGGTGAAAATACACTAAAGAGTAAGTGGTGGTGTGCTATGGTGATAGTGGGCCTCCACCTCGTTGTTGTCCCTTGGTATAGTTCTCGCCTTGTGAGGCCTCTCAGAAGGCCTACTAGATTTTGAGAAATATGGTAAAAATCGATAAATTGGCTAGTTCCACTGGCATTTCAGTTTTAATAACACTGCTTTTTAGTCTTCCTACTCCAATGTGTAGATGGTCTCTTTTGTGAGCATTACTACTTGGTCTTGTTGGTAGTTGCTAGATAAACTATTTTATAATTTAATGGTCTACTTTCCATTATATGCTTAAAAATTTGATTTTTTTTTTTGTAATTATTAGAATCAATAATTAATGATTTTTATATATCCTGCAACTAATTTTGGCATTCTTGATATATATATATATATGAGAGACACACACACATGCTTGCGTGACACTTCATTTTCAAGGACTTTTGGAAAATTACACTTCCAACACTCCTATTCTAAAAAATGCTTCCACTTCATGCAACCTTGGGTAAATATAGTTTTCTTTATTGAAATTTATAATTTGACTACTATGAGGGCACTTGCACAAGGTTTGAAAAGGGCGATAGATTTTGAAAGTGGAAAAATAAAATGTGTGGAAATTATGAGATTTTTTTCCAAATCAAGATCACACTATAATGTAATTGCTCTCATCTAAAAAATCATCAGTAAGAAGTTCACATTGAACAAATTAATTGATAGCTTTGATGCTTTCAAAATTTTTGTTGTCCCAAGTTCGGAGGATGTGGAGGCTGATTTTTTGGTGTTAACTCTAGGCTATGTTCATTCGAAGAGTTTGAAGCTAGTAGGTTTTCCATTGTTTTTCTCTACAAACCTTTGTTATAGATAACATTACTCTAAAAGCCTTTGTTCTAGATAACATTAAAAACTAGAAAGTTTAAGGGAGGAGAACATACCATTGGATTTCTCATCAATTTATTTTCCGCAAGGTTTTTATTGTGCATAAATTGTAGTGTGATTTATTCGTTTTTTTGTCATAACAAAATAAATTGCATAATTAATCAGTTAGAAGAATAAATTCCTGTTGTTGCATTTCAAGGAAATTTTCACATGGTATCAGAGTGTGTTTGAAGGCAGATCAGTGGCTCATTAACAAGGGAGATTTTTTGAAGCTTCAGAGGGGGTCTCTAGGAAAAAATTCTAGATATGCGCAAACCACTAGTAGGAAGTGTGAATTAGTAGAGGTAGGGTTCAATATCCAGTTTGCAGGCAGCAAAAAATTTGAAGAGCCTCAATTGAAGTGATTTGCAAGAAGTGATGTTTCCAGGAAGAAGTTTAGGTGAATAGATCAATGAATTTGTTGAGTAGATTTCGCATAGTTGGTATGCAGCTAGTCTAGCAGTTGCAGATCAACGCTGGATGGAAGATAAAAAGTGCACACAGAGGAATTTATCATAGGTTTCTAGATCTAGTTGTTAGGAGGAAATCCATGATTTTCAGTTGTAGTAGGCCGTAGTAGTTTTTCCAATCATCCAGTGTGAGCTTCAGGATCAATAGATCGTGTATCAGATTCTAGAGGACTTCTGGAAGGTTGAGTGAGTTTCCCAGTTGAGGTATCAGGCAATGAGAGTTTCAGAGAAGGACATCTAGAGGTAGACAGTTGCATATATGCCCATTCCAAAAGGAAGTGAGAGTAACTGAGAGAGAGGCTGAACAGGAAAGGGAGGATATTCCTATTTATTTCCTAGTTTTTTAGTTTCACAAATATGGCCACAACAGGTATCAAAGATCAGGATAGACTTGATAGAGCCTTGAACATTCATATTTGGAAAGATAGGATGCTATTCCTATTGGATGAGCATGGCTTGAAAGTGTTCATGACAACAATCGTAGTTGTACTCGCAGATCCGATCTCGTTTCACCAGTATAGAAAAGATCAAGATAAAGCCAAGAGGATGGTCTTGGATGGAGTCCGAGATCACATCGTTTCACACATTGTAGAGAATAATACGATAAAGGAAATGTGGGTTGTCGTTGTGAAGTTTTACTAGGGCCTATCAGAGAACAGGAAAATGGTTCTCAAAGAGAAGCTAAGGACTACGAAGATGATGAAGGGTGAGGGCGTAACTCCATATCTCACTAGGATTCGAGATGTCTTGGATGAGTTTGCAACTATATGTGAGAAACTCGAGGAAAGTGAGCTTGGGAAAATAACGTTCAATGGGTTTACTAGAGAGTGGGCTATGTTTGTCCATGTTAGTTTTTGTAGCATCGGATGTGTTCTAGCATGAGATTTGGCATAGAGGATAGAATACATGTATTCTCCAATACCTAGAAATCGTTCTTAGAAATTCCACCTAGAGACGACTTAATTAAATTAATTAGTCATTTTTTAAAATTTCCTAAGTCTAAACTTAGGAAATATGATTAATTAAATCATGGTTAAAATGTTCTAGAAAAGTGCATGGATCAATTTTTAGCTAATCCTAGCCATTGATTAAGATTTAATCGTGGTCGTTGAAGGCTCAACGAAGGATTATAAGAAGAATTCGACGGGGCTTGGAGAAGACACACCAAATCAATGGAGTTTTTAGTTTTTCTAGGAAATCGATCCCCAGAGTAGCAGAATTCAGTTGTTGGAGGTGATTAAGTGAGGTCAAAGCAGTGAGAGAGGGGCAGAGATAGTGAGGCTGTAGGAATATTTTTCAGTTCCAATGAATACATTGCAGAGAGGCAGCGTAGAGATTTTTTGGGGAGATTCTATTTTTCTCAGGAGAAGGAGAAATTCTGAGCCAAAAGCTAGGCAGAGGATCTAGAGGCAAAGGGTATTAGTCTTCCAGAGAACAACTGGCAAGATAGTAAGATGAGACGTAGTTTCGAGCTTCTGGGACGTAGTAACTACGTAGGCTGATGTAGTGACTGTGCAGAGGGAGCAAGGAGCAGATCAATTCAAGTTGAGGTCAGTGTCAGATCGCATGTGGAGTGATAAATTTTCTCGCTATTTTTTATTGCCAGTTTATCTATGTTTTGGATTGCTAGATTAAACATCCATAAATTGTACTCAGATTTCACAACTGCATAATATTAAAACCCTCAGATGTTGCATTATTTTTCTCGAGTTGGGTTTTTCCGAGGACATAGTCCAAAAATAATGGTGTCATATTGAGTGTGTGCATATATTTTTTACATCTTTTTATTTCTTCCGCAGTATTTGTTTTGTGAAGGTTGCAGTGTATTTGTTTCGATATTTTCCATAGGAAACATCAAGTAATTTGTTTAATTAAATTAACAAATAGAAGAAATAACATTAGTTGTTGCAATAGGATTTGGTTTTCTGGATTTTCACATGGTATTAGAGCGCAGATCATGAGCCAGCGAGCTCAGTTTCAGTAGAAGAGAAGGATATTCACTGGTCAGTGTGAGTAGCAGATCAAATCCCCAAGAGGCAGTGCAATCCCTTGGCCAAGAGGGTCAAATTCTTAAGGAAAATCGATTTCTCTGAGAGAGAGACAAAGAAATTTGATTTATTCAGATCAAGGTTTACTAGAGGGAGAGGGAGCAACCGTATTCTTTTCTTGCAGAGCAGATCTCCAGCTGGACACAGAATTTGCAGCAGTTTCTAGTGAAAAATAACATCAAGAGGAAGAAACTGCACAAATCGAGGGAAATTTTCCTCAGGGGACTTCTAGTTTCATAAGTTCAATTTTCTCTTGCAGATCAACAGTCGTTTTTAGCAGATTTACTCACTCCAATAGAGTGTGTATAGATGCTAGCAGTAGCTGAGCATAAGATAAGAGGAGGATTTTGACTTATTTCTTGAGATGGCATCAACCGAGCTGCGAGATCAAGATAGGTTGGATGGAGCATCCAACTATGTGATCTGGAAGGAAATAATTTCCTTCCTTCTGGATGAATACAATCTCAAGGCATACGTCGATAACATGGTGGTTGTCCCCACAAATCCAGATCAGCTGAAAGCGTACCAGGAGTGAGGTGGGGTGACTTGGTTTTGTAGCTCGAGAGGGCTACAAATAGGGTAGGATTCTTGAGGACGTCCACCTCTTGAATCAATACCTTGCTACGGGATCCCATAGTACACAGTAGCAAGATGGACTAGTGGCAGTTGGTGTAGTTAGATGCCAAAGTGACAGATAAAGTGGCTAGTAGTGATCAATTACTAAGCAACGTAATGCAAAGTTGGCAGCTGTGTAGAGTCAACAGCATCACAAAGGCTTCAGTGGCAACGCAGAGACTAGCAGCAGTTAAGACTCGCGTGACAGATGCATCAGTCTGAACACATATGGTTCAATGTTTTTGTATAGTTCAATTGCAGATGCTGCAGTTGTAGCAACAACAGATGAGATGGAGTTGCAGATGTTGCAGTGCAAATGCAGTGTTGGCAGAAATTCAATAGGGTCAGTAGCAACACAGATGCATTGCATATCAGAGTTGCACAATAGTTGGTGGGAAGAAGTAGCCAGACATCAGCAGCGTGATAGGAGATGATGTAGAGGCAATGCATTATAGCAACATTTTCAGTACTAGAACACTTTCCTCGCTAAGAGGGAGAGTTAGTTTTTGTAGCATCAGATGTGTTTTAGCCATGAGATTTGGAATAGAGGTTAGAATACATGTATTCCTGAATACCCAAAAATCGTTTCTGGAAATTCCACCTAGAGACGACTTAATTCAATTAATTAGTAAGTTTTTAATATTTCCAAAGTCTAAAATTAGGAATTATCATTAATTAAAAGGAATTAATGAAGTCATGGTTGGAATGTTCTAGAAAAGTGCATGGATCGATTTCTAGATAATCCTAGCCATTGATTAAGATTTAATCGTGGTCGTTGAAGTCTCAACGGAGGATTATAACAATAAGTCGATGGGGCCTTAAGAAGACACACCAAATCAATGGAGTATTCGATTTTTCTAAGAAATTGATCTCCAGAGTAGAAAAATTCAGTTGCTGGAGGTGATTCAGTGAGGTCGAAGTAGTGAGAGAGGGGCAGAGATAGTGAGGTCGGAGGAAGATTTTCCAGTTCTGGTGAGTGCATTGCAGAGAGGCAGTGATTCTCATAGAGAGCAGGCTTTGAAATTGACGTCCGTATACCTGTTTTCACCTTTTTTACCTGTTAAATACTGCTTATTTTAAAATAAACACGTCATTTTGAATGGGCTAATAATTTAAGAAATTTTCATAATGAATGGCATGCAACAAAATGACAAGTTTCAATTAGAAGGTCCAGAGGAACATTAGAGAATTTGAAAAATTAGAAGGATTTACGGGGTTGAGGCACATTAGAGAATCTGAAATTTTTTAAAAATCTTTAAGGTCCAGAGGAAATATCAAATTGTGCACTCAAGACACTGGCAAAATGCGCCTTCGCATGCCTTTTTCTTTGATAAGCATGCCTTTGCGCGAATTTCCCTCAAAAATCCGCGCACTTGAGAGTGGCAAAAGTCACTTTTCGGGACCACAAGGCACACTCCGTGCGATCTTGGCAAATCAGAAATAGGAAAAAGGGATTTTTTTTGTTACATATGCTCTTTCCCTGTGTCTTTGTGCGATCTCGGGAAATCAGAAATAGTGAAAAAAGTGATATTTGCCGGTAAGGCTAATCAAAAATCTAACATTTTGCCGTAAGGCTCTGCATTTCGTTTTTTTTGCTCGTTTTTTGTGTTTTTTTGTGCAGGAAAAGGCACGCACACCGAAGAGTAGAAAAAATAAAAAAAATAAACCCCTTCCTCCTTTTATACAATAACGTGATCCTTTTACTATCTCACTTGGTAAGGGGTTAGTTTATGAGAATAAAGGTCTTGGGTTCAAGTCACCTTCTCAAACTTCTTTTGTAAAAAGTTTTTGTTCAAAGGGGCGGATTTTTTTTTTTAAAAGCCACACTTCATCCTGTTCCCATAACTATTCGACATCTACAACTCAGATTTTTCAAAAGGCATAACTTCTTCATCCAGAAGCCGTTTTTTTTGAAACGGCCTAATTTTTCGAGATCTTTCCATTGAAGCAGTTAGTTTCAACTTTTCTCAGCTTCAGTTTAAAAAAAAATGGAAAGTGCATGCCCGATTATTCTTAACAACACCAATTATTTCCAATGGCTACCTCACATGGTAGATATACTTAGAAGTAAATGGATTTATATAATAGTCACAGGACAAGAAACTAAACCTTCCGATGATGATAAAGCTGCTAAATGGGAAAATAAACAAGATCAAGCAGAAGGGTTGATAGGAATGTCCATTGCTCAAGATCTTCGATTTCATATCCTTGACATTGACACCCCTGATGAGGCCCTAGAAAAGCTTAAAACTGTTTTTGGCATTCAAATTCAAATTCGGGTCCACCAGCTTGAAAATGAGTTGCTTACTTTGGACCCCAATAATTTCTCCTCCATTGAAGATTTTTTGTCCAAATTTAAGACCCTCAGAATTCTTTTAGAAGGTTGTAAGATAAAAAAGGACGATGGTAGCCTCATATATTGCATTCTTGCTAAGCTTTCTCTTGCATACTCTGTATTTGTTTCCACCTTCCATTCCACCAGAGAAGCCATCATTTCTTCAGGAACCACCTACAAGAATCCCTCTTTTGATGCCTTTTGTGATTCTTTGATAAGAGAACAAGAAATTTTTTTACACCTTGGTGTTATCACTACTGGAAACACTTCTAAGAAAGCCTTAGCAACCCAACAACAACCATATCAAAAGAATCCCAAGAAGCAATATCCTAAAAAATATGGTCCTAAACCAAACAAGGGCCCTAAGAAATTTCAGCCGAAAACTAAAAAATAAAATCACCAAAATATTAAGGCAAATCAAAACAAAGGGAAGAAGACAGATAGACATTGCAACTTTTGCAATCAGGATGGCCATATAGAGTCCAAATGTTTTAAGAAGATGGAAGCCTTAGAAGCAGCAATGAAGAAGCACAACATCAATTTGGAGCACTCTTCACCTTCATCTTCAGGCATGGCACTTTCTGCTTGTGGTTGTCAAGCATCAATATCTGGTTATGCATTAAATGTATCTTCTTCTTCTCCTTCTCATGAGTGGCTCATTGATTCTAGAGCTTCTTACCACATGGCTAAAAATAAATCCATGCTTTCTTCTTTAAATGATTGTAACACCAAACATATTTATGTTGGTGATGATAGATCTCTTAGTGTTGTAGGATCTGGAACCATTCATCTAGATAATGGTCAGTTTAATGATGTACTATGTGTTCCTACCTTGTCATGCAACCTTCTATCCGTTTATCAGATAACTCATTCAGGTGAAGGGAAAATAGTAGAATTCTCACCTCATGATGTTGTAATCAAGGACCTCAAAGATCCTAAACATATTTTAGCTACTGGCATTGCTGATGATTCCACAAGGTTGTATAAGTTTGACAACTTTGGGTCATCATGTCTTCCCTTCGTTTTTGTTGCTCATAATGATGAAGTGAGCAAACTTTGGCATGAGCGATTTGGTCACTTAAACTATCGCTCTCTTCAAACTCTATGTAAGGAAAATATGGTGACGGGTCTTCCTATGGTATCTTGCCGAGATGGTGTTTGCTCCGGATGTGTACTCGGAAAACATCATCAGGATAGTTTTGACAAACGTGCCTCTTGGCATGCTTCAGCCCCTTTGCAGCTTGTGCACAGTGATTTATGTGGTCCACTTCCTGTTGTTTCTTTCTCTGGTTGCAAGTACTTCTTAAATTTCATTGATGATTTTTCCAGACGCACTTGGGTATACTTCTTAAAACTCAAGAGTGAAGTTTTTAACATGTTCTTGGCCTTTAAGGCCTTTGTTGAGAAACAATCTCGACATCAAATTCTTAAGTTAAGATCAGACAATGGAGGAGAATATGTTAACAACAAATTTATCAACTTCTGCACTAAGCATGGCATTCAATTGCAACATACTGTTCCATATACTCCACAACAAAATGGTGTAGCTGAAAGGAAGAATCACACCTTAAAAGAAATGGCTAATTGTATGCTTCAATCTAAAGGACTTGGTCTCAATTTTTGGGCAGAAGCCATTAATTGTGCAAATTACATAGTAAATCGCACTCCTACTAAGGTTTTAAAGAATATAACTCTAGAAGAAGCTTGGAGCTCAATCAAACCAGATGTAAGTCACTTTCGTGTTTTTGGAAGTGATGCTTGGGCCCATATTCCAGATGCGAAACATAAAGACTTAGAACCTAAGAGTGAAAAATGTATTTTTGTTGGATATTCTGAAGATGTCAAAGGATATAGACTTCTTCAACCAAAATCCAAAAATATAATCATTAGAAGAGATGTAAAGTTTGATGAAAATATATCGGCCTGCGAGCCTAGTTCGGCGGGTGTGCCACCCTTGGCCTGTGAGCCTGATTCAGCATATGTGCCACCTCTCTCTCTCTCTTCTATTTTTAATAGCATTCCTTCTAGTTTAGATGATGATAGCGAGGATGAAAATCTTCCTTCAGCTCGTAAAATTGTTCCTTATACTCCACTGCTTCCAAGATGGGTCCGCTCTACTCGGGATGCAGCAGGTTCTCTTACAGGTGACCCTGTCGATCGACGACGTACACGTTCTCGGTTTGAAAGAGCCTCTTCCTTATTGGCTCAAGTTCCAGAAAAACTTGATCCAGAAACCTTTGAAGAAGCCTTCGGTCATCCAGATTGGGATGAAGCTATGAATGAAGAGTATTGTTCCTTATTAGCAAACAATACTTGGGATCTTGTTCCTCTTCCAAAAGGAAGAAAACTTGTCAGATGCAGATGGGTTTACAAAACAAAGTTTGGACCAGATGGAAAAGTGGATAGACATAAAGCTCATCTTGTCGCTAAAGGTTTTTCACAAGTTGAAGGCATTGACTATACTGAAACCTTCTCCCCTGTTGCCAAAATGAATTCTATCCACCTTGTTCTTTCCCTTGCTGCCTCCTTTAAATGGGAAGTCCATCAGATGGATGTTAAATCCACCTTCTTACATGGAGATTTACATGAAGAAATCTACATGGAACAACCCCTTGGCTTTATCCAAAACGACTCTAGCCTTGTTTGTCGCCTTAGGAAGTCTCTCTATGGTCTCAAACAAGCTCCTCGGGCTTGGTATGCCAAAATGGATAGATTTCTATTAGATAATGGCTTTTCTAGGTGTCATTCCGACAACACTGTCTACACCAAGAAAGTGGGTAAGTCCTTCACCATCCTTGTTCTTTATGTTGAAGATCTTATCCTTACTGGTAGTGATCCAAACCATATAAACTATGTGAAGTCTAGCCTCAAAAAGAAGTTTGAAATGACAGACTTAGGACACTTGCATTATTTCCTTGGTCTTCAAGTCTTGCAATCCAAGGAAGGCATTACCCTCTCTCAGTCCAAGTATGCCTGTGATCTTCTACTCCACTTTTGTCAAGAATACACAACGGAAAACTATGAATAATCACACACACACATCGATTAATAGAGAAAAGAATTGACATGGTTCACCCAACCAATCTGGGCTACATCCACCAAACAGAGGTATCGACAATCTTATTCATCAACAGGAGATTACAACAGTAGATTTGCACATCTGCACTTCCTCTTCCTCACACCTCACATCTCATATATTTTTCTTCTACAGGGTTACAATTTATAGATGAGAGAAGAAACTGAATAATTAATTCTATCACAACAAAATAGGATAGAATATCTCCTCGTCGGGATTTAATGCAATTAGTTTTGCAACAAACAACTATTGTTGGCATACAAAATCTCAACAATCTCCACCTTTACAACAATTATCTTGATACCTTGTTTCTTTATTTTCATTTTCTCTGCAAGGCAAGAGAAGCCAGACACCATCGTAGCTTCTCTAATAAAACTGGTTTCGTGAACATGTCTGCATAGTTTTCCTTTGTATGCACTTTTTCAAGAGAGACTCCCCGTTCAGTGATAACCTGTCTTACAAAATGGTACTTTATAGGTATATGCTTTGATTTACTATGATAGGTCGGATTTTTAGCCAAATGAATTGCACTTTGACTATCACAAAATAACTTTATGTTGTCTTGCAACCTACCAAACTCACCAAACAAACCTTTCAACCAAACCGCTTCTTTGCAAGCATGTGAAGCAGCTATGTATTCTGCTTCTGTAGTGGATAAAGCAACAATGTTCTGTAGCTTTGACATCCAGCTAATAGCTCCACCTACAAGAGTAAAGACATATCCTGAAGTTGACCTTATCTTATCCAAATCACCTGCAAAATTGGAATCAACATATCCGCAAACAAATTCACTACTTTTGTCATAAGTGATACAATAATCACTTGTGCCTCTCAGATACCGAAGCACCCATTTCACTGCTTCCCAGTGTTCTTTTCCTGGATTTTCCATATACCTACTGAGAACCCCAACTGCATGTGAAATATCTGGTCATGTACAGACCATCACATACATCAAAGTTCCTACTACATTAGCATAAGGTATTCGAGACATATATTCCTTTTCTTCATTTGTGTTAGGACATAAACTTGAAGAAAGCTTAAAATAGGAAGCTAAAGGGACTGAAACTGGCTTCACATTGTTCATACCAAACCTTAAGAGTATTGTCTCAATATACTTCTCTTGTGATAACCACAGCTTACCATTGCTCCCGTCTCTGAAAATATCCATGCCCAAAATCTATCTTGCTGCTCCTAGATCTTACATATCAAATGTCCTAGTCATCTGAGCCTTTAACCTGTTGATCTCAGTTATGATTTTTCTTGCTAAAAGCATATCGTCAACATATAACACTAAGATAATGAATATGACATTACTTAATTTCTTAAAGTAAACACAATGATCATATTCACTTCTTATATAATTTTGGCTCATCATGAAAGAATCAAATTTCTTGTACCATTGTCTCGGCGACTGCTTCAGACCATACAATGACTTCTTGAGCCTGCAGACAAATTTCTTGTTGCGATTTTGAACAAACCCTTCAGGTTGTTCCATATAAATCTCTTCATATAGATCTCCATGTAAGAATGCAATCTTAACATCTAGTTGTTGTAATTCTAAATCAAGTAAAGCAACTAATGCTAAGACAATCTGAATTGAAACAATTTTAACAATTGGTGAAAATATCTCATGAAATTCAATTCCTGCTTTCTGAGAAAAACCTTTCACGACCAACCTCGCTTTGTACTTGTCTTCTTTATCAACAACACCCCTTTTCAATTTGTAAATCCATTTACATCCTACAGTTTTTCTGTCTTTAGGAAGTTCTACTAGGTCCCATGTGGCATTCTTGTCTAATGCCTTCATCTCATCCTTCATGGCTTCTTTCCACTTATCACTGTTAGAACCTTCTACAACTTCCTGATAACATAAAGGTTCATCATTAGCGGTTAAGGCAACTGAAGTAACATAATCATCATACCTTTTAGGAGGATGTTTTATTCTCGTGGACCTTCTCAAAGATGTTTCTGGTTCTTCCAAAATTTGCTGATTATTCTATGTAGGAACTTCTTCATGATCTTCATCTGAAACTTGTTCATCTTTACTATCATTAGTATTTGAACTGGTTTCAAACTGAATATGTTGAAACTTAGGTACATTTTCCTGTTTCAATTTATTATCTACATCTAGATTATCAAGTGAAGATTCATTGAATTTAACATCTTTGTTAATGATGATCTTGTGAGTAGTAGGACCCACAACCTGTATCCCTTAATCCCATCACCATATCCAACAAAGATATATATTTTAGATTTAGGATCTAATTTAGAACGCTGATGTTTCAGAATTAGAGCATATGCATCACAACCAAAAACTTTCAGTTTAGAATAATCACAAGGATGACCCTTCCATACCTCTTGAGGAATTTTGCATCCTATTGCAGTTGATGGTGATCGATTTATCAAATAGCAAGCCGTAGATACTGCTTTTGTCCATAATTCCTTCTACAAATTGGCATTACTCAGCTACTTCTTGCTCTTTCTAAAAGAGTCTTGTTCATGCGTTCAACAACTCCATTTTGTTGAGGAGTATAAGCAGTAGTTCTATGTCTTTCGATCCCAACTTCCTTGCAATAATTATCAAATGCCTTTGAAGTAAACTCACCACCATTGTCAGTTCTTAAACATTTAATGGTTCTTCTAGTGATGTTTTCTACTAATGCTCTAAACTGCTTGAAAACTGTGAATACATCAGACTTTCTTTTTAACATGTAGACCCATAATTTTCTAGAGAAATCATCTATAAAAGATACAAAATATGATGATCCTCCATATGAGGTTGTAGGAGATGGACCCAAAACATCAGAATGGATATAATTAAGGATTCCTTTGCTAGTATGTTTTCCAGTTTTAAATTTTTTCTTTCTTTATTTCCCATAAATACAATGTTTGTAGAAATCTAACTTCGAAGATTTTAAACTAGGAAGTAACATACGATCAGATAAAATTTTTAATCCTCTTTTTCTCATATGGCCCAACCGTTGATGCCATAGTCGAATAGAATCACTATTATTTTCAGATACAGTAGAAGCATGATCTGACTCTGTTCTTCCTTCTAACTAAAAAATATTTCCAACCTTCTTTGCTTTCATTACTAATAGGATTCCTTTGCAAATTTTCATTACTCCACCTTGAATAAAAGTTTTATATCCATTTGTGTCTAACACTCCTAGAGAAATAAGATTTTTTCTGAGGCACATGTCTTACATCAGTTAATATTTTATTTGTCCCATCAAAATTTTTAATCTGGATGCTTCCAATTCCCACAACATTACATGAGACATCATTACCCATGTAAACAACTCCATCGTTGATTGACTTATAAGATTTAAACCACTCTTTATGAATGCACATGTGATTGGATGCACCAGAATCTAATAGCCAATGTTGATCATGATTTAACAAATTAACTGATAAAAATTCATCACTTATACCTGAACCGGATGCCGAACCTAAACTTTTATCTGTCGTGTTTGCTTCTTTATTTTCTGTTGAAGAGTCTCCTTTGGATGTTTGCTGCCTCGACAACAGTCCTTCAAATGTTGTGATTTGCCGCAAAACCAGTGTTTTAGCTTACTCTTCTTCCCTTTTGGTTTTGACCGAGAGTTGTTCTTCTGATTGAAGCGTTTTTCTTTAGATTGACCTTTAATCATCATTGCTTCTGATGTAGATGTTTCTAAATTTGACCTTTTTCTGGTTTCTTCAGATAGAAAATTTCCAAAAACATCATCAAATTCAAGGGTTTCTTATGAACTAAGACTTATAGAAGTAACAAAATGATCCCATGACTCAGGCAACGAGCATAATAAAGTTACAACTTTATCTTCTGAATCAAATTTTACTTCTATGCTATCTAACTGCACCAAGAGAGTATTAAAGGTATTCAAATGATCAATTATTGATGTACCTTCCTTCATGCGCAAGATGTACAACTGTCTTTTCAGAAGAATCCTGTTGGTTAAGGATTTAGTCATGTACAATTTTTCTAACTTTGTCCATAAACCAACGGCTGTTTTCTCTGACACGATGTTAAATAAAACATCATCTGCCAAACACAATCGTATGCCGCTCAATTCTCTATCATCGATGTCACTCCATTCGTCATATTTCATGGTGTAAGGTTGTTTGGATTTTCCCAAAAGTGCCTTCGCCACACCTTGTTGTGCGAGTAGATCGTGCATCTTGACTTTCCATATTTCGAAGTTATTTCTCCCATTAAACTTCTCAATCTCAAACCGAGCACTTTGAGTTTTTGCCATAGTTAAATTTGCCTTCTTCTCTATGGATCCTTAATTTCCTTTTAAATCAAATTAACAATTTGATAAAAAATTCCCCTTTTTAAACATGCAATTAATAATAATAATTGGATACCATTTCCAGGCTTCTTAAATTTGCACGCATAGATTTGCAGTGGATCAAATTCAAAAAACTGAATATCGGATTTTCACTTACCTCACTCCTTCCGATTTCAACCTCCACCTTACTCTTTAGACCCAATTTGTTCCAAAAGATTTGTTCCTATTGGATTGTTTGGTAAGCTCACAATAGTCACACTAATTCAATTCAACGCACTATTATGCCATCATAAACCATATGCCATACCCATCATGATTTAAAAACAAGGAAATGACATTCATATACCATATCTCCAAGGTTCTCAACCCTTGTAAGAAAACCCAATGCATAAAATTTTCAACGCACATAAGAATTTAATGGAGGAATACCATTTCCAGCACATAATACATTCAACGCAGAAACATTTAACTCACATTCAATAAAACCAACACACGTTTTGCACCGTATGATACCAGGTAATGCACAAAAGTCTTCAAAGAATATTGTCCACCTTAAACTAGATCCTGAATGATTCGATCAAACCAGATCCTTAATTTACACCAGCTCTCACAAGGAGCTCTGGTCTCACACGGCCACATAGTGGATCAAATTCACGCGCAGTTCAAACAACGGCTCTACAACAGCTCTATAGCAATAGACAACAGCTCTCGGATTATGCACAACAGCATAAAAAACAAATTGCGGTTCCCATTCAAATAGTCATGGACCGTGCCCTCTCAACAATGGTCAAAAACAACAGCTTCAGGCTCTGTAAGTCTGCACACCACTTTCTTTGATACCAATTGTCAAGAATACACAGCGGAAAACTATGAATAATCACACACACACAACAATTAATAGAGACAAGAATTAACTTGGTTCACCCAACCAATCTGGGCTACATCCACCAAACAGAGGTATCGGCAATATTATTCATAACAGGAGATTACAACAACAGATTTGCACATTTTCACTTCCTCTTCCTCAGACCTCACATCTCATATATTTTGCTTCTACAGGCTTACAATTTATAGATGAGAGAAGAAACTGAATAATTAATTCTATCACAACAAAATAGGATAGAATATCTCCTCATCAGGATTTAATGCAATCAGTTTTGCAACAAACAACTATTGTTGGCATACAAAATCTCAACAACTTTCACATGGAAGAATGTAAGCCTGCCCCTTCTCCCTTTCAGTCTGGAGTCAAGATTTCAGTCAAATGCACTACCTCTGAAGTTGATGCTACCTTATACCGTCAACTTGTTGGTAAACTTTTGTATCTAACCCATACCCGTCCTGACCTTTCCTTTTCCATTGATCTTGTCGCTCGGTTTATGCACCAACCTCATGAAAGTCATTGGAAAGCAGCTAAAATAATACTTCGATATATTCTAGGTACAGTTCAGTTTGGGATTCATTACAGTGCAGGAGCATCTCCCTTGTTGATGGTTTCACTGATTCTGATTGGGCTGGTGACCCTAATGATCAGAAGTCCATTGCAGGATATGTATTCACTCTTGGTTTAGGACCTATTACTTGGTATTGTAAGAAACAAAGTGCCATCTCCCTTTCTTCAGCAGAAGCAGAGTATCGTGGTGCAGTTGAAGCCAGCAAGGAAGCCACGTGACTTCGTCAGATCCTGTTTGAATTTGGTCTTCATCAGTAGCATCCAACTACACTTTGGTGTGATAATCAGAGTGCCATTCAGTTATGTAAAGATCCAGTTCAGCATCAACGTATGAAACACATTGAACTCCACATACACTTCATCAGAAAGCTCATTCATGATCGTGTTCTTGAAGTGCAGTATTGTTCGACCAATGATCAAGTAGCTGATATCTCTACAAAGGCTCTCACAGAAGCGAAGTTTACCAAACTTCGATCCATGCTTGGAGTTCAGGAAAGTTGTCATTAAGGGGGGATAGGCTCTAATGCCTCCTTCATTCTCCTATTGTGTCACTTTTTTAAATCCTTCAATCCTATCCCAATTTGTTCTTAAGGGGGGATGTTAGGATATTTCGACACATAGGAAATAGGCTCCTTTTGTGTCACCTTTGTAAATCCTTCAATCCTATCCCAAGTTGTTCTTAAGGGGGGATGTTAGGATATTTCGACACATAGGAAATAGTTAAGAATACCTTAGCCTAGTGTAGAGTTAGGTAAAGTGTGTTTCTTTACCATGTACATTTGTAATTTATAATCCGATGGTCACGATTTGTAGTGATCCGACGGTTATCTCTCACCTCGGTATTAACGGCACTTGATCCGTGGCTTAACACCCGATTGGTCCATGATCTCTATTTAAAGAGAATGGAGGGTCATTTTTCCGGTAACCATTTATGAGAGAAACGTTTGTAACTTTTCTTTTTATATTAATAAATTCCCTGAAGTGGTTGCGTTGGCTAAGGGCGTTGACTGTTTCTCTCTTTGAGGGTTTTAACCACGTGATTATACTGGTCTACTGATTTGTTATCTGTTTGTGAGCGGTGACCTTTGGTTCTTGATCTACGAAACTTACCCTGTAAATTCCTACACACCATTCACTGATGTATCATTGACGAGGGTGCATCCACATGCATAATGTCAAAGAACGTCTGGCAGAAGTTAGGGTCTCCCGAACTAAAGCCATCAGACATGACACTAAGAGCATACGACAGGTGCCCATCAGCCCCCATTGGTCTCTACCAAAATGTCCAAGTATGCTTAGTTTACAAGACGGTCCTTATAGGCATTGAAGTCTTAGATGCTCAACTGGATTACAATATACTCCTTGGTTGGAGTTATATGTATGCCATGTCAACCATAGCCTCCTCCGTCTTCCGAACCATGATGTTCACCCATGAGGATCACATCATTATTGTCGACCAATTGACATACCACGACAAGTGATCCCTAACAAATACTGATGTTGTCCTACCCTATGTAGACACATCTTCCGAGACTCTTACATGGTACCAAGAATATGGCCCCGGCCAGTTCAAACTGTCGTCCATCCTTGGGTCATTTCTAGGAGATCTCCCTATTATACTAGAATCATCATCTGATGTCACAAAGGCTCCAGTATGCTTGATGTCCACATCAAGCATCGAATCCAACTAAGAGTCAGAGACAAGCAGTAATGACACCGAGTCCACGGCCACGACAGCCTCTCTAGCCTATGCTGCCTCCCAAACTCCTTTCCTCTATCCCTGAGCTAGTTTTGTGTCACAACAAGTCTTGGAAATTGTGGTGTTACCAAACTTATCATTTGCAATTCCAATTTGGTACCTGGTCCCACCTACCACAACATGAGCCACGCACATCACCTCTACAGGGTTAATCCCCCTCAGTCCTGAGGAAGCCCCATCTATTAAGGAGATTGCTGCAAACATCCTTGTGAAGGAAATTTCCATTGCAAAATCAATGGTTACGTCCAAGAACACTAGTAAAAATCAGAAGAAGGTAGAGAATCCCACCATGCAATGGGAATTAAAACCTTGCACCATATGCGACATAGTAGGCCACCCCACCCAAATCTGCCAAATTTGGATGAGTTAAAACCACTCCTTAGCTCTATGGTAAATATCGCGGCAACAAGTTCTCGTAAAAAGGAACCAACCACCAAAAATCAAGGCAAGGCATTGCGTACCAATCATGCATGCACCATATGTGGCCATTATGGGCACTGCACCCATCATTGCCCAGAAATTCCGCGATACAGGGATGCCTTACATGCCATCGAGAAATATTATCAAGAGGATCTTTCCATCTAGCCAACTGGAGATGAACCTCATGTCATTTTATACCTGCAAGAGGTAGGGAAGTCACCATAAAGATTCCCAGCCATTACTGCTCCCCCTATCGAGTGCTGTGCACTCTGTAAAGAACGCGATCATTTCATCGCCGATTGTCCAACCCTAGAATTTTTTCAGTGATGGTATCCATTCCATGTAGTATACCACACTCACCTTATAGCCACTCAATATTCGTGTCAGATATGTAGTGGCAATCACCCATTGTGTCATTGTCACTATATCCCTAGATTCTATGTAGCACTAACTAGTTTATGCACAGCCCTAGTTCGCCTCTCCCTAGAAGACGACTCTGACACAGAATCCATGGATAGCTCGACGACTCAAGAGGATGTGATGAGTAGATCCATCCTCTTCTTGTCAGCTGAAAAGAGGCTAATTGGGGAACCCTTAGTCACCCCCAACCACCCTCCACAGATAATACCGACATGTGCGTTATGTAACACACGCAATCATGTGGTCACCACTTTCCCTGACTTAGAAGCACTATGCCGCTGGTACCTGGTCACGTCATCAAACGAACAGGATGGGAGCCCCCATGTAAGGTTGTTCTGCCTAGTGTGTCAGGGCAATCACCATGAGCAACGCTTTAAATATATCCCGCAAGTATGCCCTCTAATTGACATGATACAACTATTAGAGACGAAACGTAGGGATCTCATCAATCCAGAACCTAATAACAACGATGGAAGGTAGATCACCCACAAGCAGTCTACTCCATACCCATTCTGACATATTGGGCATGTTAGTAAGTCACACCAACCTAGCACAACCCATGTTCTGCCTAGGACAACATGCAGGCTATGCAACAAAATTGGCCACCAGGTCAATCAGAACTGAAAGAAACACATTGACCAGCACCTCATAACACCCAAAGGAGGCTCCACACATTCACACCTCTAAAAAAAAAAAATTCAGTGTCGACAGGTATGCCCTCTCTCATCTTCCTTTCATTCAACACATGTTTTTAAAGAATATTTGAATGAAGAAGATGCTTTCACTTGGGATATTTTGTTGCAGGTATTGTGCAAACCATCCATCGCTCCATCCATTGAAAGTACCAAAGCATGCATCATTCTACCCTCAGCATGATAGAGTCCTAGAAAAAATCTGCATATCCTGACATCATTTCTCCACAAGAAATTAACCATAGGTTCCAAGCATCCAACCAGGTTTATCGTTTCCCCACCTTGCACATGATAAACATCCTTGTTGGTCGGTTGAGCCTCCCCTCCATGGTGCCTGTCACTCAAAGTAGAGCATATATCAGAAAAATCATGACGTCGTAGCCATACCACTTCAGTCCGGGAAGTACTTCATGCCCATTCACCCACCATGCATCAAGTCAAGTTTTACCATATCAAAATAAGACCCCTTTCCCGGACTACCAGGTTTTGCAAGTAGATTGAAAGCGCATCACCGCGCCTAGCATTTGGCCTACCATACCTCCATCAACATAGCCCATCTACAATATTTTCCATCTGCTTCATCACCCTCACACAAAAGACCAACCAATGGGGTCCCACCCTTAGCAAAAACACCCTCCTCACATCTTCACTGAGTGAGCACTTTCATGTTTTGGGGCACTCGTCTCTATATTTTGTTCAATCCAATCCCATTGTTTCATTATTTTGGTAAGTGTACAAAGACCGCAAACGGTGAACAACGTCCCCCACTCATCCATCCATTTTTCTCCCATGGCAACAGTCCTTGGTCACCCTTGGTCGGAGTATCACACCTTTCACGCATAAGCCACCATGACATTCATAAGCCACCATGACATTCATAACCAACATATACCCACCCTGGACGTCCTACTGGCTCCAGGGATTTCCTCATCATAAATAGTTATGACTGTCGCCAAACTGCTTTTTATACTCCGACCTTGGGCCACTGAATCCCCATCATCAGTTTTCAGTCACCCATCATCAGTTTTCAGTTACCCCTCGCCATCATGCCTATGTTAAACCTATCAAATCCAAGATCCTGATCCCTGGCATCAGTGACTCTCTCGTTCAGTTGAGGCTTCCTTTCTGTCGAATTCAACTCATATTTTCTGAAAAGGAAGTGGTACCTTGGATTAACCCTCACCATAATATGGGCATCTTCGGGTGGCACTGTGGGAATCATCATCGCTCACAGATGTCATCGATCCTCTTGACATTCGACTACAACACAAGCTTTCGTGTCAAGATGGTATCGTACATTACAACCATTGCACTTTGATCAAATTCTTCGAAGACCATTGCACTTTAAAAAATATCTAAAGTCCAGAGGAAAAATAAAATTGCGCACTCTAGACACTGGAAAAATGCACCTTCACGCGCCTTTTTCTTTGATAAGCGCGCCTTTGCGCGTCTTTCCCTCAAAAAGACATGTGGACTTGAGAGTGGCGGAAGTCACTTTCCGGGACCACAGGGCACACTCCAAAAAAATGATCCCACACTTGAGGCCGCCCAAGGAAAGCCTCCCAAGCCTCCTTGGGACCTCAAGGGAGCACACAAAGGAATCAAGTGGCACACAATGGAATCAACCCCCTCTCTTGGGTCACCATCCATCAATGTACCAAGAGAGGGAAGGATAATTTGAATTCATCTATAAAAGGCCACCAAGAGATGAACAAATGGAGAGCACATTGTTATGCTGGCCAAAATTGCTTTGAAGTAATCGTGCAGTGCGCAATCAAGAGCAGAAGTAGAGAGGCGATTCGGTTGTTGGCCATCCAACAACTTCAATCCTTTGGAGTAGAGAGAGATACCTTTCACCAAGAAGCTAGAAGGTAAAAACATCCTTGCATCGGGTCTTATAACTCCATAGTTTTAAGGGCCCTTTGGCAAATGTGTAAACGTAGTATCTTTCTTCCTAACAACAAGCAATAAGAGGGGACATTGATGCCACCATTAGTATTATTGTTGTGTTTGACTCTTTATGAGCTTTCGTGTTTATGTTTAGTTTAGTCCTGTTTTCTCTCTACACATACGTACTAGCTCATTAGTTAGTATGTTTAATGTTTTATAGCATGTTCACTAACCTGCTAACTCTTTTGTTTATTTGTCTGTGACCAAAGCTTAAAGGAAACAACCACTCCTCTTAAGAAATTGTGGATTGGTACACTTGTGCACCAAAACCACCACCACAATAATATATACATGGAAATCTTGAATTTTCACAAAGATTGTGTTGGCATTATTTGGAGTCTTCCACCTAGAGGGAATTTTGGTCATAAGTTAATTCATATTAATGAAATTTTATAGCATTTCATGCCCTCAAACAACTCCGATTCTCGAATTTGTAAAAGCATTTCATATTGGCCCTGACCAACACTACAAGCAGATCCAGATAATATCAGTTTAACAACCCTAATTGGCACAAGAACCATATCCCGATCCCAAAGCACTAGAATAAGCCGAAGGCGAAGTGTTTTCATTACCAGGGAACCGCGGGAGTTGGAGGCATTAAAATTTGCAGAGATTATGGAACTGCCTTTTGAAACCGATTGATGACCATTAGAACCAGAGCTTGAGGAATCACAACTTGCACCAGCTCCACCATTACCAGTGCCTTTTCCAAGACGATGAATTTGCAGGTAAAACAAATGATTTTCCTTCAACAATTTTCCATCCCTGTGTTGATTGCAGGGATGGAGCACACAGTGCACAGGAAACCACACAAATAAAAAAGAACGCCATAGATGATATACATGCCATGGTAATGTCAGAAACACAAGAAATTTGAGTCACATAAACAATTTATACACTACGTATTGTGAAGATAGCGAGTTCCCATCTCTACCGAAACTTCCCCAGTGGTGTACAATGTAAATGCTAGACTCGTCCTCGTAGTGTGGTTGCTTTTGAGATGCAGAGTTTGAGGGTAACTGTGCTTCTATAATATGCAGGTAGGCAAGAATTTTAGTTAGGTTTCTTGTGATTGATGTATAGTCCTTTGCAAGATTTCCAACATCTGATTTATGGATTGTAGTTGAGCGTTGGAGCTGCAATGTAATAGCTGGATTTATCATTGGAAATTCGTTTGTCCTTTACAATATTTCCAACATCTGATTTCTGAATTGTAGTTGAGCTAGAGCTGTAATGTCATAGCTGGATTTATAATTGGAAATTTGTTTGGAAAATTAGCAGGTAAATCTTTATGTTTTAGTGTGTATATTTAAATTCTTAACATTTTATTGATAATGCTTTAGTTTGTTTTCCTAGTTACTTAAAAGGAAGAAGTGGATTAAAGATTCTTTTTTTAATTGCTGTTATGTTTTTCTACATGTAATTTTGATTTTGTTACTATTACCAGAAGATAAAGAATAAATTAAATTCAAAAATAAAAAACTAAATAAATTAAATTAAAAAATAAAACAACCCTAGTTTTAGTTTGAGATCAATTCATATGAGAAATTTCTTAACAAACTAAAATACCAAGAAAACAAAGGTCATGATCTCAACATCCTTTCCTACGTTAGGGTTGTACAACCTAGATCCGTTCCTACATTAGGGTTGTAGTATGTATATGGATTAATTAGTTATGGGAAAGGATCGTGCAACGAGTAGGTTAAAAATTAGAGGAATATAATTATTTATATAACATGTCACTGCACATTCATTCACAGTGACTGGAAATATTTTTTTTAGTATTATATCATACCTCATACACCTCGTCATAGTTAGTTTTTGGAAAAATAATACTATTTACATTCCAACAACTAGCAAATAAAATACACTATCAAATAAATCTCAAGGTGTATAAACAATAGTTTTAAAATTCAAGAAGTATAACAATAATTACTGTCATTATTTATGTTGTAAATGAGGGTAGTTCAGTAAATTATACCTTAACTAAAATGAGTGTGGGCATAGTGCAAAAATATGTGTGATAAAACTATGTAGTAAATTAAACTATTAAATGAATTTCAATATGGTTGAACATGGGATAGGAGCTTGGGGTTTAACAACAAAGGGATCAAATCACCTTGCAAGAACTGAGATCAATAAAAAGCTTATTAAAGCTTTTACTGATGACCAATGACCGGTAAAAATAAATTAAAAGTTATGTGAAGGGTGATTTAAAACTACAACCTTAATTAAGAAAAAAATTGATGGGCAGGGGGACCTGTCAAATTTAACCCCTGATAAAGAGGCAACGCAAAGGTAGTGTTGAGCTTTCTTGGGGAGATCCTGTTTTGCTGAGGAGAAGGAGAAATTCTGAGCCAGAAGCTGGGCAGAGGGTCCAGAGGCAAAGAATATCATTCTTCCAGACAACAGCTGGCGAGACATTAAGAGGAGAGATTGTTCCGAGCTTGTGGGACACAGTAACTGCATAGGCTAACACGGTGAATGCGCAGAGGGAGCAAGGAGCAGCGCAATTCGAGCTAAGGTCGGTGTTAGATTTCCTGTGGAGTGAGAAAGTTTCTCACTAGTTTTAATGCCAGTTTATCTCTATTTTGGATTGCTAGATTAAGCATCCATAGATTGTACTCAGATTTCACTACTACATGATATTCAAACCCTTAGCTGTTTCACCGGTTTTTTCGAGTTGGGTTTTTCTCGGGACATAGTCCAAAAATAATGGTGTGATATTATGTGTTTGCATCTATTTCTTCTAGCATTTTATTTCTGCTGCAATATTTGTTTTGTGAAGGTTTCAGTGTATTTGTTTTGTGAAGTTTGGGTGTATATGTTTTGATATTTTCCATAGGACACAAAAAAATTATTTAATTAAATTAACAAATAGATGAAATAACATCAGTTGCTGCAATAGGATTCAGGTATCTGAATTTTCAAAGTCCACAGAATCATTGGACATGATAGATTACCTGATTGGGAACGCCTGTGGAGTGGTTTCACACAAGACGAGGTAAGGCCCAACCTTGTCAAGGGTACTTCCAACAACAACAACAGTAAAGTCCCAAAGGTTGAGGAGGATGTGAATGTATACTTTTCCTGTAAAGGCAAGGCGAAGAATGGTCCCAGTCAGGGACAAGGCTCAAAGGGAGGAGAGAATAAGAAGAAAGATATGTCAAAGATCAAGTGCTTCAGGTGTGGTGAATTTGGTCACTACAATACCCCACAATCCAAGAAGAAAAAGGACAAGAATGGGGAGCATAAGACAATGTTAATTTTGTAGCATTAAACAAGTGTTCTATTCTCAACTTTGGTCAAAGAGGCTTAGAAACACAATATTTCTAGAACCTAGAGAAATTTTAAGGAGAAAATAGCAAGAGATGGGTCAATTTGGTTAATTAGTCAATGATTAAATATTTCCTAAGTCTAATTTAAGAAAAGTGATTAATTAATAGGAATTAAATGAGAAAGGTTATATTTCTCTAGAAACTCACATGGATCAACCTAGAAATGATCTTAGCCATTGATGAGGACTTAATTGTGGCCGTTTGTGAGCCAACGAGATATTATAAGAGGTCAGTGGGGTTGGATCTAGACACGCTTGGTGAGCGAGTCCCTTAGGCAAATGGAGCTATCCAGTTTCTGTGTGTAGTGAAGGAAGAAGAGTTCGAGCCAGAGAAGGAAAGCAGAAGTGAGAGGGAGCAACAAAGTCATTTCCAACATAGTTTCTCAGCGACAAAGTAGCTGTAGCTAGCAGGACAAATTATTTCTACAGAAAGGCCGAGAAACCAGTGTAAGAAACTAGAAATCCCAGTTCGAAGTGCCAGAAAGTGATCGTTTCTGTTGTTATAGGTCGGGAGATCACCCGGAAGGAATAAGGAGTCACTTCTAGGGCTGGATGGAGGTAGGACGACTCATCTAGAGCTAGCTAGTAGATAACGCAAATTATTTGGGCCAAGCAATGCGTATTTTTGGGTAGTGCGCGTTTCCGGGAGGAAGTGCGATCAGGGCTAGAGGAGCCAAGATTGGTAGCAGAATGGAGGAATTTCCTCCAAATTATTTTGGTAGTATAATTTTGTTGGAGGATATCTAGATTGACATCTAGACTTGTACTCAAAATTTTTGCTACTGCATATTAATAATAAAGCCCTCATTTGCTTCTTCGGTTTTCCCACATTTTGTTTTTCTGGGGACAATTGTCCAAAACAATTGGTGTCAAATTTTTATTGTGTGTGCATTATTTTCCCAGTTCCTATTTTCCTTGTAGTATTTTTTATTGTGAAGAAATTTCATTGTGATTTATTTGTTATTTTGCTGTAAAAAAATAAAATTCATAATTAAATAGTTAGGAGAATAAATTCTGGTTATTGAATTTTCAAATGATTTTCACATGTATCAGAGAAAATTTGATCAGATAGGAAGCTCAAAGGCTGAGGAGGAAATTGTCCAGGTTCAGAGGGAGTCTAGCAACTCGATTTCTAGGTTTGCGCAGGGCCTAGAGAGGTAGTGCGATTGCTATACATGGATTCTATTTTTAGAGGAAGGTGGCCAGAGAAGTTTGAGTATGTTTGGAAATTATTCTAGCCGGTAGTAAGAGAGAAAATAAATATTTTATGCAGAGAAAATTATTGATCTGGTCGCAATTGTTTTTTCAATAGCAGAATTAGCACCAGGTGGAAGAGAAAAGTACGCAAAGAGGCATTTTTCTTAGAGGGTTTTCAGATCCATTTTCTAGGAGGAGATTTGAAATTTCGAGTTGTAGTAGGCGGTAACAGTTTTTCCATTCAGCTAGTGCGAGCTTCAAGAGTAGTAGATCATGTGCTGGATTCTGAAGGACTTCCAAAAAGTTGAGCGAGTTTCCCAGTTGAGGTAATAGGCAGAGTGAGAGACGAAGGACTTCTGAAGGAAATTAGGAGCAGATATGTGCATTCCTAAGGGAGTGCGACTAGCAGAAGGAAGGCCAAGGAGGGAAGAGAAGGAAATTTTTGGTTTTAGTCTCTAGATTTTTCGAGTTTCACAAATTTTTTAGATTTTTAGAGATGTTCATACGAGATTTCCATAGGAGGTCGTGCGAGTTAGCCATAATGAAAATCTGGGCAGCAGATTGAATTTTAGTTGTCAGAGAGAGGTGTCAGAGGAAGTGTGAGTTGCAAAGCAAAGAAAGGTCTTAGTAAGGGACAAGGCTTAAAAGGAGATAATGGGGCACTAGATCTAAGTGGAGGAGTATGAGACTCGAGTGTACCAAAATGGGGAGGGTCCAGTGCATAAGCAACAAGGAGATCAATCATATCAGTTCTAGATTGTTGCAGTGGGAGCATCACCTTCGCTATAGGATCCCATAATATTTAGTGGCAGGATTCTATTGAATAATAATAATAATAAAACCCACATTTGTTGTAACATGCCACCCCAAATTTACCCTCTTTTACAAGACCTCTGGGTAAATGTGAATCGAAGCGCCACTATCGCATGACGTGACCTACAACCTAACAACAAATTTTCATCCTACAGGGACTACAGATCAACGAGGAGCTGAAGAAACACCCCAGGTGGTCAATCCATGATCTAGAAACTTGTTTCAATTATCTAGACCTATAACCACACCTTTGACATTGCCTGCATGTAGGTGTGAACCTCCAAAAACACTCACAAGCCTTGCTCCATGAAGTTATGACCCCAGATCTCCAGTTCTATGTAGGTAGTCCTGACATCTGAGCCACTTTTCTCGGCTAGTCTCCAAACCACTTCCTAGAACTTCGTGTAACTTTCTAAAATCATATTTCTCAGAATGAAAAATGCTAATAATTGAAACTTGAAGCCAAAAATTGACCTAGACTAACTAGAACATACTAGACATTTCTTCAAACACATGGTAAACATGTAAGCTACATGTCATGAATGCAAATCCGAGTGTAAATATTTGTACTTTAGTTGAAAATCACTGTGAATGTCTAATTTCCCCTCAATTAGCTGAAAAAACACTTGTAAACCCATGTGTTCATCAACCATTCATCAACTTATCAAAGCATAATAATATCCATAGATACAACAGATCACAGAACCATGCTTATGCTTATAACCAAAATATAAACATAATATAAACCTTGAAAAAACAACGATGAGGGAAACATAATAATAGTTACAAATTCTCATAGAGTACAATAGAAAAATAACTCTTATTAACTTATTCAAAAGCCAACCAAATCAGGGACTTCCACGTACCACTCGACCATATATTGAGCTGAACCAAATATTTCTTTCAACCAATCACCCCTATTCCATATTCCAACCATGAATGTGGAATCTCATGGGATAAAGCAAGACATAAAAAACCAAGGGAATCCTTAGGTTAAACCACCTCCAACCTCAAACTATCGTGATCTCAACAAAGATGGTCAAGAGATCAAAAAACCCAAACAAGCTTGGATGCCTTATAATTTATTCACCATATCTTGAGGAATTTTCCCATCTCCACCCACATGTCGAGAGCTTCCCAGAGAATACCATCTCCACCCCCAACCCTTGGGAATTTTCCTGAGACCACCTCACTCGGTTCCAAAAAATTTCGGCAATCGAAAACTCAACCAAGAATGAATTCCATCACACCATGGCTATCTAGGAAATGGCAAGGTAAAGCTGAGACCACTGTCAAACTAGGAAAAACCCATGCCAATGACAACACATGAACCAAATAAACAAATGCATGTACCATGCATTCACACCTCAGCTAGGAAATCACACATGCAACCTGTTACCTGCAAAATCTTCTTATTGAAGCCATTGATCCAAATTTCTCCTTTCTTTGCTTTGCTTTTGCTTTTTCTTCCTTTGCTTTCTTTCTTGATTTCTCCTCTTGGTGCTCTCTCTCTCTCTGAAACTATTTCCAAATCCAAATTGATACTCAAAAACATTTTTATTATTGAGGCCTTTATTTTCTTAATTTTCCTTCTAATTTACTTAACATGAAAATATGTGTCTTTTCACCTTCCTTTTTTCCTATTTTCTTTTATTTTCATAAATAAATGCCAATTAATGCCTCCTTACCTTTTCCAATTTCCATAGCCATTAATAAACCAAAATTGATGCCCACTATCGTGATTTGCCCAACATTAAGCTTGGAATATGTGTGCCATGACCTTGGCCTTATTGTTTTTTTATTTATTATCTTTTATTACATGAAATTTAACCTGAGGATGTTACAAAACCCTCCCTCTTAGGGAACATTGTCCTCAATGTTTTATGATACCTATGACCAAAAAACCACTGAAAACAAAACATACTACTTATGGAGCTTTATAACTTAGCTCAATGCAATGTTTACAATGAATAAGTATTGCAAACCATGACCAACATGACAATATGAAAATCATATCGCTTATTGGAGCTTTATAACACAGATCATTGCAATACTTACAACCATATATATATATATATACAAAAACTCATTTTCTTGACCCAACGAATAATGAAGGATACAAACCCTGCATCTGATAAGTGATCTCCCATGTAGCTTGATCGTTCCCAAGTGCTTCCATTCCACTTTAACTATCTCAATTGCTCGGTTTTGATCCATGAACTATTTCTACTGCAATATGCACTGAGGCTTTGGTTGGAGTTCTCCCTATGTTTCCACCTAAAATATAGACTACTCAATCACATTATCAACATCCTACACATATCTTAAGCAATGAAACATGGATAACATCATGGAATTTCATTGTCGGAGGAATTTCAAGTCTGTAGGACATTGGTCCAATCCTCTCAAGGATACCAAAAGGTTTGCAATACCAAGGTGTGAGCTTGGCACATGATCTAATCCTCAATGAGCTCCTCTCGGGATTGATGCGTAAGTACACATGCTCCTCAACCTGAAACTCCTTAAATACCATGTGCTAACCTGCATAACTCTTTTTCATGTCATGTGTTACCTTCAAATTCCTCTTAATAACCTGCATTTCCTATTATATCTCTGCCAACATATCTAGTCAAATCAATACCCTGTTCACTAGATCACTCCAACTAAAGGGAGTATTACAACTCTGCCCATAAAGAACCTCAAATGGACTTGTTTTCTCCTAAAGTTTACACCTAAGGCGCAATGCTTAGAACAAGGGTTGTCACACTAAATCCCTATTTAATCTGTTTAGACTCTTTTCTAGCTAAGTCAAGGGGGGTAGTCCCTAAGGATGATAAATGAACTAAAACTTGTTGAAGAAACACGTCTAGGGATTTATGACAAGACAATTATTATTTGTGCATCTTGATTATTAATTAAAGCATGCATAAGTGTTTATGATAAATGTATATAAATTCAATTGAGATCAATAAGGAAGATACAAGATATAAATGTGGTAGACCAGTTCCTTCAATAATTCTCAACGTAAATGAGAATACTTGCTAAGAAATAGATACTGAAGTCACAATAACAACAATGCTCCAAGAAGTGTTAGAAATGACACAATATCAAATATGAGTAGATAAAAATATAACTTTCACAACATAAATAACTTGTACTTTCAAGAAAATGCTCAAGATAAGAATGATAAAATAAATTGACAATGAGCAATCTAACCAAAGATGAGTACAAGGACAACGATACAATATTTCAAGGAAGATATAATGCACACAATGATAACTATGCCACAAGAGATGAAAAATTAGAAGGACGAAATGAAAAACTAAACTAGGTGGAGTGAAAAATCTTGGTTGATTTTAATTAAAATGCCTAATCTAGATGAAACCCTCTCCTCAATTTTTTTGAAGCTAGTCTTAAATGTAAGTTGTGGAGAGAAGCCTAGGGAAATATAGCTAAGGCTATATAAATGATACCTTCCCTGGAATCCTAACCACCTGAGTGTCTCCAACGTTGCAGGAGCTATGGCCCTCACGACTGCAATGTTACCGTGTTAAGCACAAGCGAGGGTTTGAAATTTGAAAATTAGATGAAGAATGCAAGACGAGAATACAATTCTTTAGTTAGATACAATGATATCAATATTGCTTCAAGGAAAGTAAAATGCCAATATGCTTGTAATTGCAAAGTAAATAGATATTTCAAGGCACACGATTACTAGATACAGATGATATTTAATGAAACAATAGCAATGAAAATGCCCAAAATGCCTTCAAGTGTGCTTATTCAAGAATGTTTCTTGTTTAATTAATTGAAATTTGATATTTTAAACACAATCTTAAGATGGCAGGTGAGATTGATAACAGTGATTTGAGAACTTCCTACTTCGATCAAGACACGAGATATGCAATTTCAATTAGACCAAGTAGAAAATTATGGAATGCAAGTTAAATGTAATTAGGATGTAATGTCTAAAAATGCAAAGGTTAGGCTCTAGATCTTAAGTTAGAAAAAGTTAGAGAGATAGTGATTTATCCCTTTAAATAAGGAGCATGATGCCTTTGAACCAAATTCCAAGTTCACTAAAGAGAATAGGTGATTTTATTAAATGAAGGTTACAATGGAAGAGGCCCTCTTAGACAGAAGAGAAGGGCTTTTCTTTCAAGGATTCTTACAAAGACAATGAGATTTACTAACAAATGAATCTCCTTGGAATGATGAATTGATCCACTTATGATTTAATTTCAAATTTATCCAAGGTAGTGGATCAAGTCTTCATTAAATTTGTTGCAATCACAATCAAAATATGAATTACCAAAAAAAAAAAAAAAAACTGTCTGCTAAGAAAAAGTGCTCCAAGCTTTTCAATCCGATAACCCAAAAAGGGTGCAAAAAAGGCTTGGCTGAAATTTTTTTCTGCCAAAAATGAAAGTTCAGATTCTAGAATAGAAACAAAAATACAAATACTCTTGGTCAACTCCCAAAAATATCTTGAAATTTAATCATATTTTATTAGAGAAAATTTTAGGGAATTTTGATAGAGCTTCAAGGCTCACGACACTCCAAATTCTTGGAGAGAGTCAATTGTATTTTAATTGTATTCAAATTTTCAATTTTTAAACAATATTATGACAATGAGAAATCTCTCAGTGTAATGTTCCTTTTTCTGGTATTCCGTATGATATGGTTAGGATGGAATTTTAGAGTTGGGGGAAGACAGGTTAGAGGTGTAGGTTGGCATCATCAGTGGGCCCTGGGGGATTTTGGAGGTGTTTTGAGGAGTTCTTATGAGGTCTGAAGGAATTCTATTAATATAGTCCACCATTTGCAGAGTTTTCCTTTCGTTCTGTTGCATTCTGACAACTTTCAGAAAATTGAGTTATTAATGGACCTAACTCAATTAATTACACATAAGGTTGCATTTCGGGAGGAATTCTTGGCAGAACACCTTAGTGTGATATCTCGTTGGAACCAGAATGAGAAGATCTACAAGAAAAGATGCCAAGGAGTGCTTTTCAGTGACCTAAGGAGGCATGGTGGCCAGTTGACCATTTTCCCACATTAAAAATAATATTTTAATTAAGGGAAATATGCTCAATAATTAAAATAGTAATAAAATAAGAGCTTCTAGAGGATTCCATCAGATCTATAAAAAGAGGAGGAAGGGCCATTAGAGATCATCTTGGATTTGATATTTCTTGTATGTGATATTGATAACCCGATTCTCTACTTCATTGGTATCCCTAGGACAGAAACCTTCGGGTGATTTAAAGAGATTGGGTGCATATACCCTTGGTGAATTCATCCATAATTCACAAGAGAGCTCCACAGTGCAATTCAATTCAGTTTGGAGGGCCAACATAGCAGCGCAATAGATCATCTTTGAGACCAGTTTCCATATCAGCTATTTTGAGTTGTATGTGCATGTAACCTCAGTTTATCCATTATAATAAAAGATGATAATTTTCCTATTCATTCTGTTATTGGGTTGCAGTGTTCTATTTGTTTATTTTTACATGGAAATATTATGTTAAATGAATGCCAATTTACTGATGAAATTTTGGTTTAGTTAATTTTCCAGAAAAATATGTAAAACATTACAAAAGGTATATTACCGTCGTATCAAAACATAATCTTGGCCAGCTGGGCGGGGGCATATCAGGATCATTATTATAGCAGCGGTGAATGTTGAATTGATCGTGCAAGTTGCGCCAGATTAAAGGAGTTCAAAACAAATATCGTGGAGGTTGATATCTTTTTTCCTGAAGTCGAATCAACAAATAAGAAAATCAACCATAGTTCTTAAGAGGATAGTTAAAGGATCGTGGTGCGGTGATTGCAAGCGCCTCTTGTTCAAACCCATTTGGACCAGGAATGTGTGCATTCGTCATTAGATCTAGTTTATGCATCTGATTGTAATATGGGTTTCAATCTTGGAAAAGGTCAACGATGGTGGTCATTATGAAGAATATTAAAAATAGAATATCGACAGTAGCGTCTTAATCAGACAAGCTTGATAAATAGAATATCGACAGTAGCGTCTTAATCAGACAAGCTTGATAAATTGGGTAGTAGAGCTAAGAAACTATGCTTCACTGGATAGTCGAGGAAATTTTAGTTGCAAATATCTGCTGAAGTCGATGACACCATAACAAAAGACACAGTCTGCGGGATATTGTTTGAAGTCGTCAGTGTGGTCATGGAAAGAGAGCACTGTTGTGGCCACGATCCAACAACACCAGTTTGTCATTGCGGCTGCATGAGTTTTCAAGCTTTTCCAAGGAATGATTTATGTGATCACTGCATTGGATGCTTGCATGCACAGTCTGAGACAGACGTAAATCAGGCATCAATGTAATTTCCAGCATGGAAAGGTGCTAAGTCATCAAGCGGAATTTGTGTTAAAATATGCAACGTTTATTTATCGTTGAGAAGAAAGTGCGATCTGACAGGTATATAAACTAATCGTGGCTGTCGTAGGGAAGAGTCAAGAGATGAGTGGTGATTGCATACATGGGGTCGTGGTTCTTATCTGAGAGGTTGAATTGAACGGGCTCCATCTAGTTATTTTCCACGTTAAAACCCTTTGGGACACGAACAAATGAATAATTTTGAATTTTTTTTGTATGGGGATTAATTAAAATGAACGACGTGAAATTTTATTTTGGTTTTGGTGGACCAACAACTGATCGAGAGTCAACATAATCAGATCAAAATTTTGAGAAGTGCGATATCGTCTCTTCTTCTGTAGTGGGACTGCTTGTGAAAGTGGATTGTAGCACGGGTGATGAGGGCCAGTTGTGACACCACACAATGTGTGGACAACCTGCATAATTTGAGAATCAAGTTGAATATTTCTAGGAGGGTGAAATGTCTAAATACATCCATCGCTGCGATTACATGCGCCAAGCCGCAATAAAAAAAAGTGTGGTGTGCTCTGAGAGCAAGTCAAATTACTCTACTGATCTCTTTGCGTGATAAAGGTTACACAATCTGAGATCTAGAGTGTCTGTATAGTTCAGAAATGTTGTACGATTTCAATTGGATTATTGGCATCCGATGGGCAAAACGATTAGTACACGTTGGTAGCGGATCAAAGACGATGATGATCAGCCTTGTGTTAGAGGAAGTCAGATTCTCCTTTGGAAAATAGATGTGGTTTCATATAAAGAGGCTAGAATTCATGTTTATTATCTACTTACCCTTATGGGTGTGAAAGGACATCTCTGCCATGCCTGAACCGTGGTCGTCTTCCGTGGAGCTGGATGAGACATACACAAATTCTGGGCCGAGGTACGTCTTCATAAGGGCCGAATTTCCTTAACATAATGTGCATGACCATCGTTAGGGCCATGAGACCGTGCATTAAACCAACTCAAGTTAGAGGGTAAAAATATTGTCCAACTTTCTCTCTCATGCTCCAGAGAGGACGTTGTCACCATAGCATTCAAACACAACTAATAGCAACATTTCTGGTGGTTATACATCTAGGATCAACTGCGCATTGTAACCAGGTTCCACTAATTGTCTTTCTTGAGCTATATCTCTGCTATTTATATGTCTAAGTGCTGAAATTTAATGTATGCATGCTTTGTTGTTTGGAAATGACATTTTGATAAAAAGGGTGCAAATTATATTTTGATCTAGATTGATTATTTTCATTGATTACTATTATATGTTGGAGTTAAGGATCAACCGCTTTGAGGTATCAATCCTTTTAAACCACTGTTTGGGGGGGGACTAAGACTACTAAATAAAAAAAAAAAAACTACAACCGTGTATCCCTGAAATGTTTGTGACAATCCAAATCTTCCTCTATCTGAGATCAAAATTCTCTCCTTACTTGTAGCAGTTTGTTTATAGAGCTGAATTGGTTCCAATAACACATCCAGATCAGCAACTAAGCTAAACATGGAAAAAACCTTCAGAAACTCCCTTAATAAATTGGCAGCAAGCATCAACCAAACTTTTTTTAAGGAGATGCTTTCCATACTGCAGAAAGAGAAACCAAATGATTTACAGGAAAGACATGAGATGAAACACAAATTCTTCAAACTTGGGACAAATTTGAGATGTACGTGGGTTACAACCAAAGCCCTTCTCAAACTAGAGGAACTTGCTTCACTCCTTTCCAAGTTGGATCAGTCATATGGGAAGAGCTTGATTTGGGCTCTAAAACCAACCATGCTTGCTTTAGTGCAACCAAAGTATTTGGAGCATTCTTGTATAGGAGTCAAACTTCTAGTTCCTTCTCGCCTTAGTAGTATCTTTTTGTTGACCGCACCTATACCTCCTTACAGTAATAACATTATGAGGAGAGTCTTAAAGTTGATAATGGAGACCATGCATGATTTGGATAATAGTGAGGGCCCTACCTTTGGGAAGAGTCTAGAGATTCTAGAAGTCATGGCCTTGGTTAGAGTTTATCACCTCATGTTTGAGCTGGAGCGTGATGACATGATCCCACAAATGTTGCAATGCTTCTTCAACACTAGGAAACATCATTCCGACACAGTCATAACACACATGTAACCGATTTTGTCATCATGTATGAGGGATCGTGATGCCTTTTTTCGGGAGTTGTAGATTATATTGTTGAGCATTTGGAGGAGAGAGAAGTTGGTCTCACCTGTTGCTTATGCGCTAGTCGAAAGGTTGGTTGAGCAAAACATTGGGTTATTCAGGAGACAGTTGACCAGGGAGGAGCTGCCATAGTTTGGTGGATCAGGCATCGAGAATAAACTAAGGAGAAAGGGTCTTTGCTTCATCTACAAAGAACCTTGGGGACATGACCACTCATGCTTGAGAGATGTAGATGGTGGCAGAGGTATAGTAGGAGGACATTCTTTCTTTATGTCGGTATGAGGACTCTTCTTTGGATGAGTCCATGGGGTCATATGAGGATGCCTCTCGGGAGCATGAGCAGTCATGTGGAGTTGTTGACAGTAGACCCATTTATATTCCGGTGTGTATGATGAGTATTCAAGGGACTTTAGTGGAGACATTCAGGATGATGAGTCACCTGTGATGATTCAACATGAGAAGCATATAGTGGAGCATGAGTTAGCAGAGGAGGATGATGTGCAAAATATGCACGATGATCCTTTTGGGGGGATCCAGTTGGAGGATCACGTTGAGCCCATGATGGAGGAGGATGAGCGGCCACTCTTGGGGCCAGTCATTGGTGAGGAGCATACATGAGTACAGGTGGCTAGCGCGGTGGAATTATCTACTGACATTTGTCCTCAGGAGGTACTAGAGTTTGGCAGGACTGTTCTGTAGGAGATTGGTTGGCTAAAGGAGCATGGAGTTTCCTATCAAGAGAAGGAGACAACAATGCATCCATCTTTGGGTCTACCCATTGATGAGGTGCAAACAAAGGTAGTGGATGCCAACACAATTGCAACATTTTCAGGCAGCAAACCTCTCCAGGGGCACATAGACAGGGCTTGCAACATGGTTTGCCCAATTTTTTCCATTATAGGGAGTGGGGTAGGATTTCTTGGACCGATTCTATTGGTTGGCAGGGCAGAGCGTAGGGAGTTGAGCATGGACAAATATCAACTTAGTAGACTTATCCCTTGCACAGGTGTCCATATGTTAGTTTGGCAAGAGATCATGAGCTCGTATCCTACTGATTGTACGATCTTCTTAGTCAGGAACGTAGTGGAGTGGGGACCGTTATACATGACAGATACTACAGGTCTTAGTTAGCAGTGGGATACAGGTTGGCAGCTCTTCAGCATTTTGTCATGGCATCAAGATAACAGGATTAGCATTGTATTGAGTTAGGGGCTAGACTAGAGAGAGGTGGTGAGTTGGTACGTAGTCATTGGGCCAACGTTCTCAGTGAGAGTTATAGCACAACAAGAGTTGTGGAGCACTGATGTTGGTTCTGGTGGGCATTGGGATCTAGGAGGATTTGTTGATGAAATGTTCAGTTAGAGATTGGTCTAGGATCCGGGCATTGAGGGCTTTATTCTCGACAAGTTGACACAAAGGCATATCATCACCCAATAGTTTGTAAGGGATCTAGGCATTGGGTCTCAGCTGCATCGGGCCAATCGATTGGTACACATATTTGGATTGCTTGAGGGTAAGAAATATTGAGGCGGAGGATTTGTAATGTTCCTTTTTTTGGTATTCTGTGTGACATGGTAGGATGGACTTTTAGAGTTGGGGGCAGACAGGTCACAGGTGTAGGTTGGTGTCATAAGCGAGCCCTGGGTGCTTTTGGAGGTGTTTTGAGGAGTTCTTGTGAGGTTCAATGGCATTCGCTTGATGTATTCCACCATCCACACAATTTTCCTTTCACTTCGTTGCCTTTCGACAACTTTCAGAAAATTGAGTTATTAATGGACCTAACTCAATTAATTACGCCTAAGGTGGAATTTACAAAGGAATTCTTGGCAGAACACCTTAGTGTGATTGCTCGTTGGAACCAAAACGAGAATATCTATAGGACATGATGGCTAGGAGTGATTTTGAGTGACTTGAGGACGCATGGTGGCCAATTGACCATTTTCCCACATTACAAAAAATATTTTAATTAAGGTAAATGTGCTCATTAATTAAAATAATAATAAAATAAGAGCTTCTAGAGGAGTCTATTAGAGTTATAAAAAGAGGAGGAAGGATCATTAGAGATCATCTTGGATTTGATATTGCTTCTTGTATGTGATATTGAGAACCCGATTATCTACTCCATTGGTAGCCCCAGGACGAAAACCCTTGGGTGATTTAGAGAGATTGGGCGAGCACCCATCTCCCCTTAGTGAATTCATCCAGAATTCACAGTAGAGCTCAAAAATGCAGTTCAGTTCAGTTTGGAGGCCCAACATAGCAGCACAGGAGATCTTGTTTGAGGTCAACTTTCATCTTAGCTATTTTGAGTTGTATGTGCATGTAACCCCAGTTTATCCATTATAATAAAAGTTGAGAATTTTTCGGTTCATTGTGTTATTGGGTTGCAGTGCTCTTTTTGTTTATTTTTGCATGGCAATATTTTGTTAAATGAATGATAATTTAATGGTGAAATTTTGGTTGAGTTAATTTTTCGGCAAAATATGTAAAATATTCTGAAAGGGATATTATACTTAGTCTAGAAGGATGAAGGTATAATGTCTTCAATCCAAAGGTTCACAAGTGTGAAAACTTGTAGCTATAAAGGAGACTTATAATTCAACACTGTATACCTCTGTAAAACAAGAATTAGACATGCAAAATTACCCTTATACAAGTGATGAAAATTACTTATGGCCAGAAAAGAGAAACACGCCCAAAATATTGACGACCTTGACTGATTGGAAGGATAATAAGGTTCCTGGCCTAGCCCAAAATATTACAAAAAATTTATAAATTTTTTTCCTAAAGGTGTGATGATTTTATTAAAACTTTCAGGCTCAAAACCTCTTCAAAAATCAAACACCTACAACCACCGGGGAGTTAGACAACCAAAATAACCCTATGCTCTTGCAATCAAATATAGGTTGGAAAAAACTCAAAAAACCCTTGCAAACAATCTTGAATTTTCCTTTTAAGGTTATGGCAGAGATGGTAAATCCTATAATGGGCTTGATGAGGCAGTGATAAGGCCCACGATGAGGAATAAAATCCCGCAATGGGTTGCAGTAGGAAGGAAGAGGCCAAATTCTAAAAATTCATCTATTGCAACAACGTGAAATTATTTTCATAACTGTAAATATAATTATGCAGTTTATTTGCTACAATAAACAATGAATAAAATCACAACTACAATTTTCACTATAAAAAATCTTGTGGAAAACAAAATACTGGAAACTAAGAAATTCTATCACACACACAAGAATTTTGACACCGTTATTTTTTGACAGTTTTCCCTAGAAAAATCCAACTTGGGAAAATTAGTGTAGTAAATAAAGGTTTTATTATTATTCTTCAGCAAAAAATCTGATTACAATAATCTGGATGCCAAACTAGCAATCCAATATGAGAGAATAGCTAGAAAAATTATTCTGAGGATCTTTCCTCACCCCATTGCTAATTTCAACTCCCGAAACTGGACCCTCAACGATTTACACTTCCTTCTGCACCAACATTTTCACAGTGCTTGCGTAGGCCTTGCTGTTGTTCCCTCTGGAAACTCTTGAAATTTTCAACTATGCTTCTCTTTGGATCCGAAACTAATTCATTGGTCCTCCTAATGAAAATCCTGACCACCCGCCACTGAATCTACTACTCACCCAGCTAGATCAAAATTTTTTGATGTTGCTTCTTGCACAATCCTTGCATAGTCCCTTTGGGTAAACTCACACCCACTCAATCTAACTCCCCTGACATTGGGACCCTTCATCGGAATATTGCCTCACTCCTCTGCCACCTGCTACTCAATCTCTGCTTTGAATCCTCATGCTAAATCACTCTGCTACTAGAAAATCGGTTTGCCTAGATCACTGAGTGTTTGCACTGGTGTGTTCTCCATCTACCCATATACTTGTTCTTATAATCCTCTATTGGACCACTAATGACCAATATTAGAACTTAATCAAGGGCCCATATTAATTACCCTTCGATCTGTGTGAGTTTCTAGATGATTCTCACCTTATCTCAATTAATACTCATTAATTAACCATATTCCCTAAGTTTAGACTAAGGAAATATTTAAAAATCGGCTAATAATCTAATTGAGACACCTCTAGGTGCAATTTCTAGAAATTATTTATGGGTTTTGGATATCTATCCTCTCCAAAATTTTTCGAGACTAGAACACCTCCGATGCTACAAAAAATAACACTACCTATTAGCGAGGAAGGTGTTCTAGTGCTGCACCATTGCTTCTACAACACCCTGTCTCTGTGTCACGTCTCTGTTGCGCTCCTGATGTCTGGCTACTGTCCACCAACCGCTGCACAAATCTGATGTTGCATCCGTGTTGTTGTTGACACTGCCATACTGTTGCTAACTCTGCATCTTGCACTGCAACTCCCTCTCATTTGTTGCTGTTGAAACTGCAACATTTGTAATTAAGAAGCATCTGAAATAATCTATTCCTGTTACTAAAACATGTTCTCCACCATACCCATTTGTTCTATAAATTAGAAGAATTGATATCTCCCTAGATATTTTGTGAGTATATCTACAACATGCTCTTCTGTGGGAACATGGTGTAGCTGGACCGCTCCATGATGCACACATTCTCTAATGAAATGACACCGAATATCTATGTGTTTTGACCTGTCATGAAACTATGGTTTCTTAGAGATCTTGGTGCAACTATGATTACCAAAATATACACTTGTCACCTTCATGATTTTCCTAAATAATCTTACCAACAACTTCTGAAGCCATATAGCTTCTCACATAACTGTGTTTGATGCCATATTCTCCACTTCTGTAGAGCTTAGTGCTATTGAATTTCACTTCTTGCTACACCAAGAAACCATTCTTGATCCAACATTGAAGTAGTACCCAGAGGTACTTTTCATGTCCACTGAACTTCCTACCCAATCTGCATCTGTGAACCCACATAGTTGTACGTCACCCCCTCGGATGTATCTCAACCCATAGTCAACTGTGTCGCACACATACCCCAAATCATGCCTCGTTTCTTCCCAATGTACCCTCTTCATTTCTACCATAAATTAACTAAGGGTATTGACTGCGAAGTAGTAATTTGGCCTAGTGTTGACCAAATACATGAGAGAACCGATAAGATGTCTATACAAGGTGGGGTCAACATCCTTGTCATCTAATGTATCTATCTTCTTACAGTTGGTGATCATGGGCGTATAAATGGGTCTAAAATCCTACATTTTGAACCTCTTCAGAATATCCATAATGTATCTTCCCTGCCCAAGGAAGATATCCCTATCATTCTTCCACACTTCCAATCCTAGGAAATAGTGCATCAACCCCAAATCCTTCATATCAAACTCTGCTGTCAGGTTCACCTTGCAGTCCTCTATGATCCCTGATGATCTTGTCAAGAAGAGATCATCCACATACAATACTAGGATGAGTGGCTCACCCTCTACCATCAAATAGTAAAGTTTGGTATCTGCATCACTCTTGATAAATCCCATCTGCTGCAAGTAGCTACCAATCCGACAATACCATGCCTTGGGAGCTTACTTGTGCCCATGTAGAGATTTCTTTAGTCTGCACACATGACTGCACTTCTCATGAGTCTCAAAGCCCTCTGGATTCTCTACAGATACACCTCTTCCTCTATCACTTTCTTGACGCCCATTTGGTGAATTTTCCATCCCATATGAGCTTCTAGGGCTATAATTGACCGAATTGAAGTGTATCTAACAACTGGGTGAAGGTCTCATCATAATCTATCCTTTATTTATGTGAATACCACTTTTCCATGAACCTAACCTTATACTTCTCCACGCTACCATCTGCAACATACTTGATCTTGTAGATCCACCGAGAACCTAAAAATGCCCTGTCCTCGGGCCTCAACACCACCTCCCAAACATCCTTCGTCATGATAGAGATGTATTCTTGTCCCATGGCATCTACCCACACCTGATGCTATGCGGCTTCCTAAAATCTGGAAGGTTATACAACCTGAGCTACCAATTCTTGATATTTGTCAGGTTGTCTACGCTCTCTCTTGTTCATCCTAGGAGCACTAATAAAATCCTTTGAATCTCTCATTGTGTGATAGACCTCTATGCTAGCTTGACCACTAGTAGTGAGAGTTTCAACCAACTCCTCCTCATCTTGCCTTTGCTGCTCCATATTTTGAGATTTCACTGGAGTCCCTGCTCTTGAGGAAATAATAGTATCGGTTACTGTACTAAATCCTTGTGTCTTCCCCCTTGAGGTCCCTATGGCTTCTCCTGTTGCTGGACCAATGGAGCTTCAAATAGTTGATTTTGATCACTTGCATGGATCTCACAAGATCTCTTCAAAGCTCGATATTCCATGAACTTGACGTCTCATCTCACCATTATCTTCCTATTGCTAGGAATGTAGATTATGTATGCCTTGGAGGTATCACTATATCCAACGAGAAACCCCTTATCTGTAGTCTGATGCAATTTGGTGTAGTTTTTATCTAGTACATGGGAATAAGAAACACTGCCAGATGCTGAAGTGACTAACTTTTGATTTCTTCCCTGTGAAGACCCCTTCTAGTGTTTGCTTCCCCAATTCTCTATTTTGAGTCCTATTCTGACTTTGCATTTCCTTGTTACATGCCTATGCCCATAGAAACCTAGGCAAATCCTGGTCATATAACATTACTTTTGCAACCCTAACTATAGTTTTGTTTTTCCTCTCTGTTACCCCATTTTTTGTGTATTATACAAACTTTTCCACTCTCTTCTGATGCCTCCCTTCACGAAAAATATGTTAAGTCTTTATCAATATACTCTCCACCATTATTTGAGTGAAGCACCTTGATCTTCTTTCCTGTCACATTCTCCATGAGAGCCTTAAACTCTCTGAAATTATTGAATCCCTCATCCTTGGTATTCAATAAGCATATCTAGGTTTTCTTGGAATGGTTATCAATAAAGGTTACGAAGTATTCGACACCATTGAGATCTCTAGTGGACATCAAGACACAAATATATGAATGTATAAGTCCTAACATGTCATCTTCTTTGTCATCACTTATTAGGGATGTTTCCTTAAAATAGATCCTAAGTACGCATCCTATGCACACATCATCGTGTTCAATGACAAGTTTTAGAACTCCTGTTACTATTTCCATGAGCATCTTGAGTGCTCCATGGTGTAGATTTCCGATTCTCCTATGACATAACTCATTTAGTTATTTCCTTCTGCTACTGTCACTACCTATAAGTGCCATTTACGAGTCTAGCTGCAACCTGTACAATATGTTGCTTCGAACTCCAATCTGTCTTACCCTCTTTTAGCTTGAGTGTTTGACAAACACTTTATTCCCTATGAAGTGGATATCATATCCCTTATCATGGAACTGGGATACTGAAATCAGGTTCATACCTAACCCTAACACATGAAATAAATTTGTAGCATTGGTGCTTGCTCTTGACTCCCTCTGAAAATCGATGGTGCCTCTCCCTACTAGAGTACACTTCATTCTATTTTCCATGGTAATCTGTATGTCCATTTGCTCCTCCTTGTAGCTAGATAAATTTGTTAAATTTTCAGATTGTTCTATGTTGTATCAATTACTTTAGCCCAAATTACTTCTTCATAAACAATGTATCCAATTACTAGTAGTGTAATCAATCATAAACTGTAAGTGAAGATAGAAAAATATATGTAGTGATAAAGAAGACAAGAACACAACCATAATAGAAAACAAATTGGTCCAAGGGCAGGGAAAAACCCCACAAGGGAGAACCCTTTCAAATATTCTTCTTCAATATATCGTCATAAAACGTTTTCAGCAGAGAGTACAATGGGCCCAAAACATATGAAGCAAAAATATACAAAACATATATACAGATCTGCAGATCTACAACTGTAAGAAACATGGATCCAATAGAACACTGAAGCCAATTGAAATCAACTGTCAAGATTTGAATTTAGGACGCTACCAAAAATAGACTGCGAGCATGTGTGACTGTGCAGACGATGTCAGGAAAGACTGCGTGAGAAAATGAGGTCGATTTAGCTCAGATATTCTAAAAAATCCATTAGCCGCACCCTTGACTCTGTGCCAGCGGCTATGGCACCCTGGCTGCAGGCAAGACACTTTGTGCATGGGCTATGGCTGTGATCAGCCTGCTTATCCCCTAAATCCCTAATCACTACTTGATTCACTGTTCTCGCGGCTATGACACCCTGGCCGCAGGAAGAACACCCTTTTTCTCGTAGCTATGGCCCAAAAATTTCAGTGTTAAGTCCGTGGATATGATCTAGAAAAACCCTAGATCTGAGCGAGCTTCTTGCCTGTGATTCTGACCCTGCACGAGCGCCTTCCATCGAACCTGTGCGAGCCAAAAAAAAATAGATGAGCCAAGACCAAGAATGAAAATAGAAGATTGATTGAGAAAATGTGTGAGAATGAGCTTGAGGTCACTTCTATTAATAGGATTTTGTGAGGGTCCACTTGGGGTTGAGGCCAACTTGAGTAATTCCACATGTGCTTAGGTCGACCCCTTCCATTTCACTTTAATAAATAAAATAACTCAAAATTTAACTTCTACTTAACCGATTGGGGTGATGTATAGGTCTATTTTGGTCTTCTCGAAAAGAGGAATATAATTCAATTATAATCTCGACCATCTGAGCTTTCCAAGGTGGAATTTTACCCTATTTGAAAAAATTAACACACCCTCTCAACTAGGAATAATTCCACTTGTTAACATCTTGCCTGTAGATCTTCACATCATGGTGTTGTCATGCTAAGACTGTCACTTCTTAACTCTATATGCTGAAATTTTCTTGGATCTATAAGAAGAAGAATCTGGGAGCAATAGCTTCCACCCATACCAAGCAATAGGATAACACATCATAGAGGGGAGCACATCTTTTACCCTACAATCTCAAGAGAGGAGAAAATTTCAACCTAATCCTATTGCCTACTGATCTTCCCATCAATGACTCTCAATAGTAATGTGGTAGAACACCTGCATCATAATCGACTTGGGTTGTACCCCCAATGTACACTCTCAACTCGTTGGCCAAATGCGGAGTGGTATTCCCAACAAGCCTTGCTTGAGGGTATGATGCCAACTGGGGTATACTCTACAAAGACCAATTAGGGGAGCAACATTCTCCAACCCTATGAAGATAAGGGAGAAACATCTTAAACCCTATGGGTAACAGATACGAGAGTACCCTATTGTCCAAAGATCCCTATATCTCAATTCCTCACCCCGAGAGCTCAAGAAGGGAAGGAAGATTTTGCTCAGTGTCCTTGATCCGTTCTGCCCCTTATCCGGAGGGGCTACATCCATTAGTCCAAGTTGATATCTGAAGGTAACGAACTTTCCTTTTGCTAATGCCTTGGTGAGAATATCTAATATCTACTCATTAGTTGATATGTAGTGGAGTCTAATAACTCCTCTCTGCACCATGACTCGAATAAAATGATATCGAATCTCGATGTGCTTGGACTTGTCATGAAACATATGATTCTCTGCCAAACGAATCCCACTCTTGTTGCCATAGTATATCACTGTAGTATCTAAGAACTATTCAAATAACTCTCGAAAGATCTTCCTCAACCAAAATTCTTTGCAACTAGCCATGCTAGCAACAATGTATTCTACTTCGGTGATGCTTAATGCTACAAACTTTTGTTTCCTTCTCATCCAGGATATCATGGAAGATTCAAGACAAAAACAACATCCAGAAGTACTCCTTCCGTCAGTAACATTTCCTGCCCAGTCATCGTTAGTGTATCATGAAGTTCAATGTTTCCAACATAATATCTCATACCAAGTGTGATCCACCCATGTAAATATCTCAATACATGTTTGGCATCGATCCAATGTGCATGGAGGGGCTCAATCATGAATTGAATCAATGTGTTTACTGCATAGCATATGTCTGGATGGGTGTTCACAAGGAACATCAAAGCCTATATTAGTTGTATGTACTCGGATGCATTTTCTAGATCCGGTCCAATTTATTTTCCACACAGCTTCTTGAAGTTCATCTCCATCGGAGTAGCCATGGATTTTCACCCATTCATACCAAATCTTTCCAACAACTTTAGAACATACTTTCCCTATGATAGAAATATCTCACTAGGCCTTTTCCACACCTAAAGGCCCAAAATATAGTGCATGGGTCCAAGGTCTTTCATCTCGAATTCAAAGGCTAGCTCCCTCTTACATTTGATCATAAAAGGTTCACTTCCTGTCACGAATAGATCGTCAACATATAGAACCAAAATCAATAGCATACCTTGTACAACCTTAAAATAGGGGTTGGGATCAACATTGCTTCTCGTGAAGCCCATTTTCATTAAATAATTGTCAATGCATGTATACCAAGCTCAGGGAGCTTGATTCAAACCATACAATATCTTATTCAACCTACAAACATGATTTCTGCTATCTTCCACTTCAAATCCCTATGGTTGTTCAACATATACTTCTTCCTGTAACATGACATGAAGGAAAGCGGTCTTTATGTCCCCTCTGATTAAGGGTCCATCCTTGACTGGCATCAAGGGAAGCTATCACACGGATGGTTGTGTATCAAGCCACAGGAGAAAATATGTCATCATAATATTCTCCATATTTCTGAGTGAAGCCTCAACATACAAACCTTTCTTTGTATTTCTCAATGCTACCATCCATTCCATGTTTGATCTTGAACATCCACTTTGAAGTCACAACAAAATTCCCATTCGGTCTCGGCACAACATCCTATACATTGCTTTTCACAATAGATTCATATTTTTCAGCCATAGCATCCTTCCAAACTTGTTCTTTGACTGCTTCTTTGAATGAGGATGGTTTGGATTGAATGGTAGTGCTCATGGAAATTGCATATCCCTGATACTTACATGGTTGCTTCCTTTCTCTGGATGATCTTCGAATGGGAACATTTCTTTCATTATCATGTAGAGTATCGCAAAGCCAAAATGGTCTCTCCCTGGTAGGAGGATCATTGTGAGGTGGATCTAAGGGATCCATAAGCTCCATGGGAACATCAATATCATCGGACTCAATCATAGAAGGACCATATAGAATATCCTAGTGATAATTTTCTTCCTTGGGAGGAGGCATAGGAGGGTCTCTTGCTTTATCAAGAGTTACATTTTCATCGAAAGTTACATCCATGCTAATTTCGACCTTCCTTTGACCATGAATATATATTATGTATGCCTTAGAGTTTTCACAATAACCCAAAAACATACCTTTTATTCCTATAGCTTCCAACTTGTTTCTATTGTCCTTCAACACATGAAAGTATATGGGGCATCCAAATATATGAAGATGTCTAATATCAGGCTTGACACTCGTGAATATTTCTTCAGGGCCTTGTTTTCTAATGCTTGATGAGGCACCCAAGTTTGAACATATACAACAACATGTGTGGATTCAACCCACAAAAAAATTGGTACCTTTTGATCGTGGAGCATGGCACAGACAACTTCTAATATAGATCAATTCTTACATTTAGCTAAGCCATTCTCTTAAGGTGTATATGGTACAATAATTTCTTTCTTGACCCTTCTTTCTTGCAAAATGATATGAATTATTTTGACATGTATTCTCCTCCATTGTTGGACCTGAATACTTTTATTATTTTCCCTGATTGATTTTCAATGAAGGTTTTGAATTACTGGAACTTTTCAAAGGCTTCATCTTTGTATTTAAGGCAATATATCCATGTATTTCTTGAGAATTTGTTAATGAAGGTAATGTAGTAGAGATGACCACCAACAGAATGCACATGCATCATACCACATATATTTGAATGAATGAGATGGAGGATGTCAGTTGTCTTGTTCTTACTTAGGGGAATGGTCCCCTTTTTTTCTTTCCACTCACAAAACCTGGAAAAAATCCATCATGATGAGCTTGAACATCAGGAATACATGAGACCAATTTCTTAAATTTCGGAAGAGCGTCATAGTGTAAATGAGCCAGTTTGCAGTGCCAAAATTTGCTCAGATGATTAGTGTTATGAACCAATGCTAGAAGTGGCCTTCCAGTGACTTTATAGGGTCCTTTAGATCTCAAACTAATGTGAATGCATCTTTCGCAGGTGTATCAACAAACCATGTCAAAATGTTTCCATTGATGAAGGAAACCCTCATCCATATCAAAATTTTCATTAATTTTGGTACATACATAACACATGCAACAATACTGATTCCCCATAATTCAACTGAAATTTAACGGATCCAAATCCTTTTATGGGATGAGTGGAGTTATCTCCAAGAATGATTTTCAGCTTAGTCTCCCTCTCTACCAGATTTGACAGGACTTCCTTGTATCCAGAGAAGTTATGAGTGGCCCCAATATCAACCAACCAACTATCCCATGAATCTGGTCGAGAAGAACTAGTAAGTGCAAAAATGAGAATATTTGCAGATTTATTCACAGCATTACTTTCATACCTGGGAGCTCTTGACTTATTTTGAGGAGGATGTTCTTCTTCATGGTCGCTTAAAGAATATATTATTCTCCTTTCATATCTTTTGTTGCGGTTGTTCCTTTGCTCGTATTTTATTCTTTTATTATTGTTGTTGCTTCTGGTGTTGTATTCTGGCCTCTTTCTCTTCCCAGGACAATCACGTGCATAGTGACCTTTCTTGTGGTAGTTATCGCATTCAATATGGGATAACAATGTTTCATTCCTCCCTTTTGAATTTTGAGAAGGAGGCTTCCTTGAAGTACCTCCTTTTGCCTTCTTCCTTTTGTCATGAGCGATGTATGTAGTGGGCTCTCCCTCTTGCTATCATTCCCGATTATTCTTGAATAAGATTCCCAACAATTTCATCAAATGATGGGATGACATTTCTGTTGTTTATTGTAGTAATGAAGGTTTCCCAAACATGAGGGAGACCTCTAAGAGTCACGACTACCAGTTCTCTATCAGGCACATTCTCTCCAACCCTCTGAAGTTGATCTATGAGACGAGAGATCCTCAAAATATATGATTGAAAAACTTCTCCTTTGTTCATTTTCATTTCCTTGAGTTGATATTTCAAGGTGATGATCTCATTTAGATTTTTGATTTCATACATGCTGGTTATCTTGTGGTACATGTATTTAGACTTTCTTAAATTTCCAACATATGCAAGTAAAAGATCTTGTAAACCATAAACTATAATGTGCTTTTCTTTGGACTCACATTTATTGTACCTATTCTTGAGAGAAGCGGAAGCATTTTATGGAGGATCGAGAATCCTTCCTTGAATGTATTCCAACACATCATTGTTGTTAGCTATGATCTCCAACCAAACTTTCCATGCAACAAAGTTTCATGCATCACCCAGCTTTTCATGATGCTTGAAGGTAGAGGAAGACATATTGACCTTGGCTAGTATATCTTATTTTTGATAATGAGGGCTTCATTGCTTGTCTTCTTTTGGGATTTTCCTTCACCTTAGCTCTGATACCATGTAAAATTTTTAGATTTTTCTATGTTGTATCAATTAATTTAGCCCAAATTACTTCTTCATAAAAAATGTATCCAATTATTAGCAATGTAATCAATCATAAACTGTAACTGAAGATAGAAAAATATATGCAGTGATAAAAAATACAACAACACAACCATAAGAGACAACAAATTTCTCCAAGACCAGGGAAAAACCCCACAAGTGGGGGGAAATCCTTTCAAATCTTATTCTTCAATAGATCGTCATAAAAGTTTTCAGCAGAGAGTACAATGACCCCAAAACATATACAACAGAAATATACAGAACAAATCTACATATTTGCAGATCTACGATAGTAAGAAACACAAATCCAATAGATCATTGAAGCCAACTGAAATCAACTGTCAAGATCTGAATCCAGGATGCTACAAAAAACTGACTGCGAGCATTTGTGACTGTGCAGATGATATCAAGAAACACTATGCGGGAAATTGAGGTCAATATATCCCATATCTGCTAAAAAATCCCTTAGCCACAACCTTGAGACTTTGTGCCAGCGACTATGGCACCCTTGTTGCATGCAAGACACTTTATGCCTACGGCTATGGATGTGATTAGCCTGATCAACCCCTAAATCCCTAACCGCTACCTTGACTCACTGTGCCCGCGACTATGACACCCTGGCCGCAGGCAGAACACCCATTTCGCTCTGCTATGGACCATAAATCTCAGTGTTAATCTTGCGATTATGATCTATAAAAACCCTAGATTAGAGTGAGCTTATCGAATCTGATTCCAGACCCTACGTGAACTCCTTCCATCAAACCTCTACGAGCCAAAACAAAATAGACAAATCAAGAAAAAGAATGCAAATAGAAGATTGCTTGATAAAATGTGTGAGAATGAGCTTGATGCCGCTTCTATTTATAGGCTTTCATGCGGGTCCGCTTGGGGTTGAGGCTGACTTGAGTAATTGCAAAGAGTCAAAACAAAATAGACGAATCAAGACAAAGAGTGCAAATAGAATATTGCTTGAGAAAATGTGTGAGAATGATCTTGATGTCGCTTCTATTTATAGGCTTTCGTGAGGGTTCGATTGGGGTTGAGGCCGACTTGAGTAATTGTACATGTGCTTAAACTGACCCATTCCATTTCACTTTAATAAATAATATAATTCAAAATTTAACTTCCGCTTAACGGGTTGGGGTGATTTATAAGTCGATTTTGGTCCTCTCGAAATGAGGAATCTAATGAAATTATGATCTCGACCATCTGAGTTGTCCAAGGTGGAATTTGAGCCTAGTTGCAAAAATTAACAAAATATTCTCTAACCCATGTCATGTGAGTTGATGCTCCATTGTCTATATACCAGACACACTGAATCTGATCCTGACAAGAAAGAAAATTCCTCCTGTAATCTGGAAGAAAAATTTGAAGCCCCCTGAATGTCAATTTTGTCCATGTTCATAGAAAGGATAATTATGTGTGCTATTAATCTTTCACCCGACGTTGATTCTGCTGCTGCATAACCCTTTATGTCCAACCAAGGAATACAATCAGCAAAAATATGAGCTACAACTGTTCCCTCTGATTTCCCGAATCACTATTATGGGTAAGACGACTATTTTGTTTTTTTAACAATGTCGGATATTTTGTATTAATATTTGAAAAGGAAGCAAGCTCCCGCTTACAAGTTTGATGAAAGAGGAAAAATGGAGGAGGGGAATAAGGAGATGGAATCATAGTCCAGTGCTTTTACAAAATGGCAAGGGGCTCCTCCAACAACATTGGATTTATAGATCCGAAAAAACTGCTTCAAAATACAAATAAATTTACATTTCTTAACTAGGAATGATTGCTGAAGGAACTGATACTTAGCCTAAAAATTCTATATGATATACTTTTGATAATATTTGACCTGAGACTGGTTTTTACAATGAAACTGAAACTTTTTTTCACTATAATTGATTGGAACACAAACAAAAAAACCATCATTATGCAGAGGGAGTTGCTCCAGTTCCAAATTTTTTATTTTTATTGACCGTTTTTTCTTCACCTGTGCTGGAAATTGATTCTTATGATTGTTGTCCTTGATGGAAACTCACCTGCAAAAGCTAAAGTATATGGCTTCTGGAGAAGCTCAATGGTTTCGCAGAAGATGGTTATATTCATATTTAAAGTTATATACGCGAGTTCGTGCAAGACAAGTCGCGTACACATGCGGAAAAGAACGAGAAAAGTAGCGTATACCTTTTGTGCTCTAAAATTATGATAGCAGGGGTCATTACCATGGTTTTAGCCCACAATATTGAGCGTTGTGTCGTCTATTTGATTTCGTCCAAGAATACCATCGAAACTTGTGTGGTTTTGGCTTAAGGTATTGGGAAAGGCACGACCTATATAAGGAGAAGAAGATCAAAGTGCAAATGTGTGCAAGTGTATGGGTTTTTAATTGAATACTTATCTCTGAAGTATATCTGCATGGAATGGGTTACTGTTTATTGGTAGATATGAAATCATGATAAACCTATGAATACAATGATGGATCATGTTCTCTAGACCTGAAATGACTATGTAGTTGCTTGATCTATTGGTGAGATGTTTAGATCTGTGACCGGGTGCATGATTGCTGAACTATGAAGGGTAAAATCTAGGTAAGTCTGTTGATATAAAACTTTATGCAGTCTTGAATATTTACAGATCTATACACTGGTTCATTACAGTAAAAGTTCGTATGCACGTGGGTTTGCTTTAGCAAAAATGCGTATGGAAGTCAGGATTTTCTGAAGCTTGATGAAGATGTTATATGTTTATTAATGCGATGTTTTTGCTGTCTGTCAATGACGTCTTTATGTAGATCTGGGTTGTTTGAACAATGTATATGCTACTATATGTTCAATGAGTGATTAAATAGGATTGATGATGCTGAATGAATAAGAGTTCTTCAAATCTAAAAAGATGTATGATTGAAACCCTTAGATTTGTTTATGAGTTTGATCAAATTCTGGAAATTCAGTATTCACAGATCTATATGCAGGTTGGTGTGCAGGAAAGCACTTATACACACAGTTTATAGTAAAGTGAAGTAGCATATGAATTTAATATGATAAATGATCAAGGTTGAAATTGATTCTGCTTGTTGATTTAGAAGTCTGGGTTTATTACCGTGTTCTGGTTACAATGATCTCACTATTATGTTTAAATTTTGGGTTATGGCTATTGGTGTTGATATATATATATTGAGTTGTGTTGAATATGTTGGATCCATTGTGAAAATTTATGAAACGTGGTCTGTAGAGGGTCTAAGGGTTGAAGCCTTCAATATGGAAGCAAAAGCTTCCTCCCAGTAGAAGCTGGTGTTTTGTTTAGGGGGTTGTAGCTCCCTTCCAGGAGTGGCTGGTAAATGAGATCAGGGGGTTGGAGCTCCCTTATAGTAGAATTTGGAAAACGAGAGAAGGTTGCAGCCTTATGCAAGTAGATTCTTGCATACTAATATGAGTCTGCATCAATACAACATTGTAAGCGGTTTTCTATATAATAAATATTGAATACAAAGACAACAACAATGGTGGTTTTATCCTGAATTGGGTTTCCACCTTAAATCTTGGTGTTCATGTGTGATGATTTATTTTTTTATTACTGCACAAGCTTACTACTTATTGATGAATGAATGATGCACTGATCTAAGTAAACATTTATCTACATAATAAGATCTCTGGACATAGGCATGTTTCATTAAATATAGGCGCATGTATACACTAGTTGGGTTCATTAAAGTCACGTATAGAAATTAGTAAAGAAAAATAAAAGTTTATTGTAAGTTATAAATACTGATTCCCCCCCCCCTCTTAGTTTTTTTCCCAACAACGTGGACCGATCACGCTTTTACGCTCCTAAGAGCTTGAGATTCCTTCAGACTTTTTTTCTAGTACATCCCTCAGGAAATCCATCGTGTTTTGCATGTGAACACACCTATTGTTGAGATTTTCATAATCTTTCCCATATTTTGATAATAGATTTATTATAACAACATTATCAACTCAATTCTTCTCGTTCAGTTGGTTAAGTATATCCTTCACATGTTCAATCATGAATGTATTTCCTTTACACTTTAGGCACGATGTTGGAGAAGGTGGATCCATGGCAGTGCCGACTGGAGATGTAATGAGAAAAATGCAGAAGATGAAAGCACGGGGAGGGGGGATGGAAGGGATGGACCAACAACAATAGAGGGTGAAAACAAAAGGGGAAGGAGAAATTTTTAATGAGAATAGGCATGCAATCGGTCCAACACACAATAAGGGGATGCAGGGGAGATAAGGAGTGCAAGTGAGAAGATGAAGAGGAGGGGGGGATAAGAATATTGGGTAGGGGAGGAAAGGGAGAAAGAGGATGAGAAAGTGGGAGGGCTGAGGGGGGAATAGGATGAGAAAGGGAAAGAAATAAGGTAGGAGGATATTTTTGATGGGAAGAACGATCATCGTGGGATTCAGAGGGTAAGAAAAACACAGAGACAACTGGAATAAAAATGATAAATTGTCTGTCATATACAAATTATGAGTGATGCATTTCCAAAATTTCAAAGATATGATGCTGAAATTGAAAGTACATCTATGGGATGATTTGAAATGTGATATCATTACCTATTCTAACTTCTCCTTGATTCCCGAGAACTACTCTATTTACTAATGAATCAACGGTTTTATTGTTATCTCTCAATATATGATAAAAAGAGACTTTTCCCAAATTAACCAGATTTGTTGTAATATGAAGAATGATTTGTGCCAACTCTGAATTCTTTGGAGTGGTGTTATTCACCAATTGCTAGATGATAATGGAAGAATCTCCAAAAATTATAGGTTTCATGATGTTTCTTCTCTGCAAAATGTGAGAGCCCAGTAAAATTCCATAACCTTCGACTTTGTTGTTTGTTTCGGTGCCAAGTCCTCACTTGAATTCAATACTTGAATTTTTATCACTGTCCAAGATTAAGCCTCCTGCGCCAGCCCTTCTTGGGTTTGATTTTGATGCCCCATCAAAAAAAAAAAAACAGGGGCACTTGAGGGTGTTGATCCATTTGATGAATTCTTATTATTTTAGCCTTATTTTCCAAGGTTTGTTGTTGAGGGTGCCATTTCTGATTTGTGCCTGGGGATAGATCTGCCTTTCAACCGCTAAAGATATCCAATTTGTTTCTTCTTGTTGGAGGAGAGAGTAATCAATATTTTTAACTCGTTTTGAGTACACAAATTCCGTTGCAAGAGCCCAAGCCTTGGAAAATACCTTCCTTGGATTTGGTTTTATGTCTTGAAAGATATGCTTATTTCTAGCAAGCCATAGTTGCCAAATGAGAAAATAAGGTAAGGTTAACTAGAATCTCTTGATAGGATTCTTATTTTTTAGGGAGTATGGGAATAAATTCCTCTAATTTTATTAAAATTCTTCAGTGCTTTGGTTGAAATTTAAATCAATTTCCAGAGCGGAATTGAGGAGGTTCCAACAAACGTTTGAAAATTTGCAACTGATAGAGAGGTGATTTATAGTTTCTTCCTCACCGTTGCACATGGGGCATCTCAAAGTTCCAATAATGCCTCTTTTTTTTTTTTTTAATTATCAGTTGTTAGTATCTTACCTCTTAGGACAATCCACATGAATATATTTATTTTGGAAGAGATTTTGTTTTCCACACTACTTTCAGAGGGGCCAGGGTTGATTGTTCCCTTGATCTTGAATCTTGGTGTATCATGATTTGAAACAAATTTTTCTGGCTATTGGATTACATATGAAAGTCTCATGTTGACCTTTTTTGAGTGGGGCAACCCATTTTAAAAGGCTTGTTAATATTTCCCATTAGAGTAGTAGGATTGGAGGAATAGGGGGATATTTCCAACCTATCCAAAAACCTCTTACTTGATTCCAATCAAAAATATGCTCCAACGACGTGACTCCTTTTTTGTTCATCCATTCCATCAAAGGCTGAATTTCCTTGTGATTTGAAATTGGTGGTTGTCCCATGATGTTATCCTCCTCCCATATGTGAACCTCTTTACCTCCTTTTGGAATTCTTGAGGTGTTTTCAGAGATTATTGGGATTGCTTTTTTAACTAATTTCCACAGCCGCGAGAAAGGTATGAGAGGGACCCTTTTATTTAGAAAAGAGAATTGGGAGAAATTTAGATATTTGGCTTCCATAATTTTCTTCTACCAACTCGAGTTACCAATGATCATTCTCCAAATTATTTTTGCTCCGAGGTCTAGGTTCATTAAGCCAGGGAGCGTGATAGAAATTCCTCTTGCTCATAAGGTGTGATAAATTTCTTCCAATTGACCAAACTGCTTTTTTTACTTTATGTTTTTCCTGCTTTCCAAAGAAAATCTCGGATGACAAGTTCTATTTCTTTATGGATACTTGCTAGAGCCTGGACTATAGCAAACTGAGAAGATGGGAGCACCAATAGAACAACTTTAACGAAGGTAACTATCCCAACAAGTTAGAGCCATAGAATTCCAAATCCAATAAGTTTTTTCTTCAATTTTTTTAATAATGTTGTTCTATATTCCAGATTTCATATTATTCTTCATAATCGACAATATTAGGTGTTTTAAATGAGTCCTATTGGCTTGAAAGGGAAAAATGAAAATTTGGGAAATCCGCTGAAGTGTTATGATCGGAACATTCCAACCATAAATGCTACATTTTGAGTGATTTATTACACATCCCGACACATCCAGGAAAGCATCCAAGATTTTTTTAAATCTCCAAGAAACTATGCATGAGGCACCCCCAAGAAGCAGAGTGTCATCAACAAAAAGAGAGTGGTTGATGCTTTTTACTCCAGTTTTAAAAGATATACCAGTGATGGATCTAGTTATTCTACAATGGTATAGAGTGCTGCTGAATCAATTTTCCATCAAGATGTAAAGAAATGGGGAAAGATGACATCCTTCCCTCAGACCTTTAGGACTTTGGAAAAATTGACTTGGTATTCCATTTATTAGAGGAGCAATCCATGGGCTTTTTATGCATGCTATTTCAATGAGGTCTTTAGAGAAGCCAATTTTTTTTATAACTGATGATAAGAAGGTTATTTTCACTTGATCAAAGGCATTTGCCATATCTAGTTTTATGATGAATCCTTTCTCTCCCTTTAATAGGCTTGAATGCAGAGCCTATTGTACCACCAATATGTTGTCAATAATTTGTCTCCCTGGAATGAATCCCCCTTGGTTTTTTTATAACAACCCTTGCAGAAGAGGTTTGATCCTGTTGGCCAAAATTTTTGAGATGATTTTGTAAGAAGAGTTTCATAGAGAGATAGACCTGAAGCGATGGAAGGAGGTTGGTTTCATATCCTTTGGAATTAAGGAAAAAAATGTGGAATTGGTGAACCCTCCAATCTTTATTTTCTTTAAATTCCATTAGATCATGTTTAGGAGATATTTTTTAATTATATTCCAAAATTATCTATAAAAGGAGAAGGATAACCCATGAAGCCCCAAGGCCTTGTCTGGTTGGAAGGACATGATCACATTTCTAAGCTCCTCTTGTTCTGTGTTTTTCATTATTTCCTCATTTTCTTCTTTAGTGACCTTACATGGGATTAGCCTCATGAAATTTTCACAATTTGGTTGTTAAGGATAAAAAAACAACAAGATTTTGTAATGGTGATATGATTCCCTTTTTAATTCCTCCCGTCCTCTAATTTCTTTTCCATTTGATCCTTTTATTTATCCTATGTTATTTTTCATATTTTTTTCCTTTGTGGAATTATGAAAGAAGGATGTGTTTTCATCTCCTGCCTGAACCCATAAATTTCTTGATTTAAGTCTCCATGATTCCTCTTCTGCTATGTTATTTTTGTATATGTGCCAATGTAGATATTTCTCTTGACACTGATATTCTTTTGTCTCTTCATCCTCTTCCATTTTTTTTGGAGGATTTCTAATTGCTGTTGCAACTTGAATTTATTTTTCTATGGTTCTCTATATTTAAATCTTTCCCATTTTTTACTTGAATTCTGATTCCTATGATTTTTGTTTCCCATCTACATCTTGGAGATCCAGTGAAATTATTCTTCCATATATCACTCAAAATATTGTGAACTTCCTCATTATCGCTCCAGAGAGGGTTGTATTTAAATGGAAGAGGACCAAGATTCTCACCCTCCCCCAAAAATAGAGCAATCAGATTATGATCCGATGTTGCTGAAGTAATTATTTTTGATGTTATTGAGTTGAATTGTGCAGTGAGTTTGTCTTGTAGTAAAAATTTGTCAAGTATTTCTTTTATGTTCTGCATGCCAGATCTTTTATTAATCCATGTATATTTTATATTTTTTGGAGAAATGTCCATAAGATTATTTTCCTCCATTATTTCTTTTAATTTCTTTCTGAACGGGTCTGCAAGAAAATGGCCATACTTTTTTTCTTTTGTGTGCAAAACCAAGTTTAAATCCACTCCAAGAATAATCTGATAGGGAGAGGAGGAGTTGACATGTACCTCTATTGAGTTCCAACATTGATATTTGTCCCTGTAGTGTGCCAGAGTGTATAAGTTGAATAGGATAATATGAATTCCTGAAACTACGTTTTGTAAATCTATTCTTAACCAGTGCAAGCTTTTGTAGTGAGAGATTATCACCCAAGAGGCTTTGTCCCACCATGTACTGATACCTCAAAATGCTCCTGTAGCTGATATAAAGATTCATTCATAAATTTTTGTTTTCTGAATGTGTTGGAGCATATCTTGCTCCGATAGTTTGGTCTCCTAAAACATAAGAAGGACTGACATTTCTAATTTGATTTAAGTATTTTACTGAGTTCATATTTGAGAAGTGGTCAAGACCTTTGCAATTCCAAAGACTATATTCATTATTTACTATGAGTTGTGTTTTAGGGGCCTTTCCCTCTTGGATTTTACTGCTTCTTTCCTTTGAATCCTGCGTTTTTACCAATGAAGGTTTCGATAATTGCTGTGTGCCTAGTGCCCATTTCTTTTAATGCTTCTTTATCTCTCAGTTCCTTGTTAGATTTTCTTCTAGGTTTCTTATGGAAGTCAGATGATAATAATGAGTATTTTGATTAAGTTCTAGTGAGAACACGATCATAAGAAGGAAGGATGGGGCTTGAAGAAGGAGGAGGGGAAGGGGGAAATGGAAGCAAGGGAGAATTAGAGGGGGAAAAGGGGGATACTAGAGGAGAAAGGAAGGAGTCTGAGGGTGTAAGGGGAGGAATAAGAGAGTCTAAAGGTGTAGGAGGAGGGGGGGAGAGGACAACAAATGGATTCAAGTTTGAAGGAAGGGAAGGAAGATAGGAGGAGGAAGGTATCTCATGCACTCTTGGAGGAGGGGAGGGAGGGGGAGGAGGGGGAACAAGAGTAGAATGAGATTGAGAGGACAGTTTGGAGTTTTTATTCCAATTTTTTTCCCTTTTAACTTGTTCCCATTGAGGTAATTTTGGCGCTTTTGATTCCTCTGTTTCATTCTTAGTACATCTATTTAAAAAATGACCATATTCATGACATACCTTACATTTAAATGGTATTTGCTCGCAATCCAGTTGTTTCACGTGAGTCCAACTATCCACTTTGAGTTTGAATGCTTCTGGAAGACCTTTGCCGAGGTCTAATTCAATGCAGGTTCGAGTGCAAGCATGCATGATTTCTTTGGGTTCACTTCTATCAATGTATTTTCCAATTGCATTCCCTATGGATTTGACAAATTCATCACCCCAACAATGAAGTGGAAGACGGGGAAGACGAACCCAAACAGGAACAACATTTGGCACATCCAACTTAGGATCACAATCCAAAGTCCATCGATTTAGATACATTACCCTTGTATCCATGAAGTAAGGATCGTTTCGGAAGATCAAATCTCTTTCCTCCTTAGATTCAAAATGAAAGGTAAAGAATCCTCTTCCATAGAACCTTATGGATATTTTTCAATGGGTGGAATGGGACCAATTATGATCCACCCATTTTTGCACAGTTTTGGGGGAAGCCCAAATTCTGGTGAACTAACCAACCAACCCTCTTTCAGCTAAAGGGAGAGCATCTCTGCGAGGAAGAGCTGGCGGGAGAACGATTTTTGGCATATCTTCCAACTTCTTGAAATTTTTTGAATGGACAGGGCGAGAGGGAGGAGGTACCAGAGTTGACATGAGGGATGCAAAAGCCGAGGCTGCTTCATCTGGGACAGAGGAGGTGGAGTGAAGAGCAGGAGCAGTGAGGTGATCTACATGCTCCCCTCGCGGAGATGGCTTTAGAGGGGACATGGAAGGGAGGCAGGCGCAAGAGGAAAGGAGGCAGAGGACACATAGTAGGTTGACCTAAACGCGCTGTTTTTTGGGTAAATCGACTTTTTTGCAATTGAAAATCGAACCCTTTCCCAAAAATTCAATCTGTCTGTCTAGATACTGCGCAATATTTTATATTTTTAGTTTTTTTCTCCATTTGAATAGATAAATACCCTTCTTTTCTTCTGAGCTTCCTAACTAATCACTTATGCTCTGATACCGTGTGAAAATTTCATCTATTGCAACAAATGGAAATTATTCTCCTAACTGTAAAATTAATTATGAAATTTATTTGCTATGAAAAAGAATGAATGAATAAAATCACAACTACAAGTTTCACCATAAAAATATTGCAGAAAACAAAATATTGGAAACTAAGAAATTCTAGCACACACACAAGAATTTTGACACTGTTATTTTTGGATAATTGTCCCCGAAAAAAACTAAATTGGAAAAACCGTTGCAATAGATGAGGATTTTATTATTATTCTTCAGCATCAAATCTGAGTACAATAATATGGATACCAAACTAGCAATCATGTATGAGAGAATCACTGGAAAAATTATTTTGAGGAACTTACCTCAGCCCACAACTGATTTCAACTCCTGAAATTGGATCCTCAGTAATTCACATTTCTTTCTACCTGAACCTCTGCGTAGTTCTTGCATAGGCTTGCAACCGTTGCCTCTAGAAACTCCTGAAATCTTTAGCTCTGGTTCTAGAACTGATTCATTGGTCCTCCTGATGAAATACTGACTACCAACTACTGAATCTACTACTCCCCCTGCTAGATTGAATTGTTCTTCTGCTGTTGTTTGCACAATCCTTGCACAATCCCTCTAGGAAAACTCACACTCCCACAATCTAACTCTTTTGGCACTGGAACCCTCCACTGGAATACTGCCTTACTCCTCTTCCACCTGCTACTCGATCTTTGGATTGAATACTCCCGCTGAATTAATCTACTACTGGAAAATCGATCTGCCTAGATCACTGAGTGTTTGCACTAATGTGTTCTCCATCTACCCATCGTCTTCTTCTTATAATCCTTTTTTGGGGCACCACCACCAACGACCAAAATTATAAATTAATCGAGCGGCCATATTAATTATCGTGTGAGTTTCTAGATGATTCTAATATTATCTCAACTAATATTTATTAATTAACCATATTCCCTAAGTTTAGACTTAGGAAATATTTAAAAATCGGCTAATAATATAATTGATACACCTCTTGGTGGAATTTCAAGAAACAATTTCTGGGTTTTGGAGATATTATGTGTTTTAGCCTATCCACAAAGTTTCGAGACAAGAACACCTCTGATGCTACAATAAATAACAAAAATGTCCTGCGACAGAGAGAAGACAAGGCCTACAGGCCCAAGATTCAGTGCTTTTAGGTCTAAAAGGGATGTGATGGAGAGGAAGATGGTGTTTTCAAGCTTATGGCAGAGAGAAAAAGGCCCAGAAGGGCTTATGAAAAATGAAAAGAAATAGCCCTCCTAAACGAACTTTTGGCCTGACAGAGTCACAAGGTTGGATTCACAAAATTTTGACAAGAGGACTTGCTGAGGAACCCCTCAAAAAGGTTCTAATATTTCTGCTAAAAGGAAAATAGGATTAGTCACTTAATCACGAGAAGAAATAAGTTTTCTTAGGAATTGTTGCTTAAAGAAATACAATTTTATCAAAGCAGTTAAGTGAAACACCTCTTAAAAATAAATCAGATCTTTGCAATTAAAAAAAATAACATGATTTATGAATGCATATGGAGTGAGATATTCTATCATGATCTTATGACCTTCCTCAATAAATGGATTTGAGGCTGAGGACCTTCACCAATTTGAAATTTATGCCACCAAAACTTTATAAAAAATGTGAAATTAATTCTGCCGCGAGGCAAAAAGAGCCTTGAAGTTTTATGACACTCCAAAAATACGCCTAGATCAAGGACGTCAGTCACAAATGGGTATAAGATCGGCCTTAGATCCTAGCTGTCGGTGATGGGTGAGGACTAAGCCCTGTTTCTTCACTCGACTCCTTCGAAATCCTCGACGATCCAACCTGCAAACATATTTAACCTTGAAACCCAATGTTTTCTCTAAAATTGCGAAGAAGAGAAAAGATAGCCTCATGAATATGTAGAATGAATAAGGATCATATGTAATATATTCACAATCATTTACCAAGTCTAAAGGAAATATTCAAAATATTTACAATTTTCATTTTTATTTTTAAATTTTTAATTTTTTTTAAAATAAAATATTTACAAAGCTTACAATAAAATGTTCCATATATTATTATTTACAAAGCTTCACAATTTAATTGTCTATTTAAATAGAAAATTCATCAATTCAATAAATAAAAAAGTTTAAAATTAATATGATTTTCCCTTTAAATGAGTGGCAAAGAAAATTCCCTTTAAAGCTTCTGAATGATCAAAAATTCAGGATGTCCATCATGAGTTCTTTGTTATTATTTTCGAAGTAAATGGGTGGTTGAAGAAAGAACTTTCCCCAAATTCCCAACTAGATTACTTGGTTGGTTCAAGCAAGAATTTCCCAAAGTCCTCGACACTTGCTCAGAAAAATAATTCTATAAAAGTTCGAAAGATTTTGTTAGATTCATAAGAGGTGCATTACATATTGAAAAATAACTCTAGTGATTCAAACAAAAATTCACTAGATCTAGCTAATCAACAATGTTTCTAACCTAGATATAGGTGCAAACAAGCAACTATAAATCCGAATGTCTAAGGAATTTAACAAATATTGAAAACCATAGTAGAAATCATAAACACAATATAGAAGACATTATCATAATAAGTTGAGAAGAACACCATAGTATAAACTCAAATACTTTGCTTTTATTAATTAAGAAAAATTATAGAGCTTCATATCCAATACACCATCCAAACTTAGATGCTACAACGAGGAGCCTCAAGCCCAATTTATAGAAAAATAGAGAGATCTAGATCCCCCTGTAAGTGAAAAACGACTAGGTCAAAGAAGCTTCACAATTTTGACTTGATCTTGGAGAATAATGGTTAGTCACCCCCTTATTGGTGTCAAAATTAAATCTCGTGATCTTGATGAAGAAATTCGAATTCCATAATAATTCTACTTTTTCGTGGTCCAAAAAATATTATTTGAACCTTTTTTCCTCAAAATACATTTTTTTCTTAATCACCTTGGTCCATAAGCCTAATTTTAGTTAAAAAAAAATTTCCCCTGATAAAGGCCTTGAAATTTTGACTTATTTTGGACCCACAAATTTTATTTAACCAAATCGACGAGAAAAATTATTTTTTTTGAAAAAATAATTCTTTTTTGGACCCAAAGTATTTATTGTGCTTTTTCTACCTTGGAATTGAGTTTGTCAATTTAATTCTTCTTTGGGAATGACCACCTTGTCCAAAAATTCTATTTTCCACTTGGAGAGAATTTTATCTTCTCTCAATTTCATTTTTTTTTCTATTTTTGGACTATTTTATGTCTTTTTTTGCCAGAAAAAAGAAGAAGACAAAGGAAAAATAATTTGAGGGGGTAGACATAATTTCAAGCCTCAAAAGGTATTTAGACACTAAGACGAGTTGTAGATGTTCTAACTATGAGTACTCTATCCCCTTCAACTTTCATAATCATTTGATTTTACAATACACATCTAAATTATTAAATTTCTTAAATTGTTGGAAATTTAATAATTAAAAATATTCACTTAGACTCAACCAAATTCTGCGAGACTCACGACATGATATAGTATGATGAAAATATATAGACTCGATTCACTAGGATTTACTTAAGACATCACTACAGAAGTCCACCCTAGCTTTGTGGGTATATGTGGGAGAAAAACTCTGTTAATTTTTTCGTATACAGAATAATTAACGAGGTTAAAAAAATCCCTAAGATGAGGTTAGCAAAAATTCTTAAGCTTAATTAGGTGTGTTACATGGCTTCAAAGTAATACTTAGAATAATTTTTAAAATAAAGGCCCAAAGGGATGCAAAATTTGGTTTACGTGACTTCACAAACTATTGAAAGATAATGATGTCTTTGGCTTCTTGATTGCTCGAGCATGATTTAATTCTTTGAAAAAAGTGTACTGCTATAGGGTTGTTGACATAGAGTGGTCAGGCTTCACTTGGGGACATGTTGCTTCAATGAAGGAATGTGAGGATCCATAATCTGCACCCAAGAAACACACAAGCCTCTATTAGTAGCATCTATCCAATAAAATATTAAAATCATCATATAAAATTAATAACATGAAATAGAAGCTATGCAACCAACAACTACTAACATGAAATTTGAATCTAATATGAAGAGAAAAATGAAATTTAATCTATGAAACAAAATGTTGAAATGAAAGCTACTCTTACAACAAAAATAACAAGGAGTAGGGTTATAAATTAAATATAGAGGATGCCCTATGGCAATAGATGTCATCTTTGAAGAAAAACTTGAGAATTTGGACATTCGTAGGTAAGTCAAGTGGTTCACCCTCCAATGTTCTAAAGTGAAATTAATTTATTCCAGCAATTCCTCTGATAATGTAAGGGCCCAACCACAAACGGACAAATTTCTTGTGACTTTCTAGTTTCTCATTCCTGCGATCCAAAAGCAGCACCATATCTCTGACCTGCAAATATCTAGCTAGAGATGATTTATTAAAACTTTTCTTAACATTATATTGATTTTTACACATTATCAAAAAAATTTCTTTGAGTTTCATTCAACTCCATAATTTGCTCAATTCTATTTTGGGCAACATATTTATTAGTGGAAAAATGTTGAATGGGTTAATAAGCTAACAATTTAAGGTGCATAGGTAGAGTTACATCTAGGGCATAAACTAATTCAAAGGGAATTTTGCCAGTAACTTTTTTCTTTGTAATCCTACCTGCCCATAATGCATACCTTATTTTACTATCCTAGGACTTCTTATTATCTCTTACTATCTTCTTGATAATAGTTATAATATTTTTATTACTTTACACTACAAGGGAATTATGTTGAGGATAGTAGTTATATGAATGAGATTAAAGAATGACATATTTAAAGCAAAAATATGAAAACTCCGCAGAGCTAAAATGTTTGGTATTGTCAGTGGTAATATTAGTTGGGATGCCAAATCTAGTAATGATTTGATTTTCAATGAAATCTATAATAACCTTTTCAGTGGCATTCTTAGAAGGAACGACTTGAACCCATTTAGTAAAGAAATTAGTAGCAGTTAATATCCATGAGTATCCATTTCTATTTTTTTCATGAAATTTCCCAATGAAATCCATACTGCAATACTGAAATGGTGCCTCAACAATGACAGTTTGTACGGGCAAGGCAACTAACTTCTGTTTCCGAGTGAGTCATTAACAGGCTTGGAAACTCCTAACAAACTTATGCACGTCCAAAAATATTGAAGGACAGTAATAACCAACTCTAAGAATTTTGTGGGTAGTAGTTTTTGCAGCATAATGACCACCACAAAATCTTGAGTGAAACTTGCAAGTTAGATTTCTAGAATCAACCTTATCAACCCACCTAAGTACTATACCTTCAAGATTCCTCCATCCGAGGCCATCCTTCATGATGCAATACTTAGTTTCTTTTAATCTAAAATCCCTTTTTTAGTTTATTTTAATCTAAGAGCTCTTCTTTTATGAGAAACTAAATGATCATGCCATGTAAGATTTAACAAGTAATAAATGATTTACTTGTACCAATCATGCTCTCCTAATCTCTGCAACTTAGGAAAATATGAATGATTAAGAAAAATCAAACCAAGAAAATTTTCATTACTTTCAGTCAACGTTTTAGCCAATCCTTGACTTTTAACCAACTTAGTGGGTTTAATTACCAAGTCATACTCTTGGATATTAGTAACCCACCTAACACGAGTGATGGCAGTGTGGGTGCAGACATTAAGGAGAGTTGCTCAAACTTAGTTAAAATGCTTTCTAATTCAGGAGGAATTAGCTCTTGGTCTTCTATTCCACTCTTGGTCATCAAACTTTATTAAGTTTGTTTGATAAAAACTAATAAAAGACTTTCGGAAGCCAAAAGTCCCTTCTATCCTTTGAAAAACATTATAACTCACTTTTATAACATTCAGAATCAAAATCCCCTTTTTCTCTTTAAACAATCATAAACCTTTTGAAACATTACCATGCACTTTAAAAAATACTTAAAGACTTGTCGGAAATGTAATAATTGACTTCTAAAACAATGTTTTAAACCTTTTGGAAGTGTATTTCCGAAATTCCAACTATTAATAAAACTCTATTGAAATAATACTCAAACCTTTGGAAACAACATAAAAACCCTTCGGAATCAAATTTTCGGAAATGATTTCGGACTTCAAACCCTTAATAAAACTCTGTTGCAATAAACGTCGGGTCCATACCTTGTTTTAATTCCCACGCAGCTTTCAACGCGAACACCGTCAGATCTCCGACAATCACAATCGAATGACACTCGCATTCAAATAGCCCCAGTGACTTATCAACAAAAAGTCACGCGAAATAGGTGGTTTCGCGCCCGTGACGTGTCACGATACTATTCGATCGCGTTAAAATTGAATAAAACCGCTCCCAACCCAAAAGTGGCGCGACAACAGTGTCCGGTTTTCTCCAAAACCTCTTAACCTTCAATTTTTGTTTCCAAACCCGTTTAAACCCGAATTTTCACCATTTCTTTGTTTAACTTCAATTCCTCTTCGAACCCTCCTTTTATGCTGCGAAACTCAATAACCATAGATCAATTATCAATAACCAATCTCACGCCAAGAAAACATAATTTCTTTCGATTTCCTCTGAATCTTTCACACAGAAGTTAATATGCATTCAAATCCTCCTTCACACAGAAACTAATTGCTCTCAATTTCTACACAGAAAAACATAAATTCGGTAGATTCGAAGGGATGAAACCCTCCAGGAACTTGCCAAGCATACAACGGATAAATAAACTCTGCAATTTTATTAAAACAGAGGCAAACCCTCTCAATCAAGTTCTCTATGGTCCAAATTCGATTTCCTCCTTCTCAGAGGTTACATTTATAGGTTTTTACATAACAGTCGACCTCTTCTTAAGGATCGAATTCTTCAAATTTAGATAAAATCCTAATTACATAACATCTTCCTTAAATCTATCAAATGAAAGCTAAATATAGTGAATCTAATCTAAAACAGTTCAATCTTCCTAGATACTAGTTCAACCCTATCTAGTACAACTGTAAATTGACAGCTAAAGGTACCAACATCTTTGCTTGTAATTTTTTTTGGATTTTTGGAATAATTAATGAAGCCTTTTGTCTCTAAGCCTCGTGCTCTTGCATTAGACTCCTGATGACAAAAATCTTCATGGGCTCCTGTCCATGAGCTCCTCCACAGAACTGCCCAATTTCTGCAGCATGGTTTCTGTTATCCAGCTAACATCCTCAATTGGCTGATCCTTCCACTTGATCAAATATTGAAAATACTTCTGTCCCCTGGTTTTCTTAAACACTTTCTTGTCTAAGATCCTCTCTGGTTGTAATGTCTTTGCTGTGGGTAACTATTTTACCCAGTCAATATTTTCTTTGTCTTCTGGTTTGTCATCTGTGCCACCATCTTCATATCTGTACAAATCAACAACATTGAATATTGGAGATATTCCAATATTAGATGGTAATTAAATTTCATAAGCATTTGCAGAAAACTTTCTCAATATCCTGCATGGTCCTATCTTTTTGAATTTTAACTTGTTATACTCCCTCTTTGGAAATCTCCCTTTTCTTAAGTGTGCCAAAACCAAATCACCAACTTCAAAACTAACTTCTCATTTTCTCAAATCTGCTCTGTTTTTGTACTTGATGCTGTTGTCTTGTAGCTGCTGCTTTACATGTTCATGTATTGCTTGTATTTCTGAAGCAAAATCCTCTCCTTCAGCACTCCTCATTTATGCTTTTCCCAAGTTCCTCAATTCAGATACTCCTCTTGGGTGCATCCCATAAACTATATGGAATGGACTTTGCCCTGTAATTCTGTTAGGTGAATCATTATATGCATACTTTGCCTGTGGTAAAATATGATCCCACTGTTTAGGATGTTCTCCTGCAAGACTTCTCAAAAGATTACCCAATCTTCTGTTCACTACTTCAGTCTGCCCATCAGTGCGAGGGTGATAAGCTGAGCTAAAACTCAGTTTAGTACCAAACTTCTTCCACAATGTCCTCCAAAAATGACCAACAAATCTGGTGTCTCTATTAGAAACAATACTTTTAGGTAACCCATGTAATCTGACAATCTCCTTGAAAAACAAATTGGCAGCATGAGTAGCATCACTGGTTTTATAACATGGAATAAAATTTGCCATTTTTGAAAATATATCAACTACAACATAAATTGCATCATTCCCTCTCTGTGTCTTAAGGCAATCCTAAAACAAAATCCATACTTGCCATATCCCAAGGTCTGTCTGGAATAGGTAATGGAATGTACAAACCTGCATTTTGACTTTTCCCTTTTGCATATTGACAAATTTTACAATTCTTCACATACTTTTCCACTTCAGATCTCATCTTTGGGCAAAAATAAAAATGACTTAATTGCTCATAAGTCTTATCAACACCAAAATGTCCAACAAGTCCACCACTATGTTTCTCCCTGATTAAATTTTCTCTCATAGAAAAATTTGGTATGCACCACTGATTTCTTTTGAACAATAAACCCTCTTGCAAGAAATAATCTAAGCACTGACTTCTGTCTATCAAAATAGGATTACAACATGCTTCAAATGCTTCTTTGAAATCCAAATTCGTCTTATAGAGTTCTTTAAGAAAATCAAAACCTAACACTTCAATTTGATTTTCTTGAACAAGAATGCTTTTTCTACTCAAGGCATCAACTACCTTGTTTTCTTGACCAATTATATGCTTCAATACAAAGTTAAAAATTTGAAGATATTCAACCCATTTTGCATGTTTTTGATTCAATCTAGGCTGCTGCATAATATACTATAAAGCATGATTATCTAAATATAGCACAAATTCTTTAGACATTAAATAATGTCTCCACTTCTTCAATGACTGTACAATTGCATAAAATTCCTTGTCATAAGAAGAGTACTTCCTCCTTGTCTCATTCAGCTTCTCACTGAAATATGCTACAGGCCTATATTCTTGACTTAATACAGCTCCAATAGCTTCCCCGCTGGCATCACATTTTACTTGAAATGGTTTATTAAAATCAAGCAAAACTAAGACATGTTTCTCAATTATCTTTTGCTTCAAGAACTAAAAATTCCTTTCAGCTTCAACAGTCCACTTGAATGGTTGTTTGTCCTTCTTTATGGTTTCAATGATAGGTGCATTGATCTTACTAAAATTCCTTATGAATTTTCTATAAAAACTAGCAAGGCCATGAAAACTTCTTACCTCAAAAAACACTTTTAGGTGAAGGCCACTCCACAATTGCTTTTATCTTCTCTGGATCCATTTTTAATCCTTCAGTAGAAACAACAAAACCTAGATATACCAATTCTTCTTTCATATATGAACATTTCTTTAAATTTATTAGTAACTTCTCTTGATGTAACTTCCTTAAGACATAATTAAGATGTCTAGGTGTTCTTCCTTTGTTTTGCTGTAAATTAATATATCATCCAGATATACTATTGCAAATTTACTAATAAATTCCTTTAATACTTCATTCATAAGCCTCATAAATGTGCTAGGTTCATTTGTTAAACCAAAAGGCCTTACCATCCATTCATACAACCTCTCAGTTGTTTTAAAGGCTGTTTTCCATTCATCACCTTCCCTTATCCTAATTTGATGATACCCACTTTTCAAATCTAGTTTTGAAAAATATCTTGCTCCACTCAAACAATCCATCAAATCTTCAATTCCAGGTAAAGGAAATCTATACCTGATTGTTATCTTGTTGATTGCTCCTGAATCAGTGCATATTCTCCAACCTACTTCTTTCTTTGGACTTAATAATGTAGGTACTGCGCAAGGACTCAAACTTTCTCTGATCAAACCTTTGTCAACCAATTCCTGCACTTGCTTTCTGATTTCTTCATTTTCTGTAGGAGTCATTCTGTAAGCTTCTTTCTTTGGCAAATTTGATCCTGGAATCAAATCTATCTGATGGCTGATTCTTCTTACAGGTGGTAATTCATCAGGCAAATCATCCACAATAATATCACAATAATTCTCCAACATTTCTTGAATTTCAATTGGCAAATCAAAATTTTTTGTATAAGTAAATATTACCTTAGGTTTGCAAACTAAAGCAAAATTTACCTCATCATCTTCAATCTGTTGCAAGTATTCTTTTCCACTCAACAATAAAGCCTTTGGATCAGAATTTTTACTTGATGCACCTTCTTCTTCCATAGGTAACAATGTTTGATTCATACCATCTTTGAAAAACTTGTAAGTGTTTCTCTTTCCATCATGTACTGCTGCTCTGTCATACTGCCAAGGTCTACCCAGCGATATGTGACACACATCCATAGGCATCACATCACACATGATTTTATCTTTGTAACTGCCCATTTGAAATTCTATTTCACATTGTTCCTTTACTATTAGTTGATGTCCCTTCTGAAGCCATAACACCTTGTAGGGTGTTGGATGTTCCCTTGTCTTCAATTTCAACTTCTCTATCACCTCTGTAGAGACCAAATTATCTGTACTGCCACTATAAATTACCAATTGACAGAATTTCCCTTGAACTTTGCACACACTTCTGAACAAAGTCTTTCTCTGTATTGGTTCAACAACCTCCTTTGTTTGTTTTAACAAAACCTTGTTAACCACCAAATATTCTCCTTTCTCTGGCACAATTTCTTTCTCTGTTTCATGCAACTTTGCTGCTTCCTCTTCAGTCTGAGCAACAATTGCATTTCTTTGGTTTGTCCCCACATTCTCTGGACACTCATAGGCTCTATGTCCTAATTTGTTACATCTGTAACATCTGACTTCTCTTCCTCTGTTTCTGCCTCCTCTTCCTCTTCCTCTATAAGGACTCCTTCTGCCACTTGTATCACCTTCTGTGGGTGCATACTGAGGTGAGTTTCTGCTAGCTCCATCTCTTGGTGTTGTAGATCTTCCTCTACCACCTTGACTTCCTCTTCCTCGGAAAGTACCTCTTCCTTTGGAAGATTGCTTTCTTATGAGTTTTTCTTTAGCTTTTAAGACCATCTGGTAAGCGTCTTCTACTGTTTTAGGAGACAATATACTTATCTCATCTTGAATCTCCATTCTGAGACCATTTATGTACCTAGAAATCTTCTCTGCTGTATCTTGAATTTGTCCTGCTCTTATGCTCACTTTATAAAATTCTCATGTGTATTCTTTTACTATCATTAATCTCTATCTAAGATTCTGCATTTGTCTAAATAATGAAAGCTGATAATCACTAGGCAAAAACTTACCTCTCAACTTTGCTACCATTTTGTTCCAATTCTTGATTGGCTGCTTACCAACTCTCCTTCTTTCTACTTACACCCCATCCCACCAAAGTGCTGCATGTCCTTTCAACCTTGTGACAACGAACTTAACTCTCTTTTCTTCACCCATATCTTCATAATCAAAGCATTTATTCATTTCATTGATCCAGTCTATCAACTCTTATGGATTCAATCCTCCTGCAAAAGCTGATACTTCAAGTCTAGGCTTGGATGTAGATCCTAAAACTGATTTAAGGAATCTCATATCAGGAGTAAGCTCAACATTTTCTTCTTCTTCTTCAGCTTCAGGTTCACTGACATCTTCAGGATCTCTCTGTTGTCCTACTTCAATTGCTTCCAATCTGGCTTGAATTTACTGCATAGTCTCCAGTACTTCAGTATTTGCAACTGGTCTACCTCTTCTTCTACCAACACCACCTCCTCTACCAATTCTGACAACCATATTGGATTTCTTTTTCTGACTTTTGGAAGCTTGTTCAATGTCTGAAAAATGCTCTGAAGACTGCTCTGATACCATAACTGATGGTAGTGTGGGTGCAGGCGTTAAGGAGAGCTGATCAAACTTAGTTAAAATTCTTTCTAATTCAGGAGGAATTAGCTCTTGGTCTTTTATTCCACTCTCGGTCATCAAACTTTATTAAGTTTGTTTGATAAAAACTAATAAAAGACTTTTGGAAGCAAAAAGTCCCTTCTATCCTTTGAAAAACATTATAACTCACTTTTATAACATTCAGAAGCAAAATCCCCCTTTTCTCTTTAAACAATGTTAAACCTTTGGAAACATTACCATGCACTTTAAACAATGCTTAAAGACCTTTCGGAAATGTAATAATTGACTTTTAAAACAATGTTTTAAACCTTTCGGAAGTGTATTTCCGAACTTCCAACTATTAATAAAACTCTATTGAAATAATACTCCAACCTTCGGAAACAACGTAAAAACCATTCGGAATCAAACTTTCGGAAATGATTCCGGACTTCAAACCCTTAATAAAACTTTGTTGCAATAAACATCAGGTCTATACCTTGTTTTAACTCCCATGCAAATTTCAATGCGAACACCATCGGATCTTTGATGATAACAATCGGACGACAATCACATTCAAATAGCCCCAGCGACTTATCAACAAAAAGTCACGCGAAATAGGTGGTTTCGTGCCCATGACGTGTCGTGATACTATTCGATCGCGTTCAAATTGAATAGAACCGCTCACAACCCAAAAGAGGTGCGACAACAGTGTCCAATTTTCTCCAAAACCGCTTAACCTTCAATTTTTGTTTCCGAACGCGTTTAAACCCAGATTTTCACCATTTATTTGTTTAACTTCAATTCCTCTTCGAACCCTCCTTTTATGCTGCGAAACTCAATAACCATAGATCAATTATCAATAAACAATCTCACGCCAAGAAAACATAATTTCTTTCGATTTCCTCTGAATCTTTCACACAGTAGTTAATATGCATTCAAATCCTCCTTCACACAGAAACTAATTGCTTTCAATTTATACACAAAAAAACATAAATCTAGTAGATTCGAAGGATGAAACCCTTCGGGAACTTGCCAAGTATACAACAGATAAATAAACTCTGCATTTTTATTAAAACATAGGTAAAATCCTCTCAATCAAGTTCTCCATGGTCCAAATTCGATTTCCTCCTTCTCAGAGGTTACATTTATAGGTTTTTACATAACAGTCAACCTCTTCTTGAGGATCGAATTCTTCAAATTTAGATAAAATCCTAATTACATAACATCTTCCTTAAATCTATCAACTGAAAGCTAAATATACTGAATCTAATCTAAAACAGTTCAATCTTCCTAGATACTAGTTCAACCCTATCTAGTACAACTGTAAATTGATAGCTAAAGGTACCAACACCTTTGCTTGTAATTTTTTTTGGATTTTTGGAATAATCAATGACGCCTTTTGTCTCTAAGCCTCATGCTCCTGCATCAACGAGTCCTTAAGAAATCAGTTTGGGTTAATATATATTTGACAATAGAATATGGTACAAAAATGATAACTTTGGAATAATCCACATAAGTCATAAAATGCTTAAGAGACTTGACCAAGGCATATGCTTTCTTTTTGATGGTAGTATAATTTAACTCAAATTCCTGAAGTGATATACTCATGAAAGCAATAGGCTTCTCATGACCCTCATTATTATTTTCTAACAAAACACCAACAATGGTATCTTCAGAAGAAAAACAAAAAATCATAATCTCTCTTGAATAATCAGAGCTAACCAAAATAAGAGATTTTGCGATAGCACCCTTGATTTCCTGAAAATCCATTTTACTATCTTATTTTCATAAAAAAATAGTGTCTTTATTCAAAATACTTTAAATAGGCTTGGCTATCTCTGCATAATTTTGAATAAATCTCCTAAATTTTTTTATTTTTCCAAGGAAATACTAAAGGATTTAAGATTATGAGGAAGAGGAATATTTTGGATCGCCTCAACTATTTTAGCGTTAATCTTGATCCCATCCTTGGAGATGATGTGACCAAGAAATCTCCCTTAAATTACTCCAAATATAGATTTAGCAGGATTCAAGGAGATTCCAAACTCTTTACACCTGTTAAAACCTTGCCTGAAATTATCTATATGAATGTTACCATATTTAGAAAAAATCATAAGATCATGTTGATATATTTCAATGATTTTACCAATTAAACCCTTAAAGAAATAGTCCATAGCCCTTTGAAAGGTAGCTCCAACGTTAGTTAATCAAAAAGGAATTTTGATCTACTCAAATGTTCCCCATGGTATGGTGAAAGTAATTTTGTGTCGATCCTCTTTCTTAACCCATACTTGATTATATCCTGAAAAACTACATAGAAATGACATCATTCCTCAGCCCGTTACTCTTGCAATATAGTCTCCATGTTTGGTAAAGGGAAATTATCCTTTTTACATGCAAGATCAAGGTTTCTAAAATCAATGCAAATTTTGTTCGATTCTTTTTTCTAATAATCACCAGGTTAGAACACCATGTTGAATGCCTAGTTTGTGTAATAATACCAGCTGCAAGCATCTTTGGCAGTTCCTTTTGAACTAAGGGGGCCACTTAGGATCTATTTGCCTAAGTTTTTGACAAAATATTTTAGCATTTTCATCTCTTAAAGGGATAGTGCGTTCCATGACATCTTCCCTTTAACCTTTCAATTAATAATAAGAAAATGTTAAAACATCCTGATATTCATGAAGTAAATCAGTCAACATTTTCTGTTCTTCATTGCTAGTACCTTTACCAAATTTCATGATTTTTGGGTCACTAGAGATACCAATATTTAATTCAATGAATTCCCCTGGATCCTTCTAATTTTCTTCTTTCTTCTTTGTGGCATCATGCCTATAAAAAATGCACTCTAAAGAAACTTGATTCTTGGGAGTAGGGTTTTCTATATCATCATTTATATTATCATTATAGTTGAATTCAAAATCCTCAAATTCTTCTAACTTATTAAGAAATCAAATAAATTGGCTATCATCATTAAATACCTGTCAGTGCTGAACATTATTAGGAATTGAAGAACTAAAAATTATTTCCATATTTATTTTATCCTTTATCAACTCATCAGATAACTGCAAAATAGATGCCACAACAACAAGCTCATTTTCCTGACTATTCTCTTCTCTAGGGACAGTATGAATATCAAGGGCATCAAAAAGTTCTATAGTGTCCTGAACAACATTTCGATATCTCTTAAGTTGATAATTTTTACATGTGAATTTATTATTGCCTTGCATAATGACTAAATCTGAATCCCCCTTGATACTAAGTGGCCTAACTTTTAAATCCTTTTCCAATTCAAAACCCAACAATAAAGCTTCATATTCAACCACATTTTTAGTTGCTTCAAATTCCAATCTATAGGAAAATTTGAAAATGTGACCAAGGGAAGACTTTAATACTATTCCAACACATTTACCGTGGCTGGAAGATGCACCATCAAAATACATATATCATACTTTACTTTTTAAATCATCCACCTTATCATCAACCTTAAAATTTGAGGGAACTATGGGGTTAGACAAAATGGCATAATTCCAAAGGTTAGGTTGTTCTTTTATAATCTCATTATGGGGGATCTTGGGGTCCTCAACATGGAATCTTCTTCTTTCAGGATCTCTGTTAATTTTGAAAAATCCATTAGCTGTGGGATAAGGAATCATAGCATATAAACGATTCATATGAATAATCCCTCCTAGGTCGGAAGCCCATTTTCTTGAAAAAAAACATACCCCAAACATCTGGTACATCAACTACAACTATGTCCATCACAATTATTATGTCAAGTGAAACTAATAAGTGCACTTATAAATATTATATTAACCCATTATCTTCAATTTTTTTAGAATCCATGGAGCATATGTTGTAGTAAGGACTAGAGATTTTAAAATTGAGTTGCTCCAAGACCCTTTTGGTCACAACACAAACCGACGCACCAAAATCAAACATGAGTTTATATACTTGATGACCATCAACAAGTAAAGTAATAAAAAATGCTTGATGATCTTTATTATATAGATCCATACTTTGCAAATATATTGGGGCATCGTGATAGACAACTTTAGGAGCCTTTTCCTAAGAAACATTAACTTGAGGAGCTTCAATGGAATTCATTAGCTTAGAATTTTGGGAGGGAATATTCAATATCTCGGTGACACGAACCCATATTTTTGCATTATTCAACTATCCTCCCAAGTTAATATTTAATCCATAATTAAAACATAAACTGTGGTTAAAAATTTGAGGGGTAATGCAATTCTTGCTCTTATATTTATTGCTTCTCTGATAAGTTAACTTTCTTTCTTTCACAATCTCCAAGACTTGCTATGGAGAAGTCTTTTCACCAAAATTTTCAACTTTCACATATTTTTCTTCACTAAATTTATTGAAACTATAAGAGGACTTAAGAGTCTTAACATCACGACTATTTTCCTTAACTTTCACCCAATCCTCCATAGACATGATATTCTTCACCAACAATATTTATTTGACTACTTGTCCCCAATATTACGCTATCCATGTTTCTCTTTACATTGGAGCAAGTAGCCTCTTCGTGAATAACATCGTAATCCCTACAATAAGGCATAGATTCATCCACAAGGTTGGCAGACTTAAGTGGATTTTGTGGTTTTTTCTCATTTGACGTGCCTTTCTTCTACTGAGCATTATTATTTCAATTATTATTATTCCTAGGTTGGAAGAGACTTATCAGGAGGTTTATAATTTTGAGGTAACTCTTTAATAATACCATTAAACCTCTTAATTAGTTACTCTACTATTTCATTTTCTTTTTTCTTTATGACACTGATATCTTTAACTAGATGTCTCTCTTCTCTCTTATCTCCATACTTGTCCTTAAAGATAGTAATAATCGATTCCAATGAATCAAACAAATTATCAGGCTTTTCTGTAAACCAATCCAAAGCATCTTCTTCCAAAGAAAGAACAAAGAGGATCAACTTCACATCTTCATGATTATAGTCAACACATCTAGCATATTTACCCAACCAACAGCTAAAAGCTTTGGTATGAGCTTTAAAACTAACCACATTGTTGCCTTGGAAAGAGGGAAATTTATCAAGACCATTCTTTGGGAGATCATGGGGATAACCTTGAATGCTAGCCAGGTTACAAGGATAAAACAAGTCCATGATGTATTTCTCAATTGGGTTAGGGAAAATAAAATGGACATAAAAGAGAGCTTCATGTCTGAGATTAACATGAAGTGTACGAGAACATATCTTGTGTAATCAAACTCTAAGAACCTTTTAAGGATTTGGAGTAGGATTACCCAAACTACCTGGATCCTCCTAGTACCCGCTCTTGAATAAGATGGAAAAAGTGGAGTCACCACTTGAACAAAAATCCAAATCTAAAAACGTAATATGCTAGAAAAGGAAGTTAGTAAAGGGAAACAAGGACAATAAACTTATCCTGGTGAAGGATGTCCTAAACTAGGAACAAAAAAACTCTATCCACGATAACGACTCTAAAAAATGTTGTTACCTAAAGTGTACACCTAAGGCGCAATACACAGAACATGCACTATAAATCTAAATCTCTAGTCACTTCATTTAGATCTCTCTTAGATAAGTGAAGGGGGGTATTCTCTAAGGATGATAAATGAAGGAAAACTTGTTAAAGAAAAAAGTCTATGAGATTTAAGGGAAAGACAATTATTATTTGTGTATCTTGATTATTGATTAAAGCAAGTGGAAGCCGCTTATGAGAAATGCGTATAAACACAATTGAGATCAATAAGGCAGATACAAGATATAAATGTGGTATATCAATTCCTTCAATAATGCTCAATGTAAATGAAAATTCTTGCTAAGAAATAGATACTCAAGTCACAACAACAAAAATGCTGCAATAAGTGTCGGAAATGACACAATATAAAATATGAGTAGATAAAAATATAACTTGCGCAACAAAAATAACTTGTACTTTCAAGAAAATGCTCAAGATAAGAATGATAAAATAGATAAACAATGAGAAATATAACCGAGAAATATAACCAAGTATGAGTACAAGGACAATGATACAATATTACAAGTATTATATAATTCCCACAATGATAGCTATGCCACAAGAGATGAAAATTTAGAAGGATGAAATGCAAAACTAAGCTAGGTGGAGTGGAAAATCTTGGTTGATTTTAATTAAAATGCCTAATCTAGATGAAACCCTCTCCTCAATTGTTTTGAAGGTAGTCTCAAATGTAAGTTGTGGAGAGAAACCCAGGTAAAGATAACTAAGGCTATATCAACGATACCTTCCTGGAATCCTAACCATCTAAGTGCCTCTGACGCTGCAGGGACTGTGAAATTGATGACTGCAAGGTCACCATGTTAACAATAATTTAGGGTCCGTACTTCACAAATTATATGAAGAAAGTGGCCTTAACTTTATTTAAACCAAGCCTAGTCTCGGATGTAAATTTTAGGATAAAAATTATATCTAAAATGCAAGGTGAGAATGCAATGTTTCAGTGGATAAAATGATCAATATTGCTTCAAGGAAAGTAAAATGTCAATATTCTTGAAATTGAAAAGTAAATAGATATTTCAAGGCACAATATTGCTAGCTGATGAGAATATTCAATGAAACAATACCAATGAAAATGCCCAAAATTCTTTCAAGTGTGATTATTCAAGAATGTTTCTTTTTTAATTAATTGGAATTTGATATTGTAAATACAATCTTATGATGGAATAGGAGATTTATAACAATGATTTGAGAAATTAATACTTAGATCAAGGCAAGAGTTATGAAATTGAAATTATACCAAGTAGAAAATTAGGGAATCCAAGTTAAACATAATTAGGATGCCATGTATGAAAATGAAAAGGTTAGGGTCTAGACCTTAAGTTAGAAAAAGTTAGTGAGTTAGTGATTTCTCCCTTTGAATAAGGAGAAAGATTCCTTGGAATCAAATTCCGAGCTCCCTCAAGAGAAGAGGTGATTTATTAAATGAAGGCTACAATGGAAGAGGCCTTCTTAGACAAAAGAGAAGGACTCTTCTTTAAAGGAGTCTCACAAAGACAATGTGATTTACTAACAAATAAATATCATTGGAATGATGAATTGATCCACTTATGATCTAATTGAAAATTTATCGAAATAAGTGGATCAAGACTTAGTTAAATTTGTTTCCTTCACAATCAAAATAATGACCAATAAAAAACTCACTGCTAAGAAAAATTGCTCCAAGATTTTCAATCCGATAGTCCAAAAATGTTGCAAAAAAATCTTCGCTGAAAATGTTTTCTGACAAAACTGAAAGGTCAAATTCTAGAATAGAATAATAAATACAAATACTCCCGACAAAATCCCAAAAATATATTGAACTTTAATTAGATTTTATTAGAGATAGTTTTAGTGTATTTTGTTAGGGCTTTGAGGCTCAATGCTCTCCAATTTTTTTCATAGAATCAAATGTATTTTAATAGTCTTCATATTTTCAAATTTTCAACAATGTGATGACAATGAGAAAGATCTTAGTCTATAAGGAAATAGGTATAATGTCGTCAATCCAAAGGTTCACAAGTGTGACAAATTTCCACTACAAAGGAGACTTGATACTTCAACATTGTATACCCCTGTAAAAAAATAATTAGACCTGGAAAATTTCCCTCATACTAGTGATGCAAAATAATTATGACCAGAAAAGAGAAACAAGAACAAAATCCTCACAAACTTCATTGATTTGAAGGCTAATAAGGCTCCTAGCCTAGCCCAAAAGATAACAATTTTTTTAAATTTTTTTACTGAAGGTGTGATGATCTTATTAAAGCTTTCAGGCTCAAAACCTCTTCAGAAATCATACACCTACAACCACAGGGGGTTTAGACAACCAAAATAACCCTATGCTCTTGCAATCAAACACAATTAACTTGTAAAAAACTCAAGAAACCTTTGCAAACAATCTTGAATAGTCCTTTTAAGGCTGTGGAAGAGATAGTGAATCCTGGAATGGGCTTGAGGAGGCAGGGATAAGGCCTATGATTAGGAATGAAGACCTACAATGGGTTGCGGTGGCAGGGAAGAGGCCAAATGGCCTGCAACAGAGAGGAGATAAGGCATACATGCGCATGATTAGGTGCTTCAAGGTCTAAAAGGGATGCGATGGAGAGGAAGACACTACTTTAATTCTTATGGTGGAGAGAAAAAGGCCTAGAAGGGATTACGGAAAATGAAAAAAAAAATACGCATCCTAAACAAACTTTTGGCCTAGTAGAGTCACAAGGTTGGATTCACAAAATTTTTGACGAGAGGACCTTCTGAGGAACCCCTCAAATTGGCTCTGAGATTTTTTCAAAAAGGAAAATAGGATTAGTCACTTAACCATAGGAAGAAATAAGCTCTCTTCGAAATTTCCGCTTTAAAAAAAGAGAGAATTGCAATTTTATCAAAGTAGTGAAGTGAAACCCCGCTTAAAAATAAATCATATCTCTGCAATTAAATAAAAAATAGCATGATTTATGAATCAAATATGGATTGAGATAAGTTTCCATGAGCTTATGGCCTTCCTCAATAAATAGACCCGAGGCCCAGGGTCTTCACCAATTTTAAATTTATGCCATCAAAACTTTATAAACAATGTGAAATTAATTCTGTTGTGAGGCCAAAGGAGCCTTTTAGGTTTGCGACCCTATTTTATCAAAGTAGTGAAGTGAAACCCCTGTTAAAAATAAATCTTATCTCTGCAATTAAATAAAAAATAGCATGATTTATGAATCAAATATGGATTGAGATAAGTTGTCATGAACTTATGGCCTTCCTCAATAAATATACCCAAGGCCCAGGGTCTTCACCAATTTGAAATTTATGCTATCAGAACTTTATAAACAATGTGAAATTAATTCTGTTGAATGTGAAATTAATTCTGTTGTGAGGCCAAAATAGCCTTTTAGGTTTGCGACCTTCCAAAAATATGCCCAGATCAAGGATGACACTCAAAAATGGGGATATGAAAGGACTTAGACCCTAGCCATGAGGGTTGGGTTAGGGATAAGCCCTCTTTCTTCACTCGGCTCCTTTGGATCCTCGATGATCTAGCTTGCAAAAAAGCTTAACCTTGAAACCCAACACTTTCTCTAAACCTGCGAAGAAGACAAAAGATAGCCTCATGAAGATATGGAAGGCATAAGGACCACATGTAATATATTCATAATCATTTACCAAGTCGAAATTAAATATTCAAAATATTTACAAATAGTATTTAAAAAATAAAATAAAATAAAACATTTACAACTTTATATTTACAAAGTATAAAATAAAATGTTCAAATATTAGTATTTACAAATATTCATAATGTAATTAGCTCTTTATATAGAAAATTACTGAATTAAAGTTCAATAACTTAGAATTTTTAAAATTAATATGATTTTCCCTTTAAATGGGTGGAAAAATAATTTCCCTTTAAAACTTTAGGGTGATCAAAACCCCAGGATGTCCACCATGAGTTCTCAGTCATTTTTTTTCTATCTAAATGGGTGGTTCTAGGAATAAATTTCCGCAAATGAACAACTTGATTACGTTGTTGATTCAAGAAAGAATTTCTCCAAGTCCTCAATATCTTCTCTCAAATTTTCTTCTACAATACTTTGAAGGATTTTTTTAGATTCATAAGGGGTGCGTCACATAGTGATAAGTAGCTCTAGTGATTAAAAATAGAATTCACTTGATCAAGCTAATCAACAATGTTTCTAACCGAATATAGGTGCAAACAGGAAACTATAAATCCAAATCGTTAAGGAATTTAATAAATATTGAAAACCATAGTAGAAATCATAACCATAATTCAAAACACATTACCATAATAAGCTAAGAAGAACACCGTAGTATAACCCCCAAAGTATTTGTTTTTATTAATCAAGGAAAATTACTGAGCTTCAGAGCTAATACACCATCCAAAATCAGATGTTACAATGAGGAGCCTCATGTTCAATTTATAGCAAAATAGAGAGATCTAGATACTCTCCAAGTGGAAAACAACTATTTCCAATAAGTTGCACAATTTTGACTTGATCCTAGAGAATAATGACTATTTTTTGTTTTATCTATGTCAAAATTAAATCTCATTCCTTGATCTTGATGAAGAAATTCGAATTCCATAATAACTCCCCTTTTTCCTGGTCCAAAAAAATGTTATTTTGGTTGTTTCTTCCTCAAAAATTCATTTTTGACTTAATCACTTTGGTCCATAAGCTCAATTTTTGTTAAAAAAATGATTTTCTCTTTATAAAAGACCTTGAAAATTTGACTTCTTTTGGACCCACAAATTTTCTTCAACCAAATGGACCTAGAAAAATTAAATTTCTTGAGAGATTATTTCTTTTCTCATCTCAAAGAATTTCTTGCGGTTTTTCTTTCTTGGAATTGGGCTTGTAAATTTAATTCTTCGTTGGAATGACCACCTTCTCCAAAAATTTATTTTCATCTTAGAGAGAATTATATTCCCTCAATTTCAATTTTTTGTCAATTTTGTTTTTTTTTTTGGTGCGAGAAAACCAAAATTAAAAATAATTTGAGGCTATAGACATAATTTCAACCCTCAAAAGGTGCCTAGACACTAAGATGATGTGTATAGGTTATAACTATGAGCACTTTAGCCCCTTAAACATTCACAATCATTCGAGTTTACAGTTTATATCCAAATTATTAATTTTTCTAACTAACTGGAAATTTAATAATTAAAAATAGACACTTAGACTCAACCAAATTTTTCGAGACTCAAGACATTGTGTAGTATGATAAAAATACATAGACTTAATACACTAGGACTTACTTAATACATCACTACTGAATACCAACCTACCTTTGAGGGTATGTGTGGAAGAAACACTATTAACAAGGTTAAAAAACTCCCTATGATGAAACTCGTTAGAAAAATTTCTTAAGAAGCCCTAGGTGTGTTACATGGCTTCATAATCATACTAGAATAGTTTTTATAATAAATACCTGTAGGGCTACAAAATTTGGGTTTACATGACTTCATAAACTGTAGAAAGATATTGATGATCTTTGCCTACTTGACTTCTCAAGCATGATGGAATCACTTTGCAAAAATGTATATTTCTATAAGGTAGTTGACACTGAGTGGTCAACGTGACTCATCTTCAAAGACTATTGATATCAATTATTATATTCGAGCCCTACAAGTGGAACATACTCCTCTCACATTCATTGTTGATGCATCACATACATTCTTAACAAATCCTCAAGAATCTTGTTAACCCTCTCTATCTGTCCTTCTGTTTGTGGATGATACGCTCTATTGAAAGCCAACTCTATCCACAAGTCTGCAAACAACTCATCCTAAAACCTAGAATGAAATTTTCATCTCTATCTGAGATGATTTTCTTGGGAACACCATGCAATATCACTATCTCCTTCATGGAAATATGAGCTACCTCACTAGTTGAATTCACATACTTATTAGCAATGAAATGAGCTGCCTTAATCTGTCAACCACAACCATGATGTAATCATGCCATCTCAATGTCCTAAAAAAAACTGTAATAAATTCCATGGAAATGACCTCCCATTTCCACTCTGGAATTAGAATCAGCTGTAGTAAACCACTTGTATTCTTACACTCTACATTTACTTGTTGGCAGTCCAAACATCTAACAAAAAAATCAACTACCTATTTCTTCAAGTTCGGCCAATGGTAAAATTTCTTAACTTTTGTCAATGTCTTATGATATCTCAGGTGACTTGAATACGAATTAACATGAAACTGTCTCAAGATAAGTTTCTTGAGCTCGCTTTCATCTGATACATAAATCTTGTTCCTGAATCTGACCAAGCCATATGCTGTAACCTATGCCTCAATTGTTGATACCTATCATCATTGTTGTCTTGCCTGCAAGATCTGTTCCTGCAAGTTTGTCCCATAATAATTCACTACTGAAATGTGATTCAATTGCACTCTTCTTATAAGAGCATCCATAACCATATTCTCCTTGCCCTTAATGTACCTGATTTTGAAATCAAACTCACTGAGAATAACCAACCATCTAGCTTGCCTGGAATTCAGATTAGGTTGGTCAAACAAGTACCTCAATCCACTAGTATCTCATTCCACTATGATCACTCATCAAAATAAACCATCTTCTACAAAGATAATGTCTTCACATATTCAAGGCATGAATGATAAATACCAACTTAAGATCACGAGTCATATATTTTTTCTTGTGAGCATTCAACTTCCTTAAATCATAGCATACTAACATCCCTTCCTGCATCATGGCTCCGCCAAGTCCCCTCTTACAAGCATCTATACAAACCACACTATCTTTGTCTGGATCTGCAATCTTCAATACTCGAGCATTTGTAATAAAAAACTTCAAATTCTCAAAACTATCTACACACTCCTCGGTCCATTCAATCTTCTTCCTTTTTAGCTAAAAAGGTGTAATAGGGTAGGTAATGTATGAGAATTTCCTGATGAACCTCCTATAAAAACCTGCTAGTCCTATGAATGATTTTACCTCATCTAAATTCTAAGGAGCTGCCCATTCCATGATGACTCTGTTCTTTTCCGGGTCCATTGCTATACCTTCCTTAGAATCAACATGTACCAAGTAATGAACTTCTTTCTCAAATAAACCACACTTACTAAGTTTGGCATACAATTGATGCACTCTCAACTCTTAACACTGTTTTTTGGTGTTTTGCATGCTCTTCCTAATTCTTAGAGTATATCAATATGTCATAAATGAATACTATCACAAAATTTTCCAGATAAGGACGTAACACACTATTCATCAAACACATGAAATTAGCTGTAGAATTAGTAAGAAGAAACATAACCACTACAAACTCATAATGCCCATACTTAGTACAAAAAACTATTTTGTAGATGTCCTCTTCTTTGATCTGTACTTGATGATATCTTTATCTCAAATCAATCTTTGAAAACATCGTTCCTCCCTTAAACTGATTAAACAAGTCATCAATCCATGAAAATGTGTACCTATTGTTGATAGTCACTTTGTTCAACTGCCTCTAGTCAAGACAAACCTGAGAGTATCATCCTTCTTCTTTACGAATAACATTGGTGCAACCCAAGGCGACACACTTGACTTAATGTATCCCTTATCAAACATTTCCTTCAGCTGCAACTTCAATTCCACCAACTCTGGAGTTCTCATCCAGTAAGGTGCCTTACAGACTAGTGTTGCTCCTGGGACCAACTCAATAGCGAAATACACTTCCATATGAGGCAACAAATATGAAATATCTTCTGTAAATACATCCTAAAACTACTGCAAAACCTGATACCTCATCAATATTTTAGCATCCCCAACATCCTTCCCTTTGTCACTGGAGACATGCACTGCAAACAATACACACCCTTTACTACAACTGTGCTTTTCCTGCATAGCTGTAACCATTCTCACCGATGTATGCTTATTCTTACCCTGCAAGATTCTCTTCTCTCCATCATCATCCAAACACTCGATAGCATTCTTGTAACAATATACGTTAGTATTTTGAAGGTACAACCAATCCATACCCAAAATTATAGTGTATGAATCCAAAGGAAGCAGATTTAGATGTGCTTGACGTAGGAATTCCATTTAGCTCAAATGCACAAGCTCTCACCCAATAATGAACTCTTTTCTTGGTCCCTATATCCACCTGCACCAACCAAGACTCTTCATGCCATTATTTTCTCAAACCACACTTATCTAGCAAGTCAGGATTAACATAATTATAATTAGATACACTATCAATCAAAATGGAAATAGCTCGATCACAGAGTTTACCTTCCATCTCAATAATGGATGTCTGGTGATTCAACTTCTTGTTATCAAACACTGAAAAAATCCAAGGAATGATTTGACCAACATCCCCAACTTTCTCCACCTATAGAGCACTATAGACCGTGTTTACCACTTTGTGTCAACTACCCTATAGCAGTACACATTTTTTTTCGAAGGAATTCAAACATGTTCGAGCAATCATATATCCATAATTCATCATTATTATTTATCAATTTATGAAAGTTGTAATTCGAAATTTTGCATCCCGGTCGGCCATTGTAAGAATGATTCTGGTATGTCTATAAATCCATGTAAAACACCTAGGTAAACTTAAAATTTTTTGCTAATGAGTTTCATTCTACCCCGAATTATCTCTGTTTGGAAACACATATAATCTACAGAGTTTTTCTCCCACATATACCCCCAAATCTACGGTGTGATTAGGTGGTGATGTATTAAGTATGTCCTATTGTATCGAGTCTATATATTTTCATCATACTAGATCATGTCTTCAGTCTTGCAAAATTTGGTTGATTCTAAGTGTCTATTTTTAATTATTAAATTTCCAGCTGGTTAGGAAATTTAATAATTTGGATGTAAATTGTAAAATCAAATGATTTTAAAAGTTTAAGGGGATAGAGTACTCATAGTTAGAATATCTACACCTCAACTTAGTGTATACACACCTTTTGAGGGTTGAAATTATGTCTATCCCCTCAAATTATTTTTATTTTTGGTTTTCCGGCAAAAAAATGACAAAATATTAGCCAGAAAATGGTCAAAAAATTAAAACTAAGAGAAAATAAACTTCTCTCCAAATATAAAAACAAATTTTGGAGAAGGTGGTCATTCGTGAGGAATAATTAAATTTGACTAACATAGTTCCGAGGCAAAAAAAAAAAAAAAAATTGGGCCAGCAAAAAATAAAAATAAAAATAATAATAAAAACAAAATAAAATAAAATTATATATATATATATATATATATATATATGGAAAAATAATTTTATGGGTTTAGTTGGTTGAATAAAATTCGTGGGTCCAAAATAAGTCCAATTTCCAATGTCCCGCATCAAGGAAAAAATCATGTTTTTATCAAAAAATGAACTTATGGACCTAGTTGGATAAGTCAAAAGTATTTTTTTAGGAAAAATTGTCAAAATAATATTTTTTGGACCTAGAAAAAAAGGGAATTATTATGAAATTCGAATTTCTTCAACAAGATCAAAGGACATGCTTTAGTTTTTGCATGGATCATGCAACAACTAGCCGTTATTCTCTAGGATCAAGTCAAAATTTTGCAACCTTTTGGACCTAGCTATTTTCCACTTGGAGGAGGATCTAGATCTCTCTATTCTTCTATAAATTGAGCATGTGGCTCATTGTAAAACATATGATATTTGGACAATGTACTTTCTATGAAAGATTTTTAAATATTTTCATTTGTGCAAGAAAAAAATGTCTTTTGGGGTTATACTATGATGTTCTTATCGACTTATTATGGAAATGTGTTCTGAATTGTGCTTATAATTTCTACTATACTTTTAATATTTGTTAAATTCTCTAGTCATTTGGATTTATAGTTGTTTATTTGCATCTGTGTTTTGGTTAGAAAGATTATTGATTAGTATATATAGCAAATTCTTGTTTGAATCACATTTATTTTTATTGTGTAGCTCATCCCTTTTGGATCTAAAAAATATCTCGAAGTTTTGTAGAAACATTTTTATGATAAGGTATCGAGGACTTGGGGTCATTCTTATTTGAATCAAATAAGTACTCGAGTTTGACATCTGGTGAAGTTCTTGCTTGAACCATCCACTTACTCAACATGTAATAACTGAGAACCAAGAGCAGGGTTTTCCAAAATACTCATCATAAGATAAATTAGATGGGTTTTCTTAACCATCCATCTAAAGGGAAAATTTTATAAATATTTAAAAATCCTAATTTATTGAGATTTAATTGATGAATATGTTATTTAAAGAGATAATCCAATTCTAAATATTTTAATTTTTTTTTTTCATTTTTTAAAACTTTGTAAATGATATTCGTAAATATTTCAAACTTTGTAAATACATTTTTGAAATGTTTTATTCTAAACTTTGTAAATATTTATGAAAATATTTTTCTATAACTTTTGTACCCATAACCTCTCATATGCATATATTTGTACTTGCTGTCTATTTAATTTTTTTTGTTCTTGCATGTCTAGAGAGCATTTTTTTTTTGTAGGGGTACAGGTGCCTTCTATCTATTTCAAAGGGATGTCGTCTAGCAACTTGGAGAGGAACGAGGGGATTTTAGGCCTTCAATTTAACCTATTGAGGTTTTTTTCTATCATTATTGAGCCTTTGTGCATTAATGATCAGTCATTTTATAGAGGCCATGAGCCCAAAAGGCTGACCTTAGAAACTCTGACTTAAGAGGGACATAATATTTCTGGGGCCTCCAAACCCTCACTCCATACACATAATATTTGTCATGGGTTTGCAATAATTTTCTTTGAAAGAATTTTGAGGATGTCATATGAATTTTAGGGCTATATCTCTATGAAAATAAGTGTTTGACACGGTTTTAAAATTTTAAAATCTATTTGCAAATTTGGTGACTAGGGATTTCATGTTTGACATAGATCTGACCTTTTCTTGTGTTGCAGGATTCTTGTAGAATCTTTTGAATAATTGTGAGGTCTGATTATTAGGGCTACTAGGGTAGCCACAAGGTTCAAAATATTGGAGACATTTTTGTGCTAGCTGTAGGTCACTAATGCCTTATATAGCCCAAACATAAGGCATTTCAAGGTCTGCTCAATATTTTGTTGGCTAATTTTTTGATTTTGTAGGACTATTCTCATTGTTTACATGGTTTTTGAATACCTTTGTGGCTTGTCGCTGGTCTGGGTGCTTAAAGATCTATTTTGGCCTTGGCTTCTCTTATTTCTAGTCTTTCCAGGGCCTTTGACATTGACCTTGACTTATTAATTTTCTTCTCTTATTGCAGATTTCTCAGAGACTAATTGTTGGGTTATTTTCATTTTCAGAAGGGTTCCATCATCAATTTGTTGCAGATAGGTGTCTTTTGTGCATCTCATTTTCACTTATTACTTCTTAAGTGAAAGTCTCTCGATATAAGAATCTAAAAGGTCTTCTTAAACTCACATATACCAACCATTAATATTTGAAGCATTAATTTCAGAGGATAAACACATTAATACTAGGAGGCCTAAAGGTAATTAAAGTTTGTCATATATTACTACACAAAAGTTATAATTGTTTTCTTGCATAACAGTTAGTTGTCTCTTCTTGACAATGGCATAGTTGAGTCCCATTTTCCTCATTGAGGGTAGTCCAAAGCTAACAAACATGAGTGCAGGTGTGGCGTGACTTATTTGTAAGTGTTTGTAGATCAAAAGTTGAAGATTTGGGCCTGGACTTTAGCCTCTAGCCACCTTGACAAGGCCACAAATCTTCAAGTCCTTATTTTCTCTGCAGTTGTAGATTTTTTTCATTATCCTTAGTATAGAATTGAATAATAAAGATTGTAAACCCTAACAAAAAAATTTAACACTTAATTTAAGTATAAAATCACTCTCTAATATATCTCATGCATTAAGATGTTTCACTATCATTGCAAGCATATTTGATTGACTTGATTTCACTGTAAGATATATGATATATTTATTGCAGGGGTTTGATATCGAATTTACTATGGCTGCAAAATTTTAATTTATAGCTATAGAGAGTTCATCATTGCATCTCCGTTGTTGGCAATCTCACTACTCTGATATCCTAATTGTCATATGCAAGAGAACTCATAAAGGGACACATTTGAGATAATTGCTTGAATGACTTCAAGAAGTTTCATTTCATTTATAATTTCTAACTTGTTGCTATATTAATGGTTGTCTTTGAAGATATTATCATAATAATCATATTTGAATGAGATAGATACCCTAAACTGCAAATAGCATTATTGTTTCCTTTCATTGTAAAATTTGGATAATTTTCATTGGAAATATATATCTCTTATTAAAAGTGAATTTTGGTTTTATTGCCTCATCAAAAGCTTGGGAAATATCTCATTAAATCAACTTGCTTGCATTCTCATTTTTTAATAGAGTTTCATTTTATAAGAGTATATGTTGATTTCCATCTAACATGTATGCACCCTCCCTTATGTCCTTAATTATAGTGTTTTCAACACCAAGATCTCATTATTTCTAGATGATATATAATCTAGCATTATTTTCTATTGTCATTTGCTCATTGATGTGCTTCATTGGTCACTCATGCGTAAGCCATTTGATATTTCTAATTGATGCATCACATGAGTAGTTTCATCCTTCAATTAGTAGTTCTTATTTCTTGCATTTCATAAAGACTGTGGTTCCTCTCAAATTCTGATGCAAATTTTCTATTGCTGAAGTATATTATTCGATTAGATCAGAATTAATTGCATCCTCATATTTGCTTGTGTTATTATTTAGTTCTTCTAAACTTGAAACATATGTTAATTGACACTGTATTTGATATCATTATCTTTGCTTCAGTAAACAGTCCCAAAGTACCTTATTGGATACCTATGATATTGTGTTCTCCTGTAGCATAATTTTTGTAGCATTTAAATTTAATTGATAATTAATTGATTAATTTTATCTCACAATCTTGGCACGTCATTGCTAGCATAATTTCATATTGATATCGGTCGTATACTTTATCCTTCCTTGCAACAATGCTTAACTTTTAGCTTGAAGTATCTCTCATCATTAAGCAAGTTCCTAAATCTTCCTAGGCATTGTTATTTAAAGGCACTAGTCTCCTATTGTTTCATCATTAAGTGTCTCACTCATCTAATTGATATAAAATTTCTCAACTAAATGATTCAACTTTCCTCCTAATCCTTTCAAGCTACTAATATAATCTATTGCATCTGTTAGACTTGTTGTGTTCAACAAGTTCTCCACCTTTAAGGACTACCCCCCTTAACTTTGCTAGGAGATAGCTAGAACAAAGTGGGTAAGTATTAGAGTGACAACCCCTACCCTGAGTACTGTCACAATTCTTGTGTACAATATTAGTGACAAAATATCTAAGGTCTGCCACCCTAATATAATAGATAATCCTTCTTGTAATGATCTTTTCCATAAATCCAATGCTACAACGACTCCTTTCCATTGCCTTTATTCTGCTGCTCTCCAGGATGAGATCCATGTCCATTCTCTATTACAATCGACTTATTGTAAGGAGCCAAATTTTATTTCTCACCTACACCTTGAGGTATTTCCCGCTTTCAAGGCCATTTTATTTGGTCTTGTCATTGCCTTTCCAGTCACGCTTAGGCTCGGCCTTGCACTTCTATTTCTCATAACATTGCTTCACCTTCCAAATGAATTCCTCCAACAATTAAGGCTCATCATACTCAATCTGATCCTTAAATTTTAATTGAATTCCACTAATAAATACTTGAACCTTCATCTTCTCGTCGTTAAGATGAGACACATACCTCAAAAAATTTAGAAACTTAACTGCTTACTCTTCATCTATCATATACCCCATCTTCAACTGATAGAACTCCTTAACCTTACCGTCATAATATCTATTTGACAACTACTTCTTCCTGAAAATTCTTTTGAACTCAAGCTAACTAAACTCCTCTGTCTTGATGCCTCTAACATGCTTCACATCTTACCACCAAATGTATTCCATTCCCTTGAGACTGAAAATTGCTATCCTAGCCTTCATGTTCTATGAATAATCATGAAGATCAAAGAACTTCATCCCAAGAAACCATGATTCTACATATTACAGTTTCTTCAACTCTCCATCGCATGTAGGAGGTTTGGATTTCTTGAACTGTTAATTTTGGAAAACTACGTACAAACTCCATGTTGTGATTCTCAGATGAAGATGCCAATTTTTTAATTGGATTCCTCTTTCGGAGAGATGCAAGATCAATCTAAAAATCATATTGATCTGATGAGCAAAAAGTTTATTTTGAATTAAATCCAATTATGTGCAAGGTTGGCTAGAATTGAAATGTAGGCTTGAAGCCCTCGTAGATGTGTCACACACCCTCACTGATGGATATATATAGGTCAACGTTGGAGGTCATTTTTACTCATTTCATCATCACACATTCTCTCTCTGCATCTGATTGGTTCGATCATCACTTGGAATCTCTTCTTCTCCACATGTGGGAAAATTGCAGAAAAGTCATTTATGTTTCGACCTAGGGTTTCAGCGTAGATTTGACCAGTGTTGACTTTGGTCAACGCTTGGTAAAACTAACCCCAAACTTGGTCAAAGTTTCGATTTATCTAGTTTACATTTTTTAGCACTAAAATTGAGGTTGACCATTGACTTTGACTGGACTGCGTTGACTTTTTGTTGTTGCTATTTTGCGTTGACCATTGACTGGGACAACGTTGAATTTTGTTGACTGATATAGCTGTCCGAGAGGGTTGTGTGACACTTTTGGTTGGCTGACCGTATTGAGACTTTACTGGTTGAAGCATTCTGTTGACCGCTGTAACGCACCACAACACATATATTTTGCTGATCAAGTTAAGTGTATTTTTGGCTTGTCTTCTATCAATCTACTGGTATGTTCTATCAACATTTTAATTTCTTGTTCATGTGATTGTTGTTTGATATTGGGGATAAAATTAAAGTTGCATCAAGCATAGAACATCTTCGAAAATTTACATGGAATCAGAGCTGAGGTGAAAAAAAAGCCCAAGTTTGTAACAATCACCGAAGAAGAGCGTGGGTACCTCAAACTATAATGGATTTAAAGCTAACGACAAATTGACTGGGAAGGAAGACTTCCATGCTTGGAAGATGACTTTGGATCTTATGTTGGAAGACCAAGATGTCATGGACTATGTGTAGGGTAAAATCTAAGAGCCTCCATCCACTGCACCTGCTGCCACCAAGTCGAAATATAAGAAGGGGGAAATTAAAGAAAAGCTGATGATCCTGGATTCAATTCGTAAGATTTTGGTTTCCTACATCTCTGAGTTGGGCACATCCAAGGAGATGCGTGATAAGTTGGTCAACATGTTCAAGGCCAACAATGCAAATCAAGTCCTTTTCTTCAATAACCAACTGAAGAATCTGAAGAAAGGCGGGCATGAATCTGTTCAATCATATTTTCTGAAGTTGATCGAAATCTGAAATAATATTTTGGCCATTGGGGAGACAATAGCTAATCTAGAGATGGTTCTCACTACAGTTGGAGGTATCTCCTCCAAATGGCATGTATTCAATACTACCATTCTCAATAACAATGTGATACCTGATTTTGACGAAGTACTATCGAGATGCATACAAGAAGAGACAAGGATGAAGGAATATGAAAAGGAAGTAAATGCTGCCTTCACTTCTCGTGCTAAGAAGAAGAAAAATGGTGGTCCTAGGAACAAAGGAAGAGTAGGGGCCCAAGGAAAGAAAGGGAAATGTTACACATGTCACAAGACCGACCACTATGCTAGAGAATGCCCTTCCAAGAAGGATTCTCTTGATGATGATGATAATAACAACAATAGTAGGAATGGAAATCAAAGGAACAACAGGTTCAAAGGGAAGATGAAGGCTCCCTCTGGTTGAAATGGTCAACCATTCAAAAGGTCGAGAAATTCTAGATAGTGGTGCCTCAAGGCACATTACTGGGTCCAAGGAAGCACTTTATGATATGGTTGAGAAGGATGTTAATCTGAAAATTATCCTTGGAGATAATGCCACATATCCTGTGAAATGGACAGGGACTGTGACCCTCCACTTACAAGATGTACTATATGTACCTAATTTTAAGAAGAACCTTGTGTCTATTTCGGCCATGGAAGACAAAGGTTTCAATGTGTCGTTCACTAATGGGGAGGTGCGCATCTAGAAGAAGGGTTTCAAGGAAGCTATCACGATTGGGTTTAGAGTTGATACACTCTACTAGGTTGGAGGAAGTCCACTAGGAGAGATTACATGTCATACTATCCGACAGACTGAACTATGGCATTGGAGGTTTGGACACCTTAACTACAAAGCCCTTCCCGAAGCAAGAAAGGTGATGACGGGTGTGGTGGTGGATTTGACGCACGGGTGTACGAAATCGCACCAGTTTAAGGGGTGTGGTATACCCCTATAAACTATTGGCAACAGACAGAAAATGGTGGAGCTCAAAAGCATATAATCTAGAGGAAAAAATACGTGAATGTATGCTCAAAGTATACTAAAAACTAAAACACAAATATACAAAAGCTATTAAAGAGAGTCAAAATGATAATAATGCAAATGATGACTCAAGGCCTCTTCTTATTAAACTTTTGATATGGAGAAGAAATTTTACCCACTTGCCAAAGGGCCCCTAGACAATGGTTCTAGGTCCCGATGCAGGGATGTTGGTTTCCAAGCTCCGCCTCTGATGCAGTCTCCCTCTCTCTCCGCTGTGATGGACTAGGATTGTTGGGTGACCAACAACCGAGTCCCCTCTATCTCCAGCTCTGGGTCACACACTGCTGGTATTGCTTGGGAAATTCTGGCCAGCATAACAATGTGATCACCCTTTCTTCATCTCTTGGTGGTTTTATATAGGGGATTTCAAATCCTCATTCCATCCCTTAGTACATGATGGGTTGTGACCCAAGGGAGAGGTATGATTCCATTGTGTGCTCCAAATATTCCTTTGTGTGCTCACATAGTGTCTAAGAAGGCGCTGGTGGTTATCATTAGGCGGCTTCGTATAAGGAGTAACTATCCTTTGCTTTGTGTGATGCCGGAAAGTGACATTTTTCCATTTCCAGTAATGCGTGCTTATCGGGCAAAAAGGTGCGTAGAAGGCGCTCTTCTTGAAGGATTAAGCATGCAATTTAGCATTTAAGACTAGTTCAAATCTGATTTTCTCAAAACCTTAGAGATTTTAAATACTTCTTGACTCCATAATGTGTTCCTTCCCTGTAAATCCTTAGGCTTGACATTAATTAATGTCATCTTCTGCTATACTATTTTCCAATGTTAACAGTTTCCCCCTAATGTGTGAGGTCTAGGAAGGACTGTATAGCCGAAATACATTTTAGTTTCTTTTTTGTATCATGCGCAGAGAGAGAGAGAGAGGCTTGTCTGAATCTTGGAATTGACAACACCTTGCACCATTTCCGAGATGACCATGGCCTAAGGGACCCCTGCAAGCAAACAAAATATACAACATATATACAAAATTTCAATGAGGCGGGCATGTCCCACACTCATGATGTTATGGCTAGTTAAACAAAATTGACAGATACATGTGCTGTTTGCGTCATTACTATGGTAGTGATGTTGGCAGTTGTTGACGACGACTACTGACGCCCTTAGGGGCATTTTTTCTTTGACGATAGGTGGAATGTGGTACCCATATACGTAAAATTGGTAGGGCATGTAGCTAGCAATGTACACATATGTACTGGCTGGGACCTTCTTGCGTAAGCATTGTTGACAGAGATGCTTATGGAGGCACGGGTCTTCGACGGATCTTAATCAAAGTGAAATGGTTGTAAGGTACGATACCATATTAACATGAAAGCTTTTGTCGTAGTCGAATGACATGAGGATCGATGACATCTGTGGACAATGATGTCTCCCACAGTGCCATTCGAGGATGCCCCTTTGTATGGGGAGGGGCGATCCAAGGTACCGCTTCCCTTTTGGAAAAGAGGTGTTGAGGTCAAAAAAAAGGAAGCCTTAACCAAACCATGGGTCCCCGACCTGAGGGGTCGGGGACCTAGATGTGATGGGTTTAACATAAGCATGTTGGTGAGAGGTGACTGAAAATGGATGATGGGGATTCAATGGTCCGAGGTCGGAGTATACTTTAGCAATTTCGCGACAGTCATAGTTATTTCTGAAGGGAAAATCCCTGGAGTCGGTAAGACTTCCAGGGCGGGTATGAATCGGCTATGAATGACATGATGGTCTATGCGTGGGGGTGAAATACTCCGACCAAGGGGAATGAGTGACTACTGCAATTGGGGAAAAGATGAAATATGAGGGCGAAGCGACGAAGTGCATCATTTGCGGCCTTTGTACATTTACCAAAAGAATAAAATAATGAGGTTTGGTTTGTAAAAAACACAGAGATGGGTACCCCAAAACATGAAAGGCTTCACACACTAAAGGTGTGAGGATTGTGTTTTGCTGGGGGTGGGGGTCCCATTGGTTGGTCTCATGTGCGGGGTTGATGAAGTGGATGAAGAAGTGCCGCAGATGGGATTATGCTAATGGAGGTATGGTGGGCCAAATGCGATGCTCGAAGGTGCGCTTTCAATCTGCTTGTACAACCTGGTCGTCCGGGAAGTGGGTTTGATTTTGAATGGTAAAATTGACCTTATTCATGATGGATGGACGGGCACAAGGTGCTTCCCGAACTGAAATGGTAAGACCATGGCGTCACTTGTGCTGTGATATATGCTCTACTTTGGGTGAAGAGCGCCATGGAGGGGAGGCTCTACCGACCAACGCAAACGTTTATCATGTGCAGGGTGAGGTGATGATAAATGCGGTTGGGTATGAGGACCCTTATTGTTTATTTCTGATGGAGAAATGAGGTCAAGATATGCAAAGTTTTCTGGGACTCTATCATGCTGAGGGTAGAATGATACCTTCTCTGAGGCCTTTAGTAGATGGTGTTGTAAAAGGTTTACAGGCTCTTCCTACAAAAAAAACTACCTCAAGTGAAAGAATCTTCTTTTCATCAAACATTATTGAAAGGAATGAGCTTAAAAAAGGAAGGTGGGTGGGTGCATACTTGCTGGCGCTGGAAAATTATTTTTCTTGGAAAGCGAATGTGTGGCACCAATTTCGTTCGCCATGGCATACTGATGATGGTGCAACTTATAGTTTGCGGAATGGACCTTCTGATATCCTGTTATGGACCTCCGAAGTTCTGGAGAAGGGCGATAAATATGGGATTATGGCCCTAATATTATTCATTTGTACTTGCAGAGTTTTGGGAGATCAAAGGTGCTTGCAGATCCTTTCTTGCTGTTGCGGTCAGGATGTGTACCAGGGACTAGCGATATTATTCCGAGGTAACTTTCATGATGTCCTGCATTGTAATTTCTTCAGTTTGAGGGTGCTGAGGGCCGTACAAATTAGGTTTATATGGCCTCTGAGTGACTTTTTTCCCTAGATTGTGCAGGCGATCTAGGCAGAAGAGTGCCTCCTTTGCGCGCAATTCTGAGGGATAGGAATGCAAGGGCACGCTGTTCCCTTCTTTTTGCACACAAAGGTGCGCCTATAAAGAATACAGGCGCGTGAGGGCATACCTGTCTGAGGGACAGGCGCGCAAAGACCATGATGACATAAATTTTTTATTTTTTGTCTATTTTTGATGTTTTTCTTTGTACTGATGGGTACCTGCATTGCTGGCAGGTTGGTGTGGAGAGAGCGGGACTGGCCCGAGATTCAGACTGCTATAGTTGCTGATGCTGGGGCATGTTGTCAGTTGGCTGCATGGGACCTTGTGAAATTTGCTGAGAATGAGTTCCTGCGGTCGCAGGACCATTTGTTATGTTACATTATACAACATTAGAGTGGGCGGCGCAACATGTTCATGCTGCGAGGGACGAACCTGGTGATCCGTCTTGAGACGAATATTTACTTTGTGACTGGGTTACTACCTCAGGGTGAGGCTTTGAGGTACCCACTCCCTGCTAGGAGAGTGAACCTAGACAGATTCTGAAGGCGACATTGCGGTGATGCGCCTCTTACTGAGGGGTGCATCAATATTGCATCAGTGACAGATGTGGCCGAGTGGTGTGCTTTGGCGATTATTTTGCGACTGGTGGGGTCGGTTGCTCCACATCGGGCATCTGGCCCGTAGGTTGGAGTTTTATGCCGATTGAGGGGTGGGCATTTTTTTGATTTCACCTGCTTTTGTTTTGATGGCATGGTGTCGCAATTGAATAAGGTCCAATGTGGATCTAAGTCATTTGCGTATGCTAGCATCTTATGCAGCATCATGTACGAGATGGTGGTGCTGCTGAGGCCGGTGGTGGTGGTGCCTATTTAGGGGCTGCGGGAGCCACGCATGAGGAGGTGGGCTCCGGTGATGCCGCGAGGCGATGGTGGCATGGTGGGTCATTATTGGAACGACATGACAAAGGCCTAGTTTGAGGCCAATCCATAGATGCTCTTTCCATACTCGTATGTGGGGATGGACTTTCAGGGTGACCCAGACATGGGTCTCCCTTTCGGTTATGTTTGGGGACTTGCAGGTATGTGTTATATTTTTTCTGCATTATTTTAAGTATTTACGTACTTATGTGTTTTGTTATTGACACTGACATTATTTCAGTTACTCGTGTAGATGTTGGCGAGGTAGGTTTCCCCGTGGCCCAATTGGTGGGTCACGACCCTCCGCTACGATCTCGAGGTGGTCAGGGAGGACATGATGCAGGTGGACCGGGGGGTGGTGCCGGTGGACCTGGCAGAGATGGTGCTGGCCCTTTTGGTGAGGGTAGCAGCTCAACTGTAGTAGAGATTGTGGCTGAGCGAGTTCGTGTTGATGCGGCTGAGGCTCGCAATGCAGTACTGACAGCTCAGGTGGCCGCTCTTGAGGACTTTCAGGGTCGAGTGGACCGCTTGACCCATGGTATGCCTGCTCGAGGTTTCATGGATGAATTCGAGGAGGTTTGGTTAGAGACGATGATGGCCTGCAAGAGGGATTATCAGCCCACTCTATGTCGGGTGGCGATAGCAGCTTCGATGGTGGTACTAGGAGCAATGGTGGGTCCAGGTGCTCCTGTTGAGGGGCACCCCCTTAGAGTAGTTTTGTACACAGGGAAAGCACCCGTTATGAGGATGCTTCCCTTATTTTTGACTACTTTTGTATCTTTGGGCTGGCCAGGGGACCAACGACACTATTTTTGTACTCAGAAACATATATTTTTGATATATATATGAGAGATTTTTTTGTGGCTCTACATGGTGTATCACCTGTTTCGGTTTATGTGTTGTGTTATGCTAATGGATGTCTATATTTTTGGTTTTTATGTATGATGGTTTATTCGAGATGCATTCCAGTCTAGGATATTGTTAGCTATGCGATCAACTACTTGGATTTGATTCCTTGGTACATGTGAAAATGTAATGTAATCAAATTGTCTGCTTGATATTTTGCTACGCAAATATTTTCTAAACAGGTGTGTGTCTCTGGTCTCAAATGTTTGGTTTAGCTGTGACACTACTAACTGGGAATCGAGGTAGATATGCATACGGCGAACAGCCTGATGGAGGGCGTCGCACATAAGCTCGATGACGACGTCATATTCTGCCTGATTATTTTTTGCTGAACCAATACACACACCATTTGAACATAGTGGCGATCGGTTAGGGCGATAAATGACCCATGCGGTTGCGGCTAAATTTTGAGACCATCTTGATGCTCCATCAACAAATCCGAAATGTGGTTCGTTTTGGAGATCCATGTTGATACTTTGAGCGCTTTTAACTAAGTCTTTGGGTCAAAAATTTTGAGTGGGTGGGTTTTTTGTGTACTCTCACTATACGGGAAGGCCCGTTGGGGCCCTTATGGGTAGAAATTCTTGAGGTAAAGGCCGATGACAGGGTTAGTGAGGCAAGTCTCGTCCGGTTCCGTCAAGATGTATGCCCCCTGTTGGAGGCAATGTTTGATGATGTAGGGTCCTTTCCACAAGGTTTCGAACTATCCTAGCCCTAAGGCCTCTTTTGCGACATCATAGCGGAGGACTAATTCTCCCTCGGTGAACGAGCGAGGGGTGATGTGGCGGTCAAATGATGCTTTAACCCTTTAATTATGGGCCTCGTTATGCTGCAGCGACTGTCGTCGATTTTCATCGACAAGCTCTAGTTGTACTAGGCGCTGCTCCATAGGCTGAGTGTCATTAAGGAGTTCGATGGTGGCATGTAAACTGGGGATCTTGCGGAAATCAACGCAAAGGCACAAGGTACCTTGGTTTTCTGTGACAGGAATTGTTTGGTCAATTTAGTGTGTCCTAAATTGCTAACATAAATTATCAACCAGGGATTCGTAAGCTGACGAAGTGTAGCGCACTATATGTGCAAGATAACCTATCTCTTACTTTTTGTCGTTTTTGGATTTTTATTGATCTTGGTTGGTTTCCTAATGTGAGATGGAAATTCTAAAAGACAAGTATGGTTATGAATATTCAAGGCAATGATGCCCTTTATAATGATTTACCAAACTTCAAACTTCAAAAGGAATTTGAAACATACAACGACAAAACTTGAAAGGAAATGAAAATGTGTTGCTAGCCTAATAAATCAAACAGTGAACTATTGAGTATGAAAACCAAATTATCCTTGCTGCTATCTAAACACAAAAGAAACTATGCTTAAAGAAATCCAAGAATTGCAACAAAGTAAATCTAAATCAAATTACATCAACTGATATCCTGATCCCTCACCATTAGTTCAACTATGGCTTTCGGAGGTAACCATAAACAACTTGAGCAATCTGATATCTAATTTGTAGAAAAAGAAACTAATATCAAACTACACACTCATACTTCAATCCCTCACCATCAGTCCAGCTGTGGCTTTCGGAGGTAACTAAAAATGACATGAGCAATTTAATATATCTAACTTGCAGAAAGTAAACTAATATCAAACTACACACTCATACTTCAATCCCTCACCATCAGTCCAGCTGTGGCTTTCGGAGGTAACTGAAAATGACATGAGCAATTTAATATATCTAAATCTAACTATGGAAACAAATGTGCAAGACTGAAATAAACAAAGCAGTGCTGGAATTAAACAAAAAGTAAATTAGCAGCAGAACAATATTGATTCCATGTCATTAGTCAAAAGATATGCAAATTCCCGGGCTACCATGAAAAATTATGCTAAAAGCTATGATTTCAAAAAGCAATCTAAGTAAGGAAATATGACAAAACAGAATTGAAAGCAACTTATCTAGAAAACATGTAAAAGCCTCCTTGGATAACAGGGGCCCTCTGCTACCAATTTTGTGTAGTCCTTAGCTCCTTGAAGATAAGATCACAATAGCATCAAAGAACTAAGCTTCTTTATTCAAAAACTCATAAATCTACATCCCATTCCATCTTGAACTTTGTTACAAATCTACTTCCTCATTACTTCTTCATTACCTACTCATTACTTATGATAGGAGAAAGCTTCTCCTATTTATACAAAATATGAGGAGACATCTCATTAATGGGAGTCCATGAATCTCTCCCTCCATCTCTAGAGTTACAATCAAAATAGGAAATGATAAGACACATGTCTTTCTATAGTTTCAACACAACTTGAGGAATGAGACACATATCCTCTTAGAGTTTCAATACAACAAGGAAGTGAGACACATATCCTCTTGATCCCATAATCTTCTCCAACCAAATTTGAATTTGGCTTTAGAGTGCCACATAAGGGTCTTCTAGAAGTCTCCTTTTGACCTACACATGTCACAAAACTCATAACACATATATAGATATATGAAACTATGTTAATTTTCTAGTTTCTAATCATAAATTCACTTAAAATACATAAAATAAATAACTTTGGAAAACAAGGATCCTAACCCATATATTTATGAAAATGGTTACTTGATGTAGGCTTTTAGGTCAAATGGCTATGAAATAAGAGCTAAATGGTTATGACATAATGGAAATATGTATGAATATGGAGAACATTTTTGAGACTCAACATACCCCCCAACTGAAGTTGTTGCATGTCCTCATGCAACCATTGCAATTATTCATTTGTCCATGAGTTTTGACTCATATAGATTCATTCCAAACTTTGCTTCTTGATTTTTCCTTTTTGGCAAAGTATAATACATTTGATTGCAACATTTTTTTTTTTTTTTCAATGGTTGGTTCTTGTGTAACAACCATTTTTTTTTTTATTTTTTTTTTTGTTGAAGCATTGGTTCTTGTGTAACAATGCTTTATTTTCTTTGTTGCATCAAAGTTCATGAAAACATTTAGAATCAATTACTTCATCAATGAATTGATCATTTGCAAAGCATATAATCTTTTGGATCATGTTGCAACAATAGTTGGTTGGGAAGTATATGTCGGTGGAAATGAAATGAAAATGTGTGATAATGTATGACATGTGGATATGAAATGATGTCCCTTCCCCCCAACTAAAGATATGACAATGTGAAAAATGGAGTGAGGAATTTTTCCAAAGTTACAATTTTAGCATTCTAATGAATTACATGACTAAAAATTAGAAAACAACATACCTTCACTTACCTTAAATGTGGATGAGTTGTGTATGTGTGGTGGTTGCAAAATTCTGATCATATTCTTCTTCAAGTGGCTGAACAAGAGGAGTCATGGATAAAGAGATAAGATGACTTTTTATTGCTTCTACTAAAACTTGCTGAATCTGCTCCAAAATGCTGAAAATAATAGTCTTCATGTCTTCAAAACTCATTGGCATAATTCCTACTATGTGAAAAGATGTTCTGATGTTGAACATAGTAGAAAATTGTTGACTTAGTGACCATTAATGGATGCCACTAGTCAACACGAGAACTCTCACCATTGATGACAATGAGAGTCAATATGCCCAAACACATCTTGCTAGGTACGAATGATTTTGCTGATGTCGAGTCACCTAGAAGATCTGACGAATAAGAGACATTAATGTATTCCCATTGTTTGTCAGCATGAGAACTTGCCATTAAGGCATGCAAGCCTCAAGGTGTTTTACAAAGAACTTAGACTCAAAGGACTATAGACTCAATAGTTTGCATTGAAGCAGGGCTTATTTGCGGAATGAAAATGACATGAAATGGAAAATGAAAATGGAAGATGGCAATGGAGAGTAGAAATGGAAATGGACAATAAGCATGTGAATGAGAAATGGCAATGGGCAATAAGCATGTGAATGAGCCTCTTGCTTTTATTTGTGGTTATGAATGGACAAAAAGAAATGGAAAATGGATGTGAATGTAAATGGAAAATATGAAGTGAAATGAGGTGAATGGTTTATTATGAGGTATGGATGTGATGGAGACAATAGTATCTGAAAGTTTTTCAAGTGTTTGGATCTGATTTTGCATCAGCATATTTCCTCCTTTTTGTTGCTGATCATCCTCTTATGAAACAAATTGGTCTCTTAGAGAGACACTATTCTCTTGTAGTCATTTGTCCTTCCTCCTGGAACCTGCAAAAAACTAATACGTCTTCTGCAATGGAATGTAAGATTATCAAAGGAGAGAGGTGATCAATCTCTCTAGTTATGATATTTACATACAAAACTAAGAATTTGTATTAATGAAACAAGTTCTCAAAGGAAAAATCAAAAGAATTTATACCTGTTTTGGAATTAGTGCCTCAAGTTGAATGTTGCTTCTTTTCAGCAATTTATTTCATTATTTACCATTTCAAACTCTAATGATGGATTTCTCATTGTGTAGATCTTGTTGAGACCTTTCCAACGATACTTAAATCATCAAAATCTGATTTTGTATGAGAAAGTTAGGCTGATTTGAGCAATGAGGTTTTTCAGTTGCGGAATTGGAGAACAGCGGCGGAATTGGACTTTAGCTGCGGAATTGGAGAACAGCTGCGGAATTGGACTTTAGCTGCAGAATGTCGACGGTTTCTGTAGCTAAAAATCTTGAATAAAAAGTTAACCATTCATATTTCATCATCAGTCCAACATTAATCAATACCTTCAAATAACTTATTCATTTCATTGATTCAATTTTTTTTTTTTTTTTAATGTTACATTTAAAAAAATATATATATATACATATATAATTTAAACAAAGCAATTTATTAAATAAGAAAATTAAAAATAAAAACTAAAAACAAGAATGCCATTCTCCTATTGTATACAAGCGAACTCCAATGTGAACCACCACCTGCCAATAAACTGCTCTAGACCAAAAACATAAAAGAGAAACATTGCAAGTGATGCTGGAAGAAGATAACTGATGAAATCCCATACATAAGAACAGAAACCCCGCTAATAATCTGTTGGTGTTTTGCGTTTACTTCACGTTCCTTTACAATTGGCACAGCAAAAGATGAAGGAATGAAAGTGAAAGTGATGTTGACAATAATTTTAGTTGCAGCAAATTGACTTGGCTGTAATGAAGAATGCTACTACATTTGCTGTTGTTGGTATAAATGTTTCAATCTTTGTGCATCCTTTATCAACGATTTTATGTTCAACATTTTTATTAACTTTTCTTGAGTAAGACCAGTGATACGCTTCTTGAGAGCTTGATTCCCTAAAAATTCAGAAGTGTCATCCGTTCAAACAATGCAAGGGAGAAGAATTAATGAAATCCAACATTCAGAAAGTAGACGAAGTCAATTTGAATTCAAAAATGAGTGGAACGTGGGTTGAATGCCACGATAAGAATTTGATTTGATTTCAAATTCGTCTTCTTCAGATTATCAAAGCAAAGTGCCGTTCAAACTCTCCACTGTTTAAACAGAAAACCGTTTTTCCTCACGCGGCAGGTAAAAATGGCCTTCAAAGAACCGAGAAATTCTCCCAGACCGCCATGAATTTTGTAAAACGATTTCTGGGTTATCTGATTGACCACGTTGGCGAAAAAACCCATGTCTCGGTTTTTCAAAATTCATCCTCAATCGATCAGAAAACGTGTTTGAAAATGATGTGTCAATAACAGTTGCGTTTCTGGATGTGCTGTAACAAAAATCTTTTTTTGGTTAGTTCTGTAACTTTTGGATTTTCAATCTTGGAATCTTCACCTGAGGGCTTGTTTGTATTACTGCTGCTACAGTAGAGGATCCATTGGCAGTGGCGTTGCATACTGTTGCATCTTCCATTTTGCCCAAAAAAAAGAAAATTAGAAGCCAAACTCTTAGCAGGTTGTACTGGCTGAATATTAAATTCAATGCGTATTTAAGCTTTTTGATTTATGGTTTACAGTCACTGGCGAGGGGTTTTTTTTTTCAATATACTGGCGAGAGTTACCATCATAAGATTCCAATCCAGTGCGCAATGTATTAACCTGACTTCTAGCCATTTATTTATGTTTTTCTGTTTTGACCTCTGTTTGTTTTCTTTCAGGTTCGGTTATAGCTGCATCAATCTCTGCAAACACTTGTTCCTTGGGACGATTCCCGTCAACCTTCCAAATCAGATTTGTCTTTGCAAATATTGCCCATGCTTATCCTTCACCTAAGCATTTTTCAGTTCAATCAGGGCACGTTTTGCCTCTTTAAAAATTTTGTCAATTTCAATGCCTTGTTCTCTTACATGTGGCCGTTCTTATGAATCTCAAGGAGCGTTTGGTGATGGTGGGCTATGGCTTTGTTTATTGATTTGTTTTGTTTTTGTTTTTCAATTTTTTTTTATTTTTATTTTTTAATTTGTTTTTGTTAATAAAACTATATGTTATATTTTTAAAAATTAAAAATACACATATATATTTTACTAAGCAAAATGATTTTTTTTTTTTTTTTTTTTTAAATTACACATGTTGTATTTTGAAAAATTAAAAATATACATATGTAATTTACTAAACAAAACAATTTATTGAATTTTTTTTTAAATGATTTGTTATTAAAATTATATATATATTTTCAAAAATTTTAAAAATATACATATATATCTTAGTAATAAAACAATTTAATTTTTTTTTTAATTGATTTGTTTAATAAAATTATGTATGTTATATTTTCAAAAATTTAAAAATACACATATATATTCATTAAACAAAACAATTTATTGAAATCAAAGTTTTTCATGAAAACAATTTTTTTTTTAAATTGTTGAATCAATTGAAATGATGAAGTTTTATTTTGTCTCCTTTTTTTTTTTTTTTCACATAACAATTCTTTTTCTGATCCTCCAGATCACACAAAGTGCAAGAGGAGAGCATACTCAAGAATTATTAAATTTTTTTACATAACAATCCTTTTTCTGATCCTCCAGATCACACAAAGTGCAGGAGGAGAGCATACTCAAGAATTATTAATTTTTTTTAGATGTAAGAAATAAGGCTACCTAGTTACACTTCCCCGACAACGGTGCCAAAATGTTTGGCCAATTTAGTGTGTCCTAAATTGCTAACATAAATTATCAACCAGGGATTCGTAAGCTGACGAAGTGTGGCGCACTATATGTGCAAGATAACCTATCTCTTACTTTTTGTCGTTTTTGGATTTTTATTGATCTTGGTTGGTTTCCTAATGTGAAATGGAAATTCTAAAAGACAAGTATGGTTATGAATATTCAAGGCAATGATGTCCTTTATAATGATTTACCAAACTTCAAACTTAAAAAGGAATTTGAAACATACAATGACAAAACTTGAAAGGAAATGAAAATGTGCTACTAGCCTAATAAATCAAACAGTGAACTATTGAGCATGAAAACCAAATTATCCTTGCTGCTGTCTAAACACAAAAGAAACTATGCTTAAAGAAATCCAAGAATTGCAACAAAGTAAATCTAAATCAAATTACATCAACTTATATCCTGATCCCTCACCATTAGTCCGGCTATGGCTTTCGGAGGTAACCATAAACAACTTGAGCAATCTAATATCTAATTTGTAGAAAAAGAAACTAATATCAAACTACACACTCATACTTCAATCCCTCACCATCAGTCCAGCTGTGGCTTTCGGAGGTAACTGAAAATGACATGAGCAATTTAATATATCTAACTTGCGGAAAGTAAACTAATATCAAACTACACACTCATACTTCAATCCCTCACCATCAGTCCAGCTGTGGCTTTCGGAGGTAACTGAAAATGACATGAACAATTTAATATATCTAAATCTAACTACTGAAACAAATGTGCAAGACTGAAATAAACAAAGCAGTACTGGAATTAAACAAAAACTAAGAAAAGTAAATTAGCAGAAGGACAAGATGGAATCCATGTCATTAGTCATTATAAAACTATGTGCAAATGCCCGTGCTACCATGAAAAATTATGCTAAAAGCTATGATTTCAAAAAGCAATCTAAGTAAGGAAATATGACAAAACAGAATTGAAAGCAACTTATCTAGAAAACATGTAAAAGCCTCATTGGATAGCAGGGGCCCTCTGCTACCAATTTGGTGTAGTCCTTAGCTCCTTGAAGATAAGATCACAATAGCATCAAAGAACTAAGCTTCTTTATTCAAAAACTCATAAATCTACATCCCATTCCATCTTGAACTTTGTTACAAATCTACTTCCTCATTACTTTCTCATTACTTCCTCATTACCTATGATAGGAGAAAGCTTCTCCTATTTATACAAAATATGAGGAGTCATCTCATTAATGGGAGTCCATGAATCTCTCCCTCCATCTCTAGAGTTACAATCAAAATAGGAAATGATAAGACACATGTATTTCTAGAGTTTCAACACAACTTGAGAAATGAAACACATATCCTCTTAGAGTTTCAATACAACAAGGAAGTGAGACACATATCCTCTTAGAGTTTCAATACAACAAGGAAGTGAGACACATATCCTCTTGATCCCATAATATTCTCCAACCAAATTCGAATTTGGCTTTAGAGTGCCACATAAGGGTCTTCTAAAAATCTCCTTTTGACCTACACATATCACAAAACTCATAACACATATATAGATATATGAAACTATGTTAATTTTCTAGTTTCTAATCATAAATTCACTTAAAATACATAAAATAAATAACTTTGGAAAACAAGGATCCTAACCCATATATTTATGAAAATGGTTACTTGATGTAGGGTTTTAAGTCAAATGGCTATGAAATAAGAGCTAAATGGTTATGACATAATGGAAATATGTATGAATATGGAGAACACTTTTGAGACTCAACAGGAATATAATGGGAATCCTGGGACGAGGGTGAGGCAGTAATCCTATCGCCAATATGAGCGGATACAAATTGTATGTGGTGGATTGTATCATCGACGTTTGGCGGGGGTAGAATCTCTGTAATGGAATTCTTTATGGGCTCAAAGTTGGGTTCCCCGCAAGGATGGTCGAGTTCTGGTAGGTGGAAATTGTGCCTACCGCAAAGGTTCCTAAATGTTTCCATTAGCGAGCATCTCTCTGGTGCGTGATTCTGGTCAGTGCAGATGGTGCTTGGTATTACTGAGCCAACGGAGTAGATCGTGTGTGATTCTATGCTACTCGTTGTTCCTGATGTGGATGCTTGGAAAGGGTCGGATGTAAGCGAGGTTGTCTTCTGTCTCCATTTCCGTATCGTTGGCTTAGACATGTCTTCCTTTGTGGTGGAGTGTAGACTTAACGCAGCTCGTGCTGCTCTCAACTTGGGGAGATGCCCACACTTAAACGTATGATGAAAGTGTGAGAAAATTTGGCAATAAGTGCGTGTGATCTTCTCTTGATTGGAGAGAAGTTTATGGGGGAGAGAAGAGACTATGCAGAGACCATTTGCAAGGGGTTTAAGTTCTCTGTATTAGTTGACTCGTTGATCGTTCAAATCACATAGGCCACATGTTATCCTAGGCTTGGCTGAGGTTACTGTTTGGTGGTGTGCTGTCTTATTAGGCTTGATACACCATTGTGGAGGTGGGGACATTGATCTGGCGTTTTAATTTTTATGCCATTCCTGGAGATCGTCTTGTCTCTTCTCTATGGCATTAATCATGTCGATAGTGGGACGAATTTGCGAGGCATAAGTACAATGTCGCTCGTAATGATTACCCTGACATATCAGGCAAAATATCCTTGATATGAAGGTTCCATCTAGCTCAGTTTGAGGTCTGATGGGGAACCAGCGCCAGAAGGATGCTAAATCAGGGAAATGGATGACTGCATGGTCCGTCTTTTGCATAACGTACATGCTGGTCATTGCTGCGAAGTGCTGTTGGGGGTAACTAGGGGTTCCTTGCTGGGCCATTCTTTGGTTGTTAAGAACATGATGGACCCGCTCATCTCATCAACTTGGGTCATGGAGTTGCCGGTAGACTCGGTATCTATATCGTCTTCTTGGGAAAGGAGGACGATGGCTAGCAAGAGCTAGCTGGAAGCGAGGTATGTAGTGACAATCCTCCAAAAGTTGATTGTTGGCGCATAACGGGAATGTGAATTGTGCTACCCACAGCCCCACGTAGTAAACCCTTTCAATTGGGTACAATATGTGAATGAGCTCCAAGGCTGCGCATTCTTCAAGGTAGTGGCGACGTTCGTCGCATAGCGTACAACGTATAATGGGCATCACCAGGGGTCTTTCTATGATCCTATGCTCCTCTTGTAAGTATAGGATGGTACGAGGTTCGTCGTTGAGAGACCGGATGGAGGGGTCCTTTTCGTAGGATTGCTCAACCACATGTAAGGCATCCCTATATCGTGGTATCTCTGGAAAATGGTGGGTATAGTGCCCATAGGTGCCACAGAGAGCACATGCGTGATTGGTATGCAGCAGTTTGCCTTTATCTTTGGTGGTAGGTTCCTTTTTACAGGAACGTGGTGTCGAGATGTCTGCTTTGGAGCCGAGGAGTGGTTTTAACTTGTCCAACTCCGGACATATGTGGGTAGGGTGGCCTATAAAATCGCATATGGCGCAGAGTGGTGATTCCCTTTGAATGGCGGGGGTCACCATCTTCTTTCCTCTATTTGCGGTTTTCTTGGTCGTGATTACCGGTTTCGCAATGGGAACTTCCTTTGAGGGGGTGGTTTCGACTGTTTCTTGGGTAGGTTGGGGCTCCTCCGGACTGAGGGGCTTTAACCTAGTGGAAGTAACGTTGGTGGCTCCTGTTCCGGACAGGGGAACGAGGTACCAAACTGGGAATGCCAACAATATGTTGGGTAACACCAGTGTTGCCAAAACCTGCTGGGAGACGAAGCCAGCTGGGGGGTAGAGGAAAGGGGTTTGGGGGGCGGCGTAGGCTAGAGAGGCTGTCGTGGCCGATGACTCAGTGTCGTTATTGCTTGATTCCATGTCCTAAATAACCACGGTTCTTGATGTGGAAATCATACACACCGGATGGGAGGATCTCCTAGGAATGACCCTAGGATGGAAAGCGGTTTGAATTGGCCAGGGCCATATTCTTGGTACCATGAAAGACCATCCGCGGCTGAATCTACATAGGGTAGAATTACATCCGTGTTGGTTAGGGGATGCTTCTCACTGTGTGTCAGCTGGTTTACAGTAATGATGCGATCCTCATGGGGGAACATCATAATGCAGAAGACAGAGGAGGCTATGGCGCACATGGCATACATATAACTCCGCCCGAGGAGTATATTGTAATCCAAGTGAGCATCTAAGACTTTGATGTCTATGTGGACCACATTGCCGACTAAATAGACTGGGACATTTTGGTAGAGGCCGACGGGGGTCGAGGGACAATCATCGTAGGCTCGAAGCGTTATGACCGAGTGTTTTAGTTTGGGAGAACCCAACTTCTGCCAAACATTTTTTGACATAATGCATGTTGATGCACCCTCGTCAATGACACTTCTGTGAATAGTGATATTCTGGACTGATATTGGTATCTGGAAGGTGAAAATGGAAGGAAGCCTAGGGGTGGATTTGTTTAAGTCAAAAGCCATCATGCACATATTGGAAGGGTCGATAGCACGCCTAACGCAGAAAGTAGGGTTTTTCATTGCTTTGGGCACAACTACAGTACTTCTAACATGGACATAGTAGCGGGTGATTGGGCTAAATCATCCATGATGCTATATTTATGGGCCGCTTTGAAGTAGTTAACTGCTCGCCTATTAGGTCCCTTTTCCATATTTGACAATGGTTCTATAGGCATCTTTGAAATGGTCAAAGGTGTAGTCAGCGCACTAGTACTAGCCCTTGACGTAGTGGAGTTTGGTGGGCTGTCGTAACTGCAATTATGTGTTTGGAAAAACATCTCTTCCCCAGTCATGTAGATTTCATGGCTGCTTTTCCCGAAATCTTCTAGGTTTTTTTGATGAGTGTTGACCGTCCCTTGGTGAGGGAAAGGTTCTTGCATAACAGTGGGTTGCTGGGAATATCCTCCTTGTCCTCGGTTACTCTAAAGATTTTTTAGCTCGGGGAGATTGGGACAGTGGTGAGTATAGTGCCCATACTCACCACATATTGAACAAGAATGGTTTTTCGTAGAGGTGGCATTTTGCCTTGCCGTTGGGAATTGCTTGGCTCCTAGTTTTGATTCCTGCTAGAGTTTCCTCCAGCCTGGGATCGCAGTGGGCACCGTTGGTTGCTGCCCCCCTATCCAGGGTTCCCTTTTGGCTTGTTTTTTGATTTTTTCTTAACCACGTTAGGAGGGTAGTTCTCCTAGTTGTACTGGTGTGGTTGATTTTGGGACGGCTCCACAAAGTTCACCTGTGCATTGGTTTGCATAGGTGTGTCATGTGCTTGGGACTGAGCATAACGTTGTCCCTTGTTTGCACCTGGCCGTTGGGGGGAGCTCTTCCGTCAGTGTTTCTTTATGTGTATTGGGTCCCCTCATCCAGAGGATAGGGTCCTCCTTGGTGATACGCTTGCTCCCTACTAGTCAAATATTGCTGAGGCATATGATGACTTTGAAATTTGGGTTGAGACATGTTCTGGGTAGAATTATGTGCGTAACCGAGATTTTGACTACTGCTGCCTAGGTAACCTTGGGTCATTGACCCAATTAATCTGTCTGCAGAGTTCGACGTGCCTTGAAATTCTTGATAAGTTTGTAGGCATGGGGCGGTAGGTAGGATATTGTAAATGTATCCCGACTGCGTATAAATCAGTTCAAGCTTCTGGGCTTTACTGATTGCGTCCTCTTCAGATGTGGGGTATTACTGTGCCACATTCTTTGAAATCTTCGCCATTAGAGTTTTCAAGAATAAATCTAAGAGGACCCGATAGTCGAGCTTAGCTTTACATAAACTGCGACGCCACCTCCATTCATGAATATGGTTAGAGATTTAGACAGCAGGGGTTTGTCTAAAATAAGTCAGTAACTCCGTTCCCGAATCATGGTGAATGGGTAACTAAAAATAAGTGAGGAACGCGGTAGCGAGGGCGCTAAAGGTTCCATGTGAAGCAGGAGGTTTCTCTACGTACCACTTCACGGTTACTCCTGTAAGAGTGCGTTGAAATAGCCTCAATCGAATAGTGTCGTCGATGATACTATTCGATGAGCACCATAGGTGAAAGGTCATTACATGATTACCTGGGTCTTTCGATTGCTTGCCTTTGAACTTTGGTATATCTGAAGGGAGCTTCATGGGCATGGGAGGCCATGAAGGATTGTGTGCGATGGGGTCATTTTTGAGCTTGGTTAAATCGGTTAGATTCAACGCAACTAAGAAGGGTGACTGGGAGGTTGACGCCATGGCAATGTGTGAAGACACAAAGTTCTGGTTAGAACAAGGGTTAGTCTATGACGTACCCTGATGTGCGCTGGCTTCTCGAATGGGACACACTCCTCTGCCCCCTAGGTGTCGAGGGGGGAGTGGTGTGCGGTGTGGTGTTGGGAGACCGACTAGGGTTCCCAACTATGGTTTCTCCAATGAAGGATGAACCAATGATGGTGCGAGTGTTCCATCTTTAATTCCTGAATGGCGAAAGACCTGGAACCCTTCCCTATAGTGGGGGGATGTCCAAAAGATGCCTGGATCGACGAGGTTCCGTTGAGACCGTATGAGTGTCGACCAAGTTAGGTTTTGGAAAACTTTGAGAGGATAGAGTTTATGATCACGACAAATTTATGGCCACATACATAAAACAAAGCAAAAATGAAATGAATTTTCCCTTTAACTTAATCTGTGTGATAAATCAAGAAAAAAAGATGGTTTTTTGTTTGTTTGCACGTGATACTCAAAATCCTAGAAGACCTATACATCCTCACACACTCAAAAGTAACTGGGCCTTGAGAAGATTTCTTGCGAGTGCTGACACAACGTCCTGTAAGAGCTGGCGACGCCCCCAGTTAGCCGAAGAGAATCCACCAAGGTAAGGGTAGAGGGTCTGACGCTTACCTGCACTGTCACTTATAGGGTAAATGATGCCCTAGTTTTTGGCCACTAAGAACCACCATCTTATGTGAGCGTTTGAGTCTTGGGATTCTTGGTAGTCAGCTAACATTACCGAGTATTAGCCGAGTCAGGTAGCCCCAACTGATACTGCACGCACTGTGCCTAAGCCTAACCCCCTCTGAATTGGGTCTCCGCCGCACTCGGGTTTTCTTTTATGTGGGCTGATAGGTGGATTTGAAGCTCCCTAAATACACAACTTCTATGTTTCAATATGAAGTATGATCAAGGCGGCTTATTGGATGCCTACCCCCTTGATCCTAACTTAAACTATAAATTTTTTTGTGGCCCCTATGGGGAGAATTTAGTGAGTTTGGTTATGTTATTTTTAGGTGTCTTCCTTCACTTAGTGGGTGAGTGTGTGTGATCATATGGTGAAAAATCTCATAATTCAAACATATGGATATCGGTGATCCTTTACAAAATTCCCCTTGTTAAACTATGTGACATTGTTCCTGGCTCAAATGGAAAACATTTGCGGATAAAGGGCCGCTTTAAAATTTTCCTGTTAATCTATGTGACTAATGGTGCAAATTTAGCGGATATTACTTGCTCTAATAGACAAATCGATCCTAGTCCCGCAATCCATAATGGACAAATTGAACTAAACTAAACAATTTCTACACTAGAAAATAAAACTAGCTTATGCATGTGTGGTCTTGGGCCACTTACTTGGACTAGTTAATCTAAGTGTGCATACCAGAATTTGCAAAACATAAGTCGTTTGGAATACAATGGTTAATTTTTCCCCTACTTAAACTATGTGAATATTTTTGCAGAAAACCAACTTAAAGGAAAACTAACTCTAAGCCTACAGAAGGCAACTAAAAGTAAGTTCTCAAAAGCTGTAGATATCAACACAAGTGCTGGCAGATACATTAGGGGCTGCCCAACACACTTACAAGTAGAAAAATGCAGAATATAGGGAGAAAAATCTCATTCTGTAATTTACGCGAAAAGGCTCTGACAGGTGCGCTTTCCTGTGCGCAGGTTAGTCCTGAACGCGTGCACTGCGTGTCTATGAGAAAAAACTGCGCGCAAAAATCCTGCAAGTAAAAATATTAGGAGCTGCCTTCTTTAGTCTCTCACTCCAAGTGAATCTAGGGACTGTAAGATGGATCAGAGGACTGTCAGCTCCATTATCCAGTGTAGATAAAGGTCTCCTGCAAGAGATGGCACAACCACATAAACTTGTAAACCGTTAGTGGAGTCGCCAATCTTGTGGTGGTGGATTTGATGCACAGGTGTACGAAATTGCACCAGTTTAAGGGGTGTGGTATACCCCTATAAACTATTGGTAATAGGAAGAAAATGGTGGAGCTCAAAAGCATATAATTTAGAGGAAAAAATATGCGAATGTATGCTCAAAGTAAACTAAAAACTAAAACACAAATATACAGAAGCTATTGAAGAGAGTCAAAATGATAATAATGTAAACGATGGCTCAAGGCCTCTTCTTATTAAATGTTTGATATAGAGAAGCAATTTTACTCACTTGCCAAAGGGCCCCTAGACAATGGTTCTATGTTCCAATGCAAGGATGTTGGTTTCCAAGCTCTGCCTCTGATGCAATATCCCTCTCTCTTCGCTGTGATGGACTAGGATTGTTGGGTGGCCAACAATCAAGTCCCCTCTATCTCCAGGTCTGGGTCACACAATGCTGGTATTTCTTGGGCAATTCTGTCCAACATAACAATGTGATCACCCTTTATTCATCTCTTGGTGGATTTATATAGGGTATTTCAAATCGTCCTTCCCTCCCTTGGTATATGATGGATGGTGACCCAAGGGAGAGGTATGATTCCATTGTGAGCTCCAAATATTCCTTTATGTGTTGACATAGTGTCTAAGAAGGTGCTGGTGGATGTACTTAGGTGACTTCATATAAGGAGTAATTGTCCTTTGCTTTGTGTGGTCCCGGAAAGTGACATTTTTCCATTTCTAGGAATGCGCGCTTATCGGGCAAAAGGTGTGCAGAAGGCGCTCTTCTCGAAGGATTAAGCACGTGATTTAGCATTTAAGACTAGTTCAAATCTGATTTTCTCAAAACCTTAAAGATTTTAAATACTTGCTAATTCCATAATGTGTTCCTGCCCTATAAATCCTTAGGCTTGACATTAATTAATGTCATCTTTTGCTGTACGATTTTCTAGTGTTAACAACAGGGATGCTCGAGTTCACAAATAATCATGAAGGTGTATGTCAAGGCTGTGCCAAAGGAAAGCATACAAGGGGGCCTTTCCCCTCAAGTGTCACAAAAACATCTGATGTCTTGCAATTGGTACATTCTGAACTGTCTGGTATGATGCCCATGACATCCTTGGGAGTATGTTCTTATTATATGATATTCATAGATGACTTCTCTCGCAAAACCTGGATATACTTCTTGAAGAAGAAGGATGATGCTTTCATGTTGTTCCGTACCTTCAAAGCCTTGGTGGAAAATCTAACAGGGAAGAAGATCAAGATTTTGAGGACTGATAATGGCACTGAATATGAGAATAATGAGTTCAAGAAATTTTGTAGAGAAGCTGGCATCAAGAGGGAGACCACAAATTTATATACTCCTGAGAAAAATGGTGTTGCTGAAAGAAAGAACGAGACCATTATGGAAGCTACCCGTGCCATGCTATGTGACCAAGGTCTTTCGAAGTTTCTATAGGGAGAAGTTGCAAACACTGTTGTGTACATACAAAACCAATGTCCACATTCTACCCTGGACTTCAAAGCTCTCGAAGAGGTTTTCCCTGGTAAGAAACCTGACGTCTCACATTTTAGAGTTTTCGGATGTCCTGTTTATTTTCATGTACCAAAGGAGAGGAGGAGCAAGCTGGATGCTTATGGGAAGAAGGGAATGTTTGTGGGCTACAACGAAACTTAGAAGGCCTATAGAGTTTATGTGCCTAATCAATGGGAAGTGGAGATATGCCACGATGTCACCTTTGACGAAGATGCTTCCCTGAGGAAAGTAATCAATCTTCTGAGATCTGAGGAAGATCATGAAGCAAGGCCTGGTAATAAAGAAGAACCAAAGGATGAGACGATGCCCGATGTTGAAGGGCCGATGGACCCTATTGATCCACCTCCTTCAATGAGGAAAATATCATGGCTCAGGGACACTCTCGAGGATGCCGAGAGACATATGGCCCCAAGGGGGACATTCCATGAAAGCAAGAAGCCGAATAGATACCAAGGGTATCTAGCAGCCATCAGTATAATTGTATAATCTGAGCCTGGATCATTTGAGGAAGCCGTAAAGCATCAAGTCTGAAAGTATGCTATGCACAGATAATATGAGTCCATTATGAAGAATGATGTTTGGGACGTGGTTCCAAGATTGGAGGACAAAGCAGTTGTCACCTCGAAATGGATCTATAAGATCAAGCTTGGATCTGATGGTAGTGTTGAAGAATTCAACGCAAGATTCGTTGCCTGTGGCTTCTCTCAAAAGGAAGGCGTAGACTATGATGATATATTTGCACCTGTGGCTCGATATACCACCATCCAATCTATCATATCCATTGCTACTACTCAAGGATGGAATCTTCATCAGATGGATGTGAAAAGCGCATTTTTGCATGGTGCGATAAAGGAAGAGGTGTATGTGGAGCAGTTTCTGGGATTCGAAGTCCAGGATCGGGACACCCATATTTGAAGGTTGAAGAAATCTTCTATGGGTTGAAGCAAGCACCCAAAGCTTAGTACGAGAGGATAGATAGCTACCTGATGAAGCTGGGCTTCACTCGTAGTAATGTTGATCCAAACATTTACTTCAAGTTTGATAGAGAAAATCCTCTCGTTCTGGTGCTGTATGTGGAAAACCACTTCCTGACAGGTGCTAACCCTCTCATTCATCAGTGTAAGAGGGAGCTCACCATTGAGTTCAAGATGAAGGACCTAGGATTGATGCATACTTCGTGGGCCTGGAGGTTTGGCAGAGACCTGGAGAGATTTTCCTTTCTCAAGGAAAATATATTGTGAAGCTTCTGGAAAGATTTGGAATGGTGGACTGTAAGTCTGTGTTGACATCGATGGAGCTCAACTTTAAGAAGTTGAGTGGCAGCGCTACTGGGCCTGTGCTAGCAAATAATACTGAGTATCGTCAACTCGTAGGGGCCCGAATGTTCTTAGTGAACACTCGTCCAGATGTATGTTGTGTAGTGAACACTTTGAGTCAACACATGTTTGATCATAAAATTCACTAGGTTGGTGCCAAGAAACTCTTGAGATATCTCTGGGGCACGATAGACCATGGGCTGAGATACACTTCCAGAAGCATGACACTCCATGGATATACTGATGCCGATTGGGCTGGAAGTGTGGTGGATTGTAAGAGAACATATGGATGCTGCTTCACACTTGGGTCTGCTTCGAGTAGGAAGCAAAAGTCGGTAGCTTTGAGCATCGCTGAGGCCGAATAAATTGCAGCGTGTATGGCCTATTGTGAAGTCACTTGGTTGCAAAAGCTCTTCAATGAGCTGTTTGAGCATGTTCTAGATGCCACCATTATCCTTTGTGATAACCAAAGGGGGATTCATTTGTCAAATAATCCAGTGTTCCACGATCGATCCAAGCATGTTGATGTCTGGTACCACTTTATCCGGGATATGGTAAAGCGAGGTGCCGTAAGGCTCGATCATATAGGAACTGATGAGCAGGTCGTGGACATTCTCACAAAGCCCTTGGGGAAGGTCAAGTTCCTAACCTTCCGTGAGAATCTTGGAATCGTGGAATGACCCTATGCTGAGGTTCTTGTTGGACGATGAGCTCTGGGAGCTCTGGGGGGCTTTGGGGATAACTTCTCGGAGCTATAAGCAACCACAGGGCTAGGCTTGCCTAACCTTGTTGGTGTGCTTCTGCCCCACCATTATGATGTTGAATTGGTTCACCTCTCATGATCTGTGCCCTGTATGCATCCTACCCATTGAATCTCAAACTCGTTGGAAGTACCTCTCATTTGGCCAGTGAGGTGGGAAAAGCTAGAGACCAGTAGCAAAGACTGATGGACGCATCAGAGATTGCCATACTCTCTATGTCTAGGATGGCACTTGTCCAACCACTTGATCTGGGATCAAGTCTATAGAGGTTTCAGACCTCTGGGCTGAATTTGTTAGATGGGAATGATGTCTTTGTGACTGACCCTCTTTTGTTTTGAAATAATGAAGCTAACAAAGCAAGTTACAACGGGATGACGCACGATGTTTGGATGGCATTGTGGATGGAGTTATCCCTAGTTGAGAGGGAGTATTAATTTTGGACAACTAGGTCATGACAAATAGGGCGGGACAACTAGGTTGTTGAAAGGGCTGGTGTCTCAGAGTATCAGAGTTATCCCTAGTGGGAGGGTGTGTGACACATCTGTTGGGGCTTCAAGCCTACATTTCAATTATGGCCAACCTTGCACATAAGTGGATTTAATTCAAAATAAATGTTCTGCTCATCGGATCAAGATGGTATTTAAATCGATCTTGCACCTCTCTGAAAGAGGAATCCAATAAAAATATTGGCATCTTCATATGAGCATCACAACATGGAGTTTGGACCTAGTTGTCCAAAATGAACACTCCCTCTCAAAATCCGTACAATCCAGTAGCAAAGACCAATGGACGCATCGGAGATTGCCATAATCTCTATGTCTAGGATGACACGTGTCCAACCACTTGATCTGGGATCAAGTCTATAGAGGTTTCAGACCTATGGGCTGAATTCGTCAGCCGGGAATGATGTCTTTCTGATTAACCCTCTTTTGTTCTGAAATAAGGAAGCCAACAAAGCAAGTTACGGTAGGATGATGCACAATGTTTGGATGACACTGGTGGATGGAGTTATCCCTAGTTGTGAGGGAGTGTTAATTTTGTACAACTAGGTCATGACTCAATGTTGTGATGATCGGATGAAGATGCCAATATTTTTATTGGATTCGTCTTTCAGAGAGGTGCAATATTGATCTAAAGATCATCTTGATCCGATGAGCAGAACATTTATTTTGAATTAAATCCACTTATGTGCAAGGTCAGCCATAATTGAAATGTAGGCTTGAAGCCCCAACAGATGTGTCACATGCCCTCACACTAGGGATAACTTTGAGACTCTGAGACACCGGCCCTTTTGGCAACGACCTGCAATCACATCGCAGTGTCATTCGTGGTGGCTATAAGTGGTTGCAGAACCAGGTGTCTGTAGCCTTGAGGGACTGTGCGAGGTGGATTTACTTCGTTTTTTTGTACTTAATCAATATATTAATATATATATTATTATTGCACGGTTATATATTAACTAGTTACTTCACATCATTCAGATAAACAAAAACACATTTCAACACAAGATAAACTATATTATCATTACTTCACATAAACAGATAGAAAGAAAACAATGCAAACAACTTATTCTTGTTTATTAAATATGGATATGTTCAATGAAAACAAATTCTTTGACCTGTGCACACAACTGTATGTGGTTTGCGCACCAAGTTGCAAACTCTTCTTGTTGAGATTTTGTGTATTTAGGGTAGCATCAGTTGTGCTCTAGATCCTAAATTTGGTGGAGGGACTAGAGTATACTTGATCTACAAGGCCCATAAATGGATTTGAGAAATTTCAAGTTGTGTTCAAGTTAGTCAAATAATTAATTATTTTAATGGATTTCCTAAGTATAACTTAGGAAAATAAAATAATTAAAGTGAATTAATTAACACATGTGCTGAAATTTTCTTAAGTCACATGGATCAAGCAGTCTTTTAATCTCAGCTGTTGATGGATGATTTAATCTCGACTGTTGAAGGGTTAGAAAAAAAAGTATAAGAGAAAGGCTTGAGGGTCAATTGAGGACACACAATTTTTGTAAAACTGAGGAATAGATCTAGAATTCTAAGGTGGGTTTTCTAAGAATTTCCAGTGGAATTTCTTGTAGTGAGGGGTAGTATTGGCTGAGGGGATGATTCGATTCCAAGAACCAAGAGACAGCAAGAGGCAAGAGGAGTAGCCACAAGGACAGCACAGAGAGGCTTCAGAGCCACATAGAGCAGTAGGGACAGCGCAGAGATAGTGCAGAGACAGCGCAAAGGCAGCTAGGGCCACACTGAGCTGACGCTGGCCAATAAGATGTAGTGCAGGGTCATCGTAGACCCTCCTAAGGTGACACATGCCCTCCTAGAGCCATGAAGAGGCTAACACAATCCCTCTAGGGCAACGCTGGGGCTTGAGAAGCAGCGTTGAGGGTTTCTAGAGTCAGATATAGGTTGAGTCATGTAAATCCCATTTGAGGGTGTGGATAAGTAAGATATTTGGCATTAGAGTTTCAGGTTAGCTGCAGTTTTTATATCTTTTATTCTCTGTCGGGTTTTTCCAAGGTTGGAACCTTGGAAACCACTCATGTAGTTCATTAGAAAACATCGTGAAGACAATATCGTGTTGTTATATGAAAATATATCTCTCCAACCAGGCTTCAGCTGTCAATCGTGGATTTCTATTTTCCTAAGCTACGAACTCTTGTTCTTTTAGATCTACCCAATCTTGTATTTCCTTCTTCGATGGATGCCACATCCACATGTCCCTCAAACAGATCGTGGTCCCAACAACGAAACCATTTTTTGGCTCGTTTGGGCTTGACCCAGGTTCGGCTTGTAGTTTGCATTAAAAAAACCCTCATACATCGACCCTTTCGGCAATGACCTCCAAGGAGATCACAGTCTCACCCGAGGTGGCTATGGGTGGTTGCATAACCAAGTTTCTGCAACCTTGAGGGATTGCACGAGGTGGCCTTACTTCGCTTCTCTGCACTTCAACAATATTATAACATGTATATTGTTACTTCTTGGTATAGCTTAATCAATTACTTCACATCATTGAGATAACCATAAACACATTAAAAAATAAGACAAATTGTGTTATCATCACTTCACATAAATAGATAGAAAGAAAAAACAACACATGTAAACACAAAATATTCTCAAACTTATTCCTAATTAATATGGATCTTTTTAATGCATACAAATTCTCTGACCTGCACACACAAGTGCAGGTGGTCTACGTGGCAAGCTGTAGACTCTTCCAAGGTCTCCGCGCAATCAGTTGCGGAGCCTTCCCTTAAGGCCCAAAATAGACTAAAGACAAAGATTACAACAGTTTGTGCTCATAAAATATCACAAACTTCATGACTTCAACCAAGCCTTACATTTATTTATATATATTTACATCAATACAAAACCATGGTTCATATACCATGGGATAGACAAAAAAACCTAATGCTCGTTACCAAATGAGGGGCTCCAACCCACCCCGAAGCCCCTAAACACCGCATGGTAGATTTTAATTCATGGTGCCACACACTCCGTGCATAAAATTGTGAAGTATTTGACTAAAAATATACCAAGTTGGGTTGCACGCAAACAATGCCCTGATTGGGACGTACTACCATAAGCCCCATTAGTCCTTTCCTCTTGTCCATAATTGATCCATGGTTTTCCTTGTGTCTACAAATATGATAAACTTTAAAGGACCACTGCATTAACCTCAAATTTCTTTTCTTGATGCCCGAAAAGCCTTTCCATTGACTGAATTATCCTATCATTTTCCACTTTATAACTTTTGATTTATGCCTTCATACTTCTCAAGATATATGCTACGTTAGGATAATACTCTTGCCCATACTACTCAACTGATCTATAAGGAGAGTCACGTGAACTGTAATCCACCATTCTTCTTGTCATCTGTGATCCTCTATCTCCTACAAACATACCATGTCAGATAACCAAATATAAATATAATCAAATTATACCTCAGCGAAGTTTAGGGGAGGATATTTCATCTGCACAAATCAGTCTAGATTAACACAATATATATATATATAATGAAACCAACTTATCAACCTATTGACATCAAGAACTCTAACAACAACTAGATTCATGACAACCATAGCCACTACAATGCATGCATATGACTAGCATGCATGCTTAAAAATCAAATCCCGCCCATCCAGTCCATGTCTTTGAACTTGGAATATCTGATACCAATCTGTAACACGACATCCCACATTTACCCTTTTTTATAAGCACTCTAGGTAAATGTGAATTGGAGCACCACTATGACATGAATCGACCTCCTAGTTTCAGTTAAGGAAGTGGGTTTGACAAACTGACCAAAAACTGACATCCTACAAGGAGTACAGATCACCCAGGAGCTAAAGAAACACCCAAGGTGGTCAATCTCTAAGCTAAAACCTTGTTTCAGTGACCTAGACCTATAACCACATCTTTCACACTGCATGCATGCAGTTGTGAGCAACCGCACTCACAATCCTTTCTCCATGCAGTTATGACCCTAGATCTCCACTTCTATGCTTGTGATCTCGAGATTTGAACCACTTTTCTACGCTTGTTTCCAAACCACTGCCCAAAACTTCCTGTAACTTTCCATAATCATATTTATCATAATTAGAATGATAATAATTCAAACTTGAAGCCATAACTTGACCTACACTGTCTAGAGCATACTATACATTTCGTCAAACACATGGTAAACATGTAAGCTACAGGTCATGAATGCATGTATGAGTAAATATTTGTACTTTAACTGAAAATCATAGAGAAGGTATAATTCCCTATAAAATAGCTGCAAAAACACTTGTTATCCCATGCATTCATCAACCATTCATTAACTTATCAAAGCATAATAAGATCCATAACTATAATACATTATAGGACTATGCTTATAACCAAAATAAAACCATAATATTAACCGCGACCAAACAACCATAAAGGAAATATAATAATATGTACATATTCTAATAGAGTACAATAGAATAATATCTCTTATTAACTTTTGCAAAAGACAACCAAAGTCAGAGACTTCCGCATTCCACACAACCGTAGATTGAGCTGAACCAAATGTTTATTTTAGCCAATTACCCCCATGGCATATTTGAAACATGAATGTGGAATCTCATGGGATAAACCAAGGCATAAAAAAACTAAGGGAATCCGGAGGTTAAACCACCTACACCCTCAATCTACATTGATTTCACCAAAATCGGTGAGAGAAGATTTATGTAAAAAGTGTTGTCTAGGAATATTTAAGGTGGATCATTAACCATAATCAGACACCATCGGCAAAATATTTTTTAAACCCACTTTGTGGGTGAACATATGTTTAATCCCCTCTAGAGTCATTTAATTTATTTTATGGAAAGGCAAAGAATTAGCCAGAAAATGGTCAAAAAAATAAAATGAGAGAACAATATTTTTCTCAATGTAGAGAAACGAATTTTTGGAGGAGATTGACTTTCCCCAAGAAGATTAAATTTTAAGGACTAATTTCCAAGGAAAAAAAATCAAACCAAAAAATTTCTTAAACGATAAAACATAATTTCTCAATGAAAATCAAATTTTTGGGTCTAGGTGGTTAAATTAAATGAGGGAATTTCGAGAAAAGAATTTAGAAAATATTTTTGAGACCCTCTATCACAAGAAAAAAATGATTTTTTAAGAAAAATAAAATCTTTAGATCATGGTGGTTAAGTCAAGGACAAAATTTTTTTTTTTTTGGATTGAGATCAAATCCTTTTTCAACAAATTCGAATATCTTTTTCCAGATCAAGGGACATGATTAAATTTTGGCATGCATCAAGCTTCAACTCATCGTTGTTCTCTAGTATCAAGTCAAATTTGTGCACATATTTGGACCTAGCCATTTTCCACTTGGAGGGGCATCTAGATCTCTCTATTTTATATATAAGGAAGCACAGGCTCCTCAGTGTAACCATATTTGGATGGTGTAATTGGCTATGCAATATTTGCAATATCTTTTGCTAAATAATAAAATCAAAGTATTTTGGGAAAATCTATGTGTGTATGTCTTGAGTTTGTTATGGTAAATCATTTTAATTATATATATATATTTAAATTTATAATGGGTTTGAGTTTGTTATTTCAATAGCCATATGGATTTTTTGTCGTTTGTTTGCTCCTGCATTTGGAATGGGAAACACATTTGATTAGGTAAATCTAGTGGATCCTTACTTGGAGACTATACTTTCATTTTGTTGTGAAAACCTATACCTATTGAAACTTGCAATTTTTTCGCAGTTGTGTAGATTTTTTTTTATTATCAGGTATTGAGGACTTTTAGAAATGATTGTTTGAATCAACTAAGTACTCAAGTTGAGAATTTGGAGTAATCATTGTTTGGATATTCATCTCCTCGACCCATAGCAACTAAGAACCCATAGTGGGACCCTCAAAGGCTCATTATAAGTGTTGAATTTTGATGACTTTAAAGTTTCCTACGATCCCAACCCAGTTTTAATTTCACCTTATCACTCCCATTCAGTTAAATGCCCTTTCTCGTAAACTTACATGTAACATATAGAATTATGGAAATGAAATTTTTAGATTAAAACACATGGGACTTTCAACACATGTTGAAATAATTATGGACATAAATAGACCAACAACACATAAAAAAATACACATAGATTTTTGGTCAACTTAGACCCAAGCAAAACTCCTTTAATATTCTCAAGGGAAATCTTGTTAGAGGGTTCTTCAAATTTATTTGTCTTTCAAGTTCAAGAAAAAATACATTTTTAGACAAAACAAAACAACAAAATACAACTTATACTCTTCAGACCAAAACTCCTTGAAAATCGTGCCCATTTGTCTCTATTTTTGTGCCCACCTGAAGCTGAAAATGTACTGTACAAATGTGGAATGTACTGTATGAATTTCCATACCAATATACGAATTGTATGAATTTTTTTTTCCCAAAAAATTCTCTCGAACTACTTGCAACTCATAACATTAAATGTTGTTCGTACTGTACCTTATGTTGTCTTCTATGCCTTGATTTTCATGTGCGACTTTGCCTAGAAATCACTCCTTCATCTTGCTGCAACAAATTTCTCTTTTAGAACTTTTCTCCACCCCTCATCCTCCTTTCTCCAATCTGCTCATGAAGAATGAATGAATGCAGTCTCCCTTTTCTTTTCTCCCTTTCGTTTCCCTAAATTAATTTTGGGCAACCCTAAGATCTAATGGCTCAGATTCATTTATATCAAGGGATGAGAATAAATGTGCATTTAATTATCACTTTCTATTTTTTCTCAGGTTCATTTATATCAAGGGATGAGAATATATGTGCATTTAATTTCCACTTTCTATTTTTTAACTCGCCCATTAAATAAAGTACTCTCAATGTAATTTATGTCTAAAGTCACTTTTCACTTTATAATTTAACATTGAATTTACCACTTATAAAGTCACTTTCACTTTATAATTTAATATTGACTTTACCACTTATAAAGTCACTTTTAGTTTATAATTTGACATTGACTTTACCACTTAAAAAGTCACTTTCACTTTATAAAGTCACACTTGGCAAAAAAATTGTTTTGGACACTTTTCCCTAGGGAGAGACTAGCCCATGGGAAACCACTTATCCAAGGTACATTAAAGATCAACAATAAGGATATATGTGAAGGGGGTTTCTTTTATTTTACCCTACAAAGGTCACCTATTTATAAAATTTATCTTGTATATTCTAAAGTTTTTTATTGATAGATATACATTAACAACTTTAATCATTGCAAAATTTTAAATTATTTTTTGAAAATAATCCCTCTAACCCTTGTATTTTTGTTTTACTTCGTATATATAGCCATTTTGTTTTGTTTTTTATTTGAATTTGTTTTGCAGTTGCTTCTGTTCTAAACCAAAGGAGGGGCCCGAAACTTGAGTGCTTCATCCCTTAACTAGCCTAGACAGCTAGGGTTTGGTCACATCATCTTTTTCTCTAAAGGTTGTCTAGATTTTGTTTAGGGCTTCAGGGGTTTTAAGCCTCTTTTAGGCCTTGAGGGGGTCTGATATATCCATTTGTGGCATTTTTGCATCATTATGAAAATTATCCAAGGGAGATGCTAGGGCTTAGCCTCTTGTTTCTACCTCAAATTTTACTTTGGTAGGGGTTTTAGATTGAAAGGTGTTAACACTGGAAAATTGTACACTCTAAAAGAAATTATAAATTTTCTAGAAAAAGGTACAAATCAAGATTTTCCAGCTAAAGGCATCATGGAAATTATAAAAAATTAACTTTTCCTAAGGTTATAAGATAGTTTTGACCACGCACCAGGATAAAGGGAAAAAATCATGACCACACGACCTTTTCTTCGGAAGCAACGTGGTCAAAGGAAGGGAAAACTTAGTGTTGCTAGACCACATCCCACACTTGGGGAGGAGATTCCCTGACATTGACAGTAAAGGAAAACCGACTTGAGGTTGCCTTGAAGATATGAAACCCTCAATTGAATCGTCTTGTCCTACTCTTGGGTCACTATCACTCTTGAACCAAGGCAGGGAAGATGGGTTAAACTTTTCTATATAAACAAGCCATGGGAAGAGAAAAACATGATAAATTGTTATGATGAACAAATTACTATAAGAGAAACACCACATTTCATTGTTGAAGAAAATGAAGTGAGAGCACTAACATGTTCGCCATATTGCTTCTAGGCAATCCAACATCTTAGTGAGAGTAGAAGATTTCATCATTGGAGAGTCTTCAAACTTCTTTTGAGAGAGAGGAGAAGCTTGCAAAGAGACTGAGGAAAGGGACCTCCTTGCTGAGGATATTTGAGTACCATAGTATAAATGATTCTCTTCAAGTGTTTTAGCATTATATTGTATTATTTTACCACCAAGAGTCAATAAAGTGAGTCTTTCTCCATTGTTTTATTGACATGTTTGATCCATTGAGTATTGTGTTGTATTTGTCTTTTTTGTTTAAGCTTATGTTTCTTCATGCATTTCTTCCAATATTAGCTATGCTTTGTTTTGTTTAATTCTGTTCAATAACAACACCAATTATCTCTGTGATCCTTTGCAGGGAACAACCAATTATTAAGGAGGTGTTTTTTGGTACTCCATTGCCACAAAAACACTAACACGGAATTGGCGACTCCACTGTTTTCTTTTCTTCTAAATTTTTTTTAGCAGGACCTCCTCTTTGTATAACCAACTACAAGGCACTCAGTACCTATTTGGAAATGTTTGAAGGTCCCTTGGACCCATTCTGAGCCTCAGAGAGTGAATTTGTATTCTTTTTTCTCGCCCACACGACTTTTGCTCTTACAGATGCGTCACAACACGTTTGTATTGGAAAAACACGCACGGTCTCCAAAAATCAAGAAAAAAACATTATATTTACATTATTTCGAGTGATTGGTAGCCTTTAGTGAATTTCCTTCACCTCTGCATTGTGTTATTTTCATGTTTAGTTTGCATGATTGTTGTGCTAACCACAATTAGTGGAGCAATTATATTTTTTTTTTCTTGTTTTTTATATTTACAAAAACACACATAACTTAACTAGGGGGAAGAATAAGTGGCCAAATTCCACACATGTTTTCAAACTATTTTTCTAAATTTTATGAAAATCACATAGTTTAATTAGTAAAGGATTAAGTGGCCCATTATCCACAAACATTTATACTAAACAAGCTATTTTTCATTTTATTAGTTTTGGGACTAGGGGCAAGTGTTAGTATAGAAAGCAAGTAATCTTTGATTCCCTTGCACATTTAGATGAACCTGGGCTTGCATATGAACACTTTATCAAACATTTGGATTCCCCATCTCCCTTTAGTTTCAAATAGTGTAATTAGAAGAATTGTAAACATTTCATTATCCACACATAATTTCTATTTCATGCAAGGAACAATCAAACACTTAGTGTAATTCGAGGGATATATTAAAGGATCATTGCATATCCACATCCTCTCACACTTTGTATGTTCACTTCGTCACACACTAATCATTTCTAAGCTTTGAATAAGAAGACATCCGACACTCAAATATTTTTTCACTTAGCTTACCTTTGCTTACCAATTTACACCCTAAGAAAAGTCAAGACAATTAAAAACAAACATAACTTGAACCAACTAACTCGCCCCATAGGGGTCATAAAAGAAGTAATAGTTCAAGTTAGCACCATTGAGGGTAGGCACCCCATAAGACTCCACGGTAATTTTACATATATAAAACACTTAAGTTGAATTTTAGAGTGCTAAAAAAATCCTTCAATCATCTCACGAAAAAGAATACCCAAGCATAACAGAGACCCGATTGAGAGGGGGTTTGACTTAAGTCCAGAGCATGCGACACTCTTTGGGACTACCCGACCCATGTAGTGCTCGGTATTGGTCATTGACGACCAAGAAGCTAAAGACTCAAATGCTCATGTGGGAAGAAGGTACTTTAGTGGCCAAAATCTAGGGCATCCTTTCCCTCTAACTGATGGTGCGTGCAACACTCGATCCTCATTTTCATTACCTTGTTGATTCTTCGGCTGTTGGAAGGTGTCGTTAGTTGTTTCAGGACATTTCCCCTGGACCCATAAGAAGATATCTCTTTAAAGCCTAGTTACTTTGAGAGTGGCAAGGACGATCAGGTATACATAAGATTTTTTATCATACGCAAACAAACAAAAACCATTTTTTCTTGATTGATCACATAGCTTAATCTAAAGGAAAATTATGTTTCCATTTTCTCTTTGTTTTATGTATGTGATTATATTGCATTGATAACAGTCTTTCGCCACCAAAAATATACAAACTAATATACAATAATCAACACCATAGGGGACCCCTTGGCACCCTGTCGATATAGGCGTTTCTTAAACCTCCCCCCATTATTAGGAGGAATGTGAGGCATCCTGGCATTTAGGCTTAGAGGACTTCACACCGCCACTGTTATAGGATCTTCCTTTGATGGATTGTAAATTTCTGTGGTGTAGAATTTTAGAATCAGGGCTCGAAATCTCCAAAATGAGAATTGTGGAGATTCCGAGCCCTGATTCTAAAAAGGATCTTCCTTTATCGGAGAAAATTTGCTGGGGCCCCTCCCCAATAAAATACACCTGTCACGACTCCGCAAGGGTCACCAATTGCTACCGCTTTGGGAAGACCACATACCACTCCTCTGGATAGCCCTAGGAGCGCCCACTAGGGTAGTCTACCTTCGACCTCCCCACAAAGGACGCTTTGCATATATATGTCCAAAATTGTTTCGCAATTGCGGAAAACTCCCAAATACCTTTCTTAGAATCCTTGAATCTATCATATTTAAGTAAACTAACAAATGACCTTATTTGGCTGGCCATGCCCACCAAGCTCCCTTCATACATTCCAAAATTTGAAGGAAAGAAAGGAGAAGACCTAGGAAACCATGTTATGATTTTTCACCTGCTGTGTTTTTCATGAAAGCATGGTCTAAACCAAACCTCTGATGTTCCCTATGCGATAAACCCAACCACCTAGTTAACCAATGCCACTAGTTGGCTAGGTTTGATGATATTTTTCACATAGTCTCCAACCAAGAGAAAATCACTCGCTACTATTGTTGCATATGCTCCGAATTTCATCACATGAAGAACTACCAATATCTTCTACAATTGTGAGCAGCCACATCAACGTTAAAACAAAACCACCCAAGGAAGCCACATCACGCTAAAACTAATACATGAAGATGGAAAGCATGCGAAAATTTTCCATATTACGATTCCAACCAACCATCATCATCTTACACCGTGAGTATTACTTGCTCACATACCATTTACACAGTAAGTATGTGCCCCGTGTGCGAAATTTTCACTAGTCACTCTCATGGTACAAAATCATGCCCTATGTTACAATAATTTCGGCATATGAGGATTCAACGCCAGTTTCCCCTTGAGGAGGAGGATACATTTTCCCCTTGTACACCACACCAAGGTCATATGAACTCCTCCTCATACCAACAAATCATTACAAAAATTTTTCCACCACCTAATGCTGACGACACACAACATCACATACGATTTATCTCATCATCCATGGGAACCATGATTCGTGTTGTTTGATCATCATGTTTTGGTGTCAAGAACAATACAACTACTATTCCAATAGTAGTATCATCGACAATACAGACCCACCCGATTTTCGCTTTGTCAACTTTGCTTGGTTCCATGACATAAAACACCAAATCATATTCTTTCTTGTCAACCAGCATGGCTAGGCATGAAATTCCTGCTAATGGCCTCGTGCAAAATAATTCACCTTTAGATAATATTTTTCACTCGGATGAAGATATCCTTGAGGCCATGACGAAACCTGAATTTCCATGGGATTCCATGCATCATCGTTCATTTTTTATACCTAAAAAAGAACTTGTTCCTAGCAACACACCAACCCATGATATTTACACCATTGAATCTAAATACTTACAACCATCAGAAAAAAAAAAAATATTGGTTCAAAATCCTATCCCAATGCTCGATGCATTTAAAGAAGGATACATGTCAAATATTTCAGCTACTATTAAGGTGAATATTTCGAAAAAACCTGGCAAAGTCGAAGAAATCTCCGTCAGGGCAGCATGCTCTCTAGAAGTAGTCTCGTGCACCTCCCTATTACAAGAATATAAGGATAGTTTTGCATGTGATTACTCATATATTCCAGGCATTTGTCACACCATTGTGGAACACCATATTGACAGATAGCCCGATGCCCTTCCCGTCCTCCAGAAACAACATCAATTACACCCTCTTAAGGCAAAATCAATCAAACATGAAATAGATAAACTCCAAAATGCAGGGTTTATGTACCCCATCGCTTATACATCTTGGGTTTCTAACCCTGTACCCGTCATGAAGAAACAATGCACCATCCATGTTTGTACCCATTTTCAAGATCTGAAAAAAGCTTGTCCCCAGGAAAATTGCCCCACACCGTTCATCGACGAAGTCATAGATTCTTGTACCGGGCATAAGGCCTTATCCTTTATGAATGGATTCTCTAGGTATAATCAGATCTAGATTCGCCATACGGATTGAAATAAAACCACATTCACCACTCCTTGGGGTACCTTTTCATACCAAGTTATTCCATTTGGCTGTAAAAATATTAGCACCACCTTCCAGTGGGCCATGCACTACATCTTTTACGACTTGGATCATCCCATCCTCACTTATTTGGATGACCTCACTATATGATCCAAGATGCTTGCTGACCATTTGGAAGACCTCTCAAGTGTGTTTTCTACATTAACGTGAGAATATTGCTAGGATTCATTATGTCCCAACAAGTTATTAGAGTTGACCCTGTCAAATTCCAGGCAATCAAAAAGTACCACGTCCAAAAAAATTGAAGCAGTTGCAAAGCATATAGGGTAAGGTAAATTTCTTACGACGCTTTGTCCTCGACTATGCCACTTGTACGCAGGGAATCTTGCGTCTCATTTGTCAAGACATTCCTTTCGAATGAGATGAACAGGCCCAAAAATCATTCGTAGTGTTAAAATACACGTTGTCTTCAACTCCTTTGATCAACCCAGCCGACCACAATAAGGATTACAACTTATATATCTATCTGCATCATATGTAGCCATTGCTGGTGTGCTAGTCCAGGATGGACCAGAAAATAGGGAACATGTAATTTATTACGTTATCCAGAAGAGAAAACATCCTTATCCCTAGTACATGCAGTACAAAATATTCGGCACTATATCATCCTTCAAACCACCATTGTCGTAGAAGCTATCAACCCCATACCATATTTGCTCACTCGTTGTATGATAAATCATAAATACACCTTATGGGAGTTATAATGCAAGGATTTGATCTATAATGTAACTCTCATAAAAGAAAAAAGGCACTCATACTCGCTGAATTCGTCACATATCTCCCGAAATAGACCCAAGGATCCCCCGTTAATGATGCACTACCAGATGAAAATTTCTTCTTAGTGACAGCAGAGGACCCTTGGTATGATGATATCATAATCTTCTTACAAACTCAAAATTTCAAACCTCACCTCACTCGTGATTACCGAAGATACATACGCCATCAGGACCCTCGATACCTTCTTTTAAGGGACATCCTTTACCGATGAGGCATCGACACTATGCTTCGTTGATGCCTCACTCAAAACCAAGTCGGGCAAGTCCTGAATGACTATCATAGTGGGGCTTGTGGTGGCCACCTCATAGGGATGGACATCGCTCAAAAATTCCTACGTGCTAGTTACTTTTGGCCCACTCTTTTTCACGACTGCATCCAAGTGGCCAAAAGGTGTGAGCGATGCCAATGCTATGCTCACAAGGTGCAAGCCCCCCCAGATCCCCTACACCCCATCATCGTAGAAAGACCCTTTTGTAAATGGGACATAGAATTCATGAAATGCAACCCCACATCATCTATCAACCACAAAAACATAGGTGTGGTCGTCAATTATTTCACCAAATGGGAAAAAGCCATGCCCACATTCAACAACACCGCAAAACTGCTGCATGTTTTTTATTCAACCATGTCATCACAAGATTTGGTGCCCCCCAGGAATTAGTGTGAAATCACAGGAAAAATTTCAAAAATGAAATATTCCACAAATTGTCGCAACACCTCGGATTTTCTCATGAGTTTGCATCACCATACTAACCCTAGTCTAACGATCAGGTAGAAGTTGTTAACAAAGTCCTTAAAACAATATTATAGCGTATGGTGAAAAACAACAAAACCAATTAGAACCACATGGTGTTCTCAGCCCTATGGGCATACCACACAACATTCAAAGTGTCAATAGGGTTCACACCCTTCCTATTTGTTTACGGGGTGGAGGTTGTGCTTCCCATCGAACATGAAATCCCCACCCTGCATTCGGCCATCGAAATTCTCACTAATACTAAACCTCTGGAGAAAAGGTTGGTATAGTTAGAACTCGTCGAAAAAGGTCAACTAGAATCTCTCCAACATAACAAAGCCCACAAGAAAAGGGTCAAAGTGTTGTTTGACCGCAACATCACCCCTCAATCATTTACCGAGGGAGAACTAGTCCTATGCTATGATGTCGCACAAGAAGCTTTAGGAACTGGAAAGTTCAAGACATTATGGAAGGGTACACACATTGTCAAAATTTTCTCCTTAAGGGGGCATACATTCTATAAGAGCCCGATGGGACATGCCTAAAAAACACCGTCAATGGAATCTACCTAAAAAAATTTCACCCATAAAAGAAGGACCTCAGTTCCCTAGAATAAATATGTATGCACCATAATTTTTATGATTATCACTTTATCATGTACTTATTCTAAAAAACACTCTCTCATCCTGTGTCGCAGATGGATCATTTTCTAATTTATCATTTCAGATTGCTGATGGTGCTTCTTGATGGTTGCAAGACCTAGATGCTGCTACTTGGGCCATATAATCTCATGACTGGTCATCGTACCTCACTAACAGACTCTGTATCAGGCCAAAAACCAAAAATCAAACTGAATATGATGTCGTCATATGAATTTTAACTGATGCCTCCCTCCAAGGCATCCACTATCTGTTCAGACATAAGGTGCGTCGACCGCCATGGATGGTCGACACACCTGTTCTTCACACAGACACATTTGTACTTCACACAGACATGTTGACGATGTGTCTATGTGAACTATTTGTGCGACGTCGATGCAAGAAGCTTATGGCTTCATGCGTCAATGGTGCGACTCTCTTCGAGCTGCTCGTGTAGTCCCCCAAAATTAACCCTAAATGGACATAGAGGGAACCTATGCATGACCTACTTACCCTACAACTAGAAAAAATAAAAAGAGTAGGGTGTTAGCTCCTATCTTCCCCTCACCACGCACATCCTGGGCACTCTAGCTGGGGAACTATTTGTGCGATGTCGATGTAAGAAGCTTATGGCTTCATGCGTCAATGGTGCGATTCTCTTCGAGTCGCTCGTGTAGTCCCCCAAAACTAACCCTAAATGAACATAGAGGGAACCCTTGCACGACCTACTTACCTTACAACTAGAAAAAATAAAAAGAGTAGGGTGTTAGCTCCTACCTTCACCTCACCATGCGCATCCTGGGCACTCTAGCTGAACGCAACATCAAGAAATTCTCCAAATACAACGTCTAACGTCTCAAGCTCACCAGTGCAACTGAATTTAAATTTGGCTCTTTTGGCCTATATATCGCCCTTTTTTCCATTTTCGGGAGCACATAATCGGAGCTCGGGACCTTTGTTCTCAAAACTGTGAGATCCACAAGGTTCAATACCACATCATATTCAACATGGAACCCTCCATTCAAGTTATTACCAAAACTCATTTTTAGGGCCATCACACACCCCAAACTTCGTCTCAAGTATGCTTGCTCTTGTTTTTTAATTCATGTCATCACAAATTATTCATATGTTTTAAAAAGATGTTTTCACTTGAGGTATTGCCTCCAGATATTGCAGGTACATAATAAACACCATTCTTTGATCAACACCCCAAAAAAAGAATAGAAGAGCAGGTATCATGCAACACTTAGCATGATAGGATTCCTTTTAAGCTTTTCATATCCTGACATCATTTCTCCAAAGTGCACTATAGGGTCCATCATATCGACCATTTTTATCATCACCTCACCTTGCACAGGATACACACCCACATCTGTCGGTAGAGCCTCCCCACTCATAGCTTCCTTCATATTCATAGACCCCCATCCTTTTCTGGGATCCATGACCACCCGCTCCGATTCAGGAATCGCCACATTTATACACATCAACCTCATTCTGCTTCACACATTGCAAAATAAAACCCACTCCCAAGCCACCACTAATGTTTTACGATGGATCAACATGGTGAATTATCACGTTTCAAATTTGGCTTATCACACGCCCATTAATATATCCCATCTATGTCATTTCATTCACCTCATCCCCCCCACACTGAGAAACAACAATGGGCCCCCCACCCTAAGCTAAAAAATACCACACTCACATCATTATGCAGGACCCACACATGTTAACCGAGCACCTGTCTCCATGTTTGTACATCCAAACCACTTTTACATTCTTTTTGCAAATGTACAAATACTTTTTAGGAAAAATGATCCCACCTATATTTTTAAGTTTCGTACCTGGCGGAAGTTTCTAGTCACCCTTGTTTGGACCTTGCATGTTTTTTACCCATCCCTATGACCTCAGTCAAAGCATACATATACATGCCTTGGACGTCTGAATGACTCCAGGGCTAACACTATCATAAATTATTTTGACTGCCGCCACTTAAATTATAGTTCCAACCTCAGGCTAGTTGTCCATAACCATTACTTATAGCCAACTCTCGTTATCATGCCCTGTTAACCCACCATGTTATAATCTACTTCACCAGAAACCTTGATTCCTTCCTTATATCCACACTTTTTGGACGGTTGATGCTTCTTTCTTGTCGACTTCACCAATCATATTCCAGGATTGAGGTAGTAACTTGGATGGATCCCCCCTTTTAAGGAACATCCTCGGGTGGCACAATTGGAATCAATATTTCCCATTAATGTCATCGATCCCCCTGAAATTCGACATCAACACTAGTTTTCATGGTAAGATGGTATCATACTTCATAATCGTTGCAGCTCACCCATTTAGTTGAAGACCCGTGCATTGCTATGCATCTCTTTCAGCAATGCACGAGAGGTTCCCAAGTCAAAGACCCATTCATACGTTAACACCTCACTCAAAAATTTCTTCACCTAGAGAATGCATGGGGGAACCAAAATCCAGTCTATTTGTTGAAAGTAAAAACACCCTTGAGGGCATCAACAGTTATCACCACCAACTAGTATCATGTCACTTACTACAATGTGACTTGACAGAACCAATATCTGTCAGATTGCATTAACACCCAAGTCAAAGACCCATTCATACATTAACACCTCACTCAAAAAGTGCTTCACCTAGAAAATGCATGGGGGAACCAAAATCCAGTCTATTTGTTGAAAGTAAAAACACCCTTGAGGGCGTCAACAGTTATCACCACCAACTAGTATCATGTCACTTACCACAATGTGACTTGACAAAACCAATATCTGTCAGATTGTATTAACTAGTCATCATAATGGGCTTGGTACATGTCCGCCTCGTAGAAAAATTTCTTATTTTACCACTCATGTTTCCTATAGAGCATGGTTATCCTTTCTCTTCAGTCGAGGCCCCCCCTACTCATCTTTGCAACAAGTTACTCTTTCTCTCTCTCAAGTATGTTACGTAGACTCTCATTCAAAAAAAACAACGTGATGTATTTAAGCTATATGCTTGCTCCTAGACCTCACACATCAGGGTGAAAATTTTAACACCAGAAAATCGTACATTGTAAAAATGTTAGAAATTGTCCAAAAAAAGGTACAAATCAAGATTTTCCAGCTGAAGGCATCATGGAAATTATAAAAATTTAACTTTTCCTAAGGTTAAAAGGAGAAATTTTTGACCACGCACCAGGATGAAGGGAAGAATGCACGACTTTTTGTTCCAAAGATGCGTGGTCTAAGGAAGGGAAAACTTGACGTTCCAGGATCACTTCCCACCCTTGGGGAGGATATTCCCTTACATGGACAATCAAGGACAGGTAAATTGAGGTCACCCTGAAGATATGCAATCCTAAATGGAATCATCTTGCCTACTCTTGGGTCACTATCACTCTTGAACCAAGGGAGGGAAGATGGGTTCAACTTTTTCTATATTAAAAAGCCACGGGAAGAGAAAAAAATGAGACATTCTTATGTTGGCTGAATTTCTATTAGAGCAACACCAAATTTCATTATTGAAGAAAAGGAAGTGAGAGCACTAGCATGTTGGCCATATTTCTTCTAAGAAATACAACATCTTAGTGAAAGCATAATTGTCCACCATTGGAGAGCCTTCACACTTATTTTGAGAGAGGAGAATCTTGCAAAGAGACTGAGGAAAGGGACTTCCTTGCTGAGAATATTTGAGCACCATAGCTTAAAGGATTCTTTTCAAGTGTTTTAGCATTCTATTGTATTCTCCTACCACCAACAGTCATTAAAGCAAGTATTTCTCCATTGTTCTATTGGCATGTCTGCTCCATTGAGTATTGTGTTGTATTTTCCTTTTTGTTTAAGCTTATGTTTCTTCATGCATTTCTTCCAATATTAGTTATGCTTTGTTTTGTTGAAGTCTGTTCACTAACAAAACCAATTATCTCTGTGATCCTTTGGAGGGAACAATCAACTGTTAAGGAGGTGTATTTTTGGTACTTCATTTCCACAAAAACACTAACACAAAATTGTTTGTAAATAATTTTTGCACGTTATTCTTCCAATTTATCTCGTCAAATCTCACTTGGATGTGATTTTGTAGGAATATATTTATTATCTTATGGCTCAAGTTTTACTGTATGGTTTCTAGTGGTTCTTCGGTAGCCATATTGGCCATTTTAGGCCTGGTTGTACGCCCGATTAGGCTTTGTTACCCCAGATGAAAGTATGTAAAGGATCTTTCCATCTTCCATAAGTTTTTCTAGCCTTTTTTGACAAAAAAACACGCCCAAATAGGCCTCTCTTCCTTGGCCACAGACCCAGTGAGGGGTTTTTCATTGTTGCATGTGATTTAAGCAAGGTTGCGGGAGAGTGCCCGCCTCCTCCCCCCCCCCTTTCGAACCCGATTCCTTAAAAAAAATTCATTCCCTAATTTTTTGGAATCGAATAAGGGAGTGGTCTTTCCTTGACTGCTCATGTTCACTCCTAGAGCAAATTTTTTTAGGTGGGAGCGATCAAGGAGTGATTTCTCTCGACTGCTCCCATCTAAAAAAATTAGCTCCTCGTGGGTGAAAAAGGCATGGCCGCACATGGGATATTTTGGAGGGAGGAGAGGGGAAAAAGAAATGAAAGACCCTCCTCCCCTCCCATAACTATCCATTTTCATATGGGAGAGCAAGGAGAGGGATTTTTGAATTGGAGAAAGTGTTGAGGAGGAATATTGAAAGGAAGATGGAAAGGGTTTCATAGGAGCTTGAGGATCTTTAAAGGGTGATTGGAGCATGGGATTGGAGGCCAAAGAGGTAGGATATAGACTCTAATATAAATTTTTGTTTTTTATATGTTCATTGTTAAATTAAAATGATGTCTTATCTGTTTTGGTAAAATGACAAGTTCTTGGAATGACCATGGAGTATCCATTATATTTGATGGTTGGAAAAATGTAAATGGAAAGCCATTGATAAGTGTTCTTGTTGTGTCTACTAATGGTGTAGTCTTCCTTTCAACATATGATTACTCAGAAAGGTTTAAGACTTCAATCAAATTTCAAAACCATTACTTCAAACAATTGAAATAATTGGGCCATACAATGCCATCCAAGTCATCACTGATAATTCCTCTAATTGTAATCTAGCAGGAGAAATTATTTAGGATAGATACCCCAACATTTTTTGGTTTGGGTGTTTGGTTCACAAAATGAATCTTTTGATGCATGATATTATTAAGAAAAAACACCCTTAATACAAATGGATTGGTGATTTGTACAAGAGAGTCACGACAATGATACAATTTATTAGCAATAATAGAAATATCCATGGGGTCTTCCATGTCACTCAAGTTTGGACTTGTTTAAGATTGTAAAGACTATATTTTCTAGCTATTACCTCACCTTTAGGTGCCTTTTTAAGGTAAGAGAGTCATTGGCTAGCATGGTATCAAGTCAACACTGATGGGTATTAAAGGACAAGACTCCAACCATAGATGAAAAGCAAGGTTTTGAAGAGGTGGATAACAATGCTCTTGATGGTTTGTTTTGGGGAGGTGCGAGGGAATTTTTGTAATTCACAAGGCCCATTTATAACATGATTTTTTTTTGCAGACAAAAATCAACTAGTGATTGGGGATTTGTATGAATCCTTACACCAAAATACTACTCTACATCTTGGTTGGGAAAACTTGCATTTGTGGGTGGGGTTAGGGACAAAACCCATATAGATTCAAAGGTAAAAAATGGGTATATGATAACATTAGACAAGATTGTCCTTAACAAGGAGGAGTGTGCTAATCTGCATCTTGATATAGGCAAATACTTCACTAGAATTGCAGTGTTTGGTTCTTTGCATGCAATGGAATTCAGGGAAAAATTTAATGCCATTACATGTTGTGAAACTTATGGTGGCCAAGGGATTTTTCCAAAATTGGAAAAAAAATCCCTTTCACATGTTGTAAATACTTCTTCTGCAGAGAGGTTTTGGAGCACCTATAGTGAGTCATCCATAATGTGAGAAGAAACATAGTCAACGAAAACTAGGTAGAAATCTTGGTTTATGTGCACTAAAACTTGAGGTTATTGATACATTATTGTGATTGGGAAATGTTACCACTCAAACCAGCAGGGGACCTAAAAGGGACTCATAAGAGGGAAACTACTAGGTCAAGGGAAATGATGGAGACTTAGCCCACTGTCACCATAGCTAAGACTCTTTTCTCTTCACAAAATTTCATTGATAGGAGGAGACCAAGTATTTAGGAAGTCACTTATAAAGGATGTATCAACAAATATATGTGAAGTGACCTCAAATACCCTTACCCCAGAATGGGATTAAGAATGGAGCCTGCTTGCTCTTTAAGCAAGGTACAAGAATTTCTAGGAAAAGGAGGTGAGGATTCGAGGGTTAGGTCAAAGGAATATGAATTGTAAATGATTTTCATAATCCCTAAAATCTTTGTAAAAATTTGATTCCCTAGTTTCCCTTCATGAATTGTCTTTGGTAAGGAATGGGACGACACAAGGCCAATGATGCAGGAGCATCTGCTCTAAGTAAAAAGTCAAAGTAGAAATCAGACCATAGGGTCTTGACATTTGTCCAAGAAGGGATTATTGTAAAGGGACATTGTAAAACTCATGTAAAAAGTATTTTATTTCTTGGTGAACATTAATAGGGAATATGCTTAGTTGTTAGGTGTCAATGAGTGCTGAGTCAATGTAACAAATCCCCTTAAGAAAGGGGATATTAGAGAGAATATTTGTTGTTTATGCTAAGAAGATAGGAAAGTCATAAATTAGGATTTCCTTAGAATAGAAATCAGTTACAAGTTTATAGGATTTGAGTGAGGGCTGGATAAGCTCTAAATTGTATTATAAATTAATTGTAAGCTTCGAGAGAAGAGGAGGCCAAATTAAAGAAAGAAGATCAGGTCTAGAGAGAGAGGTGAGAGCCAAGAGAAGGAGGCCAAATTAAATAAAGAACATTAGGCCAAGATAGTAGAGAGGAGAAGCTCGAGAGGGTTATGTATAGAAGAGATAAGGGCCATGCGAAGTCATAGCAGGAAAAAAATAGAATGTAACCAGTTTTCTTATATCTATACATTTGTTTTAGTAATGAGAAATTGCATTCATGCGTTTGAATTGTGTCTGTGTTACGAGCTGAGTGATCCATAACAAGTAAATCTGGTTTCTGTGTAATAAACCATTTTTATGTGAATTTTGATTAAAGAGTAAGCCTTTCTGAGTGATAAGGACTTAATGACTGGGTAGAATCTGTATGATTCCAGTCTAGAGAAATTAAAAATTGTGTGCAGGTCGAGAAGGAGAAACAAATATGAATTCTGGATTCGGAGAAGTAATACAGAAGAGTGTTTTGTATTGAATATTGAGACAACTTGCAAGGTGTGCAGAAGCATGAAAATTCCAAGTCGGAATGGATAAATAAATAGAAGTTAAAGCTCAGGAGAGATTAGCACTTTGAAATACTGAACGAGCTCAAGAAGAATAGAGAGTGGAGTAAATGGAGTTGCAGAGCGATGACGGTCGAAAACAGATGAAAAGACTAAGGCAACAAAGTCTTTGAAAGCTTTCGAAAGGAAGGAAAGGGACAATGAAGATTAAAATCGCGAAGACCAGTTTCGAGGATGAATGACTAAGATTACATCGCAATCAGTGATTTCAGTATTTAAGTTTAAGAAAACGCCCAATTAGTTGTTTTATTTGCGGTGCGGTAAAGAGTAGAAGTTGCGAAGCGCGACAATGTTAAAGCGGGGAAGTTGCAAAGTGTGGCAGTGTTAAAGCAGAGAATTTGCGATGCAGTGAAGAGGAGCCACACGTAGAGTGGAGGTCCAAGCGCATATCGCATAACGCATGCGATATGGTATAAAGGTTAAATGGTGGAGTTAAAAGGCGCAACATGCAGAATGGTAAGTTTTGCGATCTGCGAATTGGTAAGTTCTCCGATATGCGAGAAGGTGTAGCGGGAGTGTTATATCTGGGCGAGATCAACAGTGGATATTAAATCACACTTAGAGCGATTTCGCAAACCAGAGATTTTAGTGTTCAACATTAAGACATTGCGTGGTAAGTTATTTTTGATGTGATGCGATGCAATCGCATATCGCACAGGATAAGGAGTGATTTTATGTTCAGATTCAACAAGATGACGAGCTTAATGAAAAGATTCGCCTTCACTTAGTGGGCCCACAGGCTATTTTTGGCACAAGTCTATTTTTAGACTATGTCTATTTTTAGACATGGTGATCATATTTCAGAAGTTGCAGGATGCTATTTGTGGATGGTTGGTCAAGTTGGAAAAATGGATGAAATTCTATTTTAGAATATTGGGCGAAGTCTATTTATAGATCGTCGGTCTAAAAATACATGCATGTCGATTATTATTAGCTCTTAATAATAATCAGACTTTAAACAACAACTTATTCTCTTGGAGCACTTAATTTTAGTGAAGAGAATTTTAAAATCAGTGGGCTGAAGGAATTATGCAATTCTTAAGGGTTTACTGGAGTTCATGCATGGAGGACTCAGTTAGAACTAAAGTGGCAAAGTTATGACAGAGTTGGAAGAGTAGTTCATGGAGTTGTATTCAGTTTAACTCAATTAGACACAGTTGAGCTAGTTGTATCTAATCTAACTGAATGATACAATAATGAGAGTGGAGTGAATTAATTAGTTAATTAATTCAAAAATAATAACTCATTAATCAACTGAACAATACAACAGTTAACTACAGTGCATGTCAAATCCAGTGGTGACCTAGTGCAGAGATAGGTGAAAGGGTGAGATAGACTATCTGTTGTGACCATAGTGATGCATGGATTGCATCTACATATACATTGGAGTTGCCAATGATAATCACACAGTCAAGGGGAGTGCAATTGCATCGAATTGGTCTTTTTAATCAGCTTGGATTGCGCAGTGGAGGCAGGCTAGCAAGAGGGCAGAGATTGGTGCATGGATTTGCAGATTTCTTCTATGTTAGTGTGTGACGATTGATTGTACTGAGAGATTGATGTACTAAGATTTGTATGAGATTGTTACATGATCTCCATGATACATAATATATGATAGTTGGGGTTTCCAGCTTCAGGCTTTCTCGTTAAACAACTGTGTTATGTGCGATTGTTTTTATGCTTCACATGTGTGTGCAATTAATTTTCCGCAAAAGTTTAACAGTGGAATGATTCTGTATTTTGCAAGAAGATAAAATTTTGTGAGATCAGGGGAATCTAGGACATATGCATGCTCAATGTATATAATTTCTGCAATTTATTTGTAAACGTTAAAAGTTGTGAGTAGCGAAGTGGAGTTCCCCGCGAATTGCGAAATCGCAATATCGCGAAAAGCGTTGAGTTGTGAATCGGCGGGGAGGTAAGTTAATTGAGTTGTGAAGCACTAAATGCCGTGATGGGACACCATTTATGTGGGCCCATAACCCACAGGTTTGTATTATTGTGAACGCGATGCCATATATGTGATACAATGAAATGTTTTAATGCGATATGGTCTGGTGATACCATATGCGCTGCTGAGGTACCACAAAGCTTCGTTTAAATGTTTATTCTGCGTAGAATGGGATACAAAGAGTTTTGTTAATATTTAAAGGTTATTTAAATTCAGTGAACCTATCTGAATATGTTAAATTCAGAATATATACTCTTTTTTTAGTATCAGTCCTGGGAACAGGCAAACGTTTTCTAAATTTCTACATATGTGGGTGAAAGCATCCTTTTGGCTACATCATTTTGTTATCAGAGCAAGTTAATGAAAACAAATTGTTATAAATGAAGATTGGAGAGCTAACCTATGCAGAAGAAATTTGGTAGTAGAAAATAATAAGATTCAGCGCGAAATAGAAGGAGAATGCAGGTGTGATTGCAGAAGCAAGAGGAGATTGGATTTTAAATTTGACAAGCAGTAGGGATACAGAGGTAAAGTATGGCAGAAGATGGGAGCAAGTGATACTCTTAAGAAGAAATTGTAGAAGCATAAAGAAAGTAGACTGATGGTTGTTTTCTTGTGGAGAATGGAGATTCACTTGAATGCGAAGAGTGGATGGAGACTGCTTGTAAAATCATGCAGGTATTGTTTTATTTAACTTTGATTTGAGTTTTGCAGGGTAAAAGATAGATTGAATATTGATAGTTGCATCTAATGAAGTATCTCAGCAAAGTAAGATCACAACCTTAAGAAGCAGTGCTCAAAGAAGTTGGTAAAGTTTTTGAGTGAAAGAAGAGTGTGGCCAGAACCTAGTATTTCATTTGTGATTGAAATACAAGAGGAAAATTGTGTTCTCAAAAGTGTGGATGAGTTGAAGCCTAGAAGGAGTAGATGAATGCTCAAAGAAAGTTCCAGAAAGGGGACTAGTGGCTAGGTACAGAGGAAATCTTGGTAAGATGAGTTGTAGCAGGGAGGACTTGCTATTGTAGAGGCTTAAGTACAGTTCATAGTGAGTGAGGAACTCATAGAGATAGAGGAGAAGATTATTGATGATAGTCATAGAATAGGTTCTGAGAGAGACCACAGTGGAAGAAAAGTGAAGAAATATGTCAAAGCAAATGGCATGGATGAAGAGTATGAGAGAGAAAAGGCTGAGATAAGAATGCAATATAATTTTTTGATAAAGTTTTTCCAAAGGAGTAAAGAAGACTAGATATTTGTTTACAGAATGAGAAAGAAAATGAAGTGGCATAAGTTACAAGAGAAGAGAGAACAACAGGTGAATATGTGTTAATTTTGGACAACTAGGTCCAAAATCCATGTTGTGATGCTCAGATTAAGATGACAATATTTTTATTGGATTCCTCTTTTAGAGAGGTGAAAGATCGATCTAAAGATCATCTTTATTCGATGAGCATAACATTTATTTTGAATTAATTCCACTTATGTGCAAGGTTGGCCAGAATTGAAACGTAGGCTTGAAGCCCCAATAGATGTGTCACACACCCTCACTGATGGATATATATAGGTCAATGTTGGAGGTCATTTTCACTCATCCATCACTCATCACACATTCTCTCTCTGCATCTAATTGGCTTGATCATCTCTTGGAGTCTCTTCTTCTCTCACATGTGGGAAAACGCAGCACAAGGATTTTATGTTTTTTACCTAGGGTTTCCAACGCAGATTTGACTAGCGTTGTCTTTGGTCAATTCATGGTCAAACTGACCGCAAACTTTGTCAAAATTCTGATTTCTGAAGTCCAAATTTATTGGCACATAAATCGAGGTTGATTTTTGACTTTGACCACGCTGCATTGACTTTTTTTCTGCTATTGTTTTGCGTCGACCGTTGACTGGGACAATGTTGACTTTTGTTGACTTTGAGTTGACTGGTATAGTTGTCCGAGAGGGTTTTGTAACATTTCTGGTTGGCTGACCGTATTGAGACTTTGCTGGTTGAAGCATCTTGTTGATCGTCGTAACACACCAAAACTCATATATTTTGCTGATAAAGTTAAATATAACTTTTGGCTTGTCTTCTGTCGATCTACTGGTTTGTTCTATCAACATTTTACTTTCTTTTTTATGTGATTTCTATTTGATATTGGGGATAAAATTAAAGTTGCATCAAGCATATAACATCTACGAAAATTTACATGGAATCAAAGCTAAGGTTAAGACAAAGCCCAATTTTTTAGCAATCACCGAAGAAGAGAATGGGTACCTCAAACTACAATGGCTTCAAAGCTGAAGACAAATTGACTGGGAAGGAAGACTTCCATGCCTGGAAGATGACATTGGATCTTATGTTTGAAGATCAAGATGTCATGGGCTATGTGCAGGGTAAAATCCAAGAGCCTCCATCGACTGCACCTGCTGCCACCAAGTCAAAATATAAGAAGGGGGAAATCAAAGCAAAGATGATGATCCAGGAATCAATTCATAAGAGTCTGGTTGCCTACATCTCTGAGTTGGGCACATCCAAGGAGATGTATTACAAGTGGGTCAACATGTTCAAGGCCAACAATGAAAATCAAGTCCTTTTCTTCAATAATGAAATGAATAATATGAAGAAAGGCATGGATGAATCCATTCAATCATATTTTATAAAATTGATTGAAATTATAAATAATCTTCTCGCCATTGGAGAGGCAATAGTTGATCGAGAAATGGTTCTCACCGCACTTGGAGGTCTCTTCTCCAAATGGCATATATTCAATACTACCATTCTCAATAACAATGTTATACCTGACTTTGAAGAAGTACTATTGAGATGCATATAAGAAGAGACAAGGATGAAGGAATATGAAAATGAAGGAAATGTTTCCTTCACTGCTCGTGCTAAGAAGAAGAATAAGGGTGGTTCGATGAACAAAGTAAGAGAAGGGGCCCAAGGGAAGAAAGGTAAATGTTACACATGTCACAAGACATGCCACTATGCCTGAGAATGCCCTTTCAAGAAGGATTCTTCTGATGATGATAACAACAACAACCGGAGGAATGGAAAACAAAGGAACAACATATTCAAAGGGAAGAGGAAGGCTCCCTCTGGTAGAAATAAGCAACCTTTCAAAAGGTCAAGAAATTCCAAGTACGAGGAATCAAATGTTGTTGATGATGAAAGAAATGAATTCATTCTTATATCTGCCCTCTCTGCTGCATCTCCACCCGACACTATGGATGTATGGTTGATAGATAGTGGTGCCTCAAGGCACATCATTGGATTCGAGGAAGCACTTTCTGATATGGTTGAATAATTTGAAAATTATCCTTGGAGATAATGCCGCATATCCCGTGAAAGGGACAAAGACTTTGACCCTCCACTTATCTCAAGGTCAAGTCCTCCGCTTGCAAGATGTACTATCTGTACCTGATTTGAAGAAGAACCTTGTGTCTATTTCATCCATGGAAGACAAAGGTTTCAATGTGGCATTCATTGATGGGAAGGTGCATTTCTAGAAGAAGAGTTTAAAGGAAGCTATCACGATTGGGTTTAGAGTTGATACACTCTACCAAGTTGGAGGAAGTCCACTGGAAGTGATGACATGTGATACTATCCGATAGACTGAATTATGGCACTGGAGGTTTGGACACCTTCATTACAAAGCCCTTCTCGAAGCAAGGAAGGTGGTGACAGGGATGCCCAAATCAGAAAATGATCATGAAGGTGTATGTCAGAGTTGTGCCAAAGGAAAGCATACAAGGGGACCTTTCCCCTCAAGTGTCATAAATACATATGATGTCTTGCAACTGATACATCCTGATCTATCTGGTATGCTTCCCGTAACATCCTTGGGAGGATGTTCTTATTATATGACGTTCATAGATTAATTCTCTTGCAAAAACTGGATATAATTCTTGAAGAAGAAGGATGAGTCTTTCATGTGGTTTTGTACTTTTAAAGCCTTGGTGGAAAACCTAACAGGGAAGAAGATCAAGATATTGAGGACCGATAATGGTGCTGAATATGAGACAAACGAGTTCAAGAATGTTTGCAGAGAAGCTGACATCAAGAGGGAGACCACAACCGCATATACTCCTGAGCAAAATGGCGTTGATGAAAGAAAGAACAGGACTATTGTGGAAGCTGCCCATGCCATGTTATGTGACCAAGGTCTTCCGACGTTTCTATCAGGAGAAGCTGTGAACGTTTTTGTGTACATACAAAAGTGATGCCCGCATTTTGCTCTGGACTCCAAAACTCCCGAAGAGGTTTTTTCTGGTTAGAAACCTGACGTCTCACATTTTATAGTTTTTGGATGTCTCGTTTATTTTCATGTGTCGAAGGAGAAGAGGAGCAAGCTGGATGCTTCTAGGAATAAGGGAATATTTGTGGGCGACAACGAAACTTCAAAGGCCTATAGAGTCTATGTGCCTGGTCAAAGGTGTTAGCACCCAATCTGAACCTCAGGCTGAAAAAGGCAAAATCAGGGTAACAACTAAACCACGCTCAGCCTTGTAGCTAGCCCTACAAGGATAGGAGAGGGCTCTCTCCGTAGAATAGATATTCAATAAAATGGTAATGAAATGATTTTAGGCTAGGTATATAAATGGGAAAAATAGTTTTGATGAATTACTGAAATTTCAGGGATGTATGGGACAAGAGGACAATATGAACTGAGGAATTAAATCGGGATACAGAATATTTCATAGGGCAAGATAGGCAGGAGGTTTAGCAATCAAGTCTAAATAAGATGAAATGGAAAGACTGTTGAGAAGTTGAAAAGGGCATAATAAATGAATCCTTTTCAAACAGAAGAAAATTCATAGAGTATGAATGATTCCCCAAGGCAGAGCATATAAAATGGATTCTACCTTTCTAGCTTGAAAACATTCAACTGGAGATGTTAATGAATGAATGGTGTAACATAACAATGTACATATGAAACATAAAGGAGAAACATATGCTAAAACTCATACCACATGAATCCCATAAATCAGAGCTGCATCACTTTATTTAATTCCCTGACAAATTGTACAATGGAGCACAGAGCTCACTGCCACACTATTCCCCTACTTCTGAGTTTTCCAGACCTCAGACTTTCATACTGCAAATAATTAAATTTCATCAATATTCAATTTTGCGAATACAAATCAATGGAAGAATGCCTTGGCTAGAATAAGACAGCCAAAGTCTCTTTTTAAAGGAAGAGTTGCATTACATCTTGCTAGTGAGAGAAGACCCATTATGCCGTAGATTTCTCTACCAGCATCTTGAAGTGTATTGTTACAAATTTGGGTCTAGGACCCTCTGAAATTTTAAGCTAACCACAACACTTTCATTATTCCTTTTTTGAATAAACGCTTTATCCAGAATCACCATTCTGATAAAAATTTGAATAAACTGAAATAATGCCTTACGTGAAGGGAAATAGTGAATAAGAAGGAAGGGAGAGGAGGTGGGACCAGCATCTTAATCGCAATCGGGATTGGGGAGCGGGAAAATATATACAAAATAAGACTTTTGATGCGGTTGGATTAAACCATGGGAATTCCTTTAATAAATGTAATAAAATGCGATTTTGGGATTTACAAAGGGGAAAGGGCCTTTATATTATAATGGGGAGTAAGTGTTGTATGGTGGGCCCGGGGATAAAATTGCAATCGCAATATTGGAATTTGCGATGGGAATTTGCGATGGGAATTTTGCGATGGGAATTTTGTGACGAGGATTTTGCGACAGGGATTTTGCGATGGGGAATTTGCGAGGGGAATTTGCGATGGGATTTTGCGATGGGAATTTGCGATGGGAATTTGCGATGGGAATTTTGTGATGATCACACATCGCACATCGCAAATTCCACATCAACAAGACACTTGAATCTCTAAACTTGCGATCATGCGATTTTGCGCTAAAGTGGTGGGGTTTATATATATGATATAACTTTGTTATAAAGTTTGTGGGGTATTGGTCGGAGAAGTGTTTAAGGGGAGGGACTTTGTAATATGAAGCTTTTTATTATAAAGTCCAAAGGCATGGAGGGGAAGTGGTTGGGTAATAAAATCACATATTTTATTAAATGATTTACAATGCGATATTATAATCGGAAGGGGGAAGGAAGGGGTTTTTAAAGGGATTTGAACATGTAGTTAAAGGGGAAACATGGGAAATAGGTGGGGCTTAGGGAATAGAGGGATTTTACTTCACTTAAGCACAAAATCCAATCCAGAAGCCAGTTTTGAGAGTGTAGTATACCGTTGGAAAGCTCTTTCCGGGCTCTTTCTGATGGATCTGCTTTGAAGATGATTTGGCGCTGAACACACTGCAAAAAGCTTCTCTGAAGGCAGAGACATCACTTTGTGGAGATAACAGCTTATGAATTGTGGCTGAAAGGCAAAGTATCATGTCTTCACCTCAAAACATGGTTTTGAGGTGAAGCTTGCATCAAACCAAACAAATGATATCTTTGATCTTCCTGGTGCTATGAATTTGTATTTATTGACTTCCTCATGACTTCGTTGATCTTTATTTGACACTTGACTCATTAATTTGACCATGGCGAGACCTTAGAGACTAATGAGACCCATCCTATGACCTACTAATATGATTTTGAGAATGAAAGTGACAAATGACTGAAGATCATAGGAAGGAAAATCAGCAAGTACCTCATGAGGGAAAACTGGTAACAAATTACTACCATAAATGAATCCATGACCTAACGGAATGGCGAAATTGATTATTATGGGACTCCTAATATGCAAATGCAAAAGAGCAATTTTGATCACTGATGGCAGTATGACTAGAGTGACACTAACATTGGCTCCAATGGGGATGGTAGCTCCTTGGAGGTGCCAAGAACACCATAGACCAAGTAGCCTTATCCATTGGGCATGGAGTCAAAAATACTAAAAAAATGACACAATGCATACTGACACTGACTCAAGACTAAGACTGAAAAACTAAAATAAACCAAACCATACACATATCATTCAAGTTTTATAGCCTTCACTTCGGGCCCCAAACTTCAATGACTGTGTACTCTGAACTCTGATAAACATAACATGGTATATACAATGATGATGACATATATCCTGATCCTTTTTTTTCAACAATGGTAGTGCTTCAAAAGCCTACCATTTACTTCTCCTCCAGGAAAATTTTGACCATCCATTTCTGAAAGTAAGAAGGCGTTCTGTCCTCTGTAAGCCGAGATCCTGTATGGTCCTTTCCACAGATTTTCGAACTTACCATGCTTCCCTTTGTCTTCATTTCTGGCATCCCATTTCAACACTATATCATCGAGCTGAAACTTTTCTGCCTTTGTCTTCCTGTCAAAGATCTTTTTAATTTTCTCCTGCAACTGAATAACGTTCTGTGACACTTCCTCTCTTGTTTGCTGAAGGTGGATCATTTGATTGATTCTTCGCTGATTGTCATTGTCCTCGCTTCCAAATTCTTGCAATAATTTCATGATTGGGACTGTAAGGGATGTAGGAAAGACAACGTCAGTACCATAAACCAGCTCAAATGGTGACATACCTATTGATCTTTTACTGCTAACTCTGTCTGCCCACAGCGCGTTGATGAGCTTTCGGTGCCAATTTCTTTTGTTTGCCTCCAGCATTTTTTTAATTATATTCACCAATAATTTGTTAGATGACTCAGCCAGGCCGTTTCCTTGTGGATAATAAGCTGTCGAATGGCCAAGCGCGATGTTGTATTTGTCACAAAAGTCGATCATTTTCTTGGATCTGAACGCTGCTGCATTGTCTGTTACAATTTTACAGGGGCAGCCAAAAGGAGATAGAATATTCGATTCCAAGAATTGAATGATTACCGCGTCTATTGCTTACCTGGCTGGGATGGCCTCGATCCATTTAGTAAAGTAATCTGTCCCTGTCAAGATCCATCGGTGCTGTGCTGAGGACGCGGGATGAATCTCCCCTATAAAATCGAGCCCCCACTGCTGAAAGGGTGCGTTCACTGAAACTGGTTTCAAAGGAAGTGGAAGCAATTTCTTCTTCCCTTGGAAGATTTGGCATTCGTGACATTTCATCACTGTCTTATATAAATCAGAAAATAATGTGGGCCAATAATATCCTGCTCTCAATATCTTGTTAGCTGTAGTCTTCCAAAACAAGTGACCGCCGTAGTCGCATTTATGAAACTCGTGCATTACCTTCTGCGCTTCTTCTGCAACCAAACAATTGAGCAGAATGCCTCCTGGATCTTTCCAATATAGAGTGCTGTCTAAAATGCAGTATTTTGCGGATTTTAGCTTCAGAGATCTACCTTTGCTTTTGGACATGCCCGTAGGAGGAGACAAATGCTAAAGGATATAGACGATATCTGAATACCACGGGGACTGTAGAAAAATGTCTGCAATTGGAACCAGCAAACCTTCATCTTCCTCTTCTGCCACTGCTGTTATAAGGTTTATATCTAAGTCGTGCAGATTTGATTGGGCCATCAATTTCACCAAGCCTTGGCCTTTGATCAATTTCGTGGGCTTGATCTCCAGATCATACTCCAACATGGATGCTATCCACTTACCTCTTCGACCTTCTGGATCAGTTTGCATCAACACCTCCTTCACTGCTGCGTTTGGGACATATGCTATAGTATGTGAATGCAGAATATCGACCCTGAAATCCTTCAATGCTTTGATAAGGGCCAATGCCTGTTTTTCAATGATATTATACCTCAAAGCAGCGTCTCTAATAGTTCTACTAAAAAAGGCAATTGGATTTTCGATCTCGTCTCTCTTTTGCATTAAAACAGCCGCTAAAGTATGCTCAGATGTAAACGAAAATATGATAAAGTCTTGAGTGTAGTCAGGACTGATCAAAACTGGGGCATTGGACAAAGCAAACTTTACCAGATTGAATGATTTGATAGCCTCCTCAATCCATTTAACAGTGCTGTCTTTCTTTAACATATTAGTCATTTCCCTTAAATGCTCAGCCAGACTGGGTATAAATCGACGTAAGAAGTTCATCTTACCATTGAATGCTTGGATCTCATTCTTGTTTCGTGGCAGGTCTATGAGCTGGATTGCCTCCACTCTAGCTGGATCGATGCGAATACCATCTTTGGAGATGATATGTCCCAGCAGCTTGCCTTCATCCATGGTGAAGAGGCACTTCTTGGGATTGAGAGAAATTCCGAACTTTCTGCATCGCTGAAAAACAACTCTCAAATGGTACAAATGCTCATCATCTGATCCTGAAAACACTGTCAAATCATCCAAATAAACAACCAGAAAAACATATTTTTCATTTGCAAAGGCGATGTCCATTGCACGTTGGAAAGTAGCTCCTGCATTCTTCAGTCCGAAAGGCATTTTGGCATACTGGAAGGTTCCCCAGGGTGTTGTGAAGGCAGTTTTATCTTGGTCCTTCTCATGCACCAATATTTGGTTGTAGCCTGAGTAGCCATCAAGTAATGACATCCTGGATGCTCTAACTACTCTCTACAGAATATGGTCCATTTTCGGAAGTGGATAATTATCCTTTAAGGAAGCCTTATTCAAGTTCCTAAAATCTATGCACAACCTTATTTCTCCAGTCTTCTTACGTACCGGGACCAAATTTGAAATCCAGTCAGAAAATCTAATGGGGACTATGATACCAGCTTTGTATAATCTGTTTACCTCTTTTTCAATGGATGGCAGCAGCTTCGGATTGATTCTTCTCAGCTTCTGTCTGAATGGTTTTTGATCTGGCTTGATAGGAATAGTATGCTGGATTATGTTCCTATCATACACTTTCAAATCTGAATAATCCCATGGAAATACATCAGAAAATTCAGAAAGCAACTTCACATACTTATCCTTCGCTTCAGGGGACAATGTCTTTGACAATTTCACGAACTTGGGCTGATCAGGTGTTCCAAGATTCACATCTTCAACTCCTTTCTCTGTGGGCACCAAGCTTGGCTTCTTTGCAACATCGTCCTGATCAAACAGCTCCTCTAGAGGTATGAGACCTCTAGGAATTACGTTATCTTTCAGCTGCAATATGTCCATCTAGTTTGTTTCCATTTCTTGATCATCCACCACATACTCACCTTCTATGAGAGTGTCCTTGAATTTTCCAACACCCTGCAAAAATGCATTTATCTCATTATCATCCCAAAATACTTGCCAATACCTCAAATTATCCGGAACATCAGGCCTATGTTTGACATGGATTTTGAATTTTTTGTTGGAGTTCATCGGAATTTTCAGGTTACTTGCAGTAGTTGCAAGAGAATCAGCAATAAGATTCTGCATCCTGGGCACTGCTGTCAAAGTGTACTCTAGGAATGTATTCAAAATGTCCAGAACTGCATTTCTATATGCCCTCAGTCTTGGATGTTTAGCTTGGTACTCTCCTTTCACCTGCTTGATTATTAACTCAGAGTCACCATACACAGAAATCCTTTTTGCCTTCAACTTCTTCAAGATTTTGAGGCCTGCAATCAGAGCTTCATACTCTGCTTCATTGTTAGAGAATTCAAAAGCCAACTTGTAAGCACATACTCTAACATTACTAGGGACCTTCTTAGGTTGAAAAATAGGACTCCTAATCCATATTCCAATGCCAGCTCCATCCTTACCAACAGCTCCATCAAAATCCATACTCCACAGACCTTCTTCTTCTTCTTGTAGATGCTGAAAATTTGTTTCTTTCTCTTCTTTGCCTTGGCTGATTTTTGGATGTTCATTATCCATTTGTTGCTGGCAGGCAGAAGGCTTAGAAGTACTTGCTACTTTGTATTTTTCCTGTTTGAGGATTTCTCTGAAATTTTCTGAAATCTCAGGTATCTCCTCCACTTGTACCAACTGAACATCCTCATCATTTAAACCACCATCTGAATTTAAGACAAAAGACTCTAAATCTGTGTGTACTGCATTGATGGGATGATTTACTGGCTTGTCTTTGCTAGTGATCATGTATTTCATTTTCTTTTCCCTATATAAATTTCTCAACTGGCCAAACACAGGGATTGTGGCATAGGAGAAATCAAGCTGTATGGTCCCCTTAAGTTTGGCACCCCAAGACCTAGATAGGAGCATTCCAAACCCTGGTGGGACATCAACAACAACTACATCCATCAAGACATTTTTGGCTGGGATTTGATCTAAAGACACTACTAAATCTTTGATGAGACCAATACAGTGGACCCTACTTGAATCAAAAGAGTACAAATCATGGTATTTTCTAGTAACATCAAGGCCTAACTTCTCCATGACAGCTTTGGGCATTAAATTATGGGAGGCTCCGGAGTCTAACATGGCATTATGCAAGATAAACTCATGTAACCTAAGACTGAGGTAAAAGGGGGGAACTTCATTTTCTTCAGACTCTTGTGTGGCTGGACCAAAAATAAGTTCGGGGTAGTCATCCTCCACATTAACCATATCAGAAAGAGGGTCAATTTGCAAGACTTTAGACACCTGATTTTTATATACACTATTCTTTACCAACTTGGTCAAGGGCACGGACACTTTCAACTTGGAAATTTCATTTTCTAAATTAAAGGAGGGAGCTTTTTCTACCTCTTTAATAGGAGGGTCTTTCTTCTCCATTTTTTCTCTCGCTATGTTCTGCTGGCCTTTTTCTTTTGCGGCATTCTCAGCTGTGGGTGCTTTGCTGGATGAAGGATTGGCCGGCTCTTTTCCTTTCTTCTGTGCCTCGTCCTTCATTTGTAGTTCTTTTCTCCTTTGAATGGGGCTGATGGTGATGTTTTTGTTCCTTAGAGAATACTGCCCTTGTTGGGCTGATAGTGCGTTCATATAACCTCTCTGGTAGTCATCAGATTCCTTTTCTAACACCACGTCATTGGCCAAAATGAAATTTTCATCCCCTTGAATGTCTGGAGTCACCACTATGTATTCTTCGTCTTCTGTGAGGAAAATGGGTGCACCATCAGCTGTGAAAAAATGATTGGTTTCAAACAGAGGACCATCGTCGTCTGAGTCAGTCCCTTGCACGTAGTTCTGCTGTAACGATGTTTTAATTGGCTGTTGTGGTGCCGCTTGGTCCTGCGCCCTTTGTTCTCTCTGTCTAATTCTGAATTGTGTTTGCTGCTGTCCTCTAAAATTTGGATTTCTTATTTGAGTTTCGGGTCTGTCGGAAATCGTCAAACGCTCAACCATCTTTTCCATTGTACAAATTAGAGTGTCCATTCTGCTGTCCGAAGTGGAGGCTTCCTCTTTCACCATGACTTTCTTTTCGGTTCTAGCTCGAGCTCTTCAGGTCAGCAGATTAGCTTCAACACTTACTGCTGTTTTTTGCATTTCTTCAAGAGACGGTGGATCTCTTTCATGCAGCTGATATGCCATATCGGCATCAAAACCGTCTGGAAACTTTAGCATAGCTGAATCCACCGGTGGTTTGAGGTTGGCCGGAATAGCATTGTATGCAGCATTGAATCTTAAACAATAGTCTTGCACAGTTTCACCCACATTTCTTTTCATATTCTCATATTCAGACAGAATTTGGTGAGGGTTCCTTTTCCCCCCCCACCGGTCTAGGAACTATGTGTGTAACTCTTGCAAAGTGTGAATAGAGCCTGCTGGTAAAGCTCTGAACCACTTTCTCACTTCACCTCCGAAGCTTTGAACAAACAACCTGGTTGCTACATTCTCTTCTTCCACTTCATGCAAGTCAAAAAAGTCATTCATCTTGTCAACATGCTGCTGGGCTGTAATGCCCTGAGTGGCATCAAATATAGCAATTTTACTCTGATAATCAGTAGTCATATCATTGAGAACCTGAGGTAAAACCAAGGGTGCATACCAGGCAACCATATTTCTGGGAGGATTTACCACAACGTTTGTAATGCTGGAATTTGAGGTAGGTGTTGATGGAGGAGATGAAAACTGGGAATTGATTGATGGGAATGCTGATGAATCAGGAGGATGGAATGCTGCGCCTGATGATTCTGAAGGCTCAAGAATATAAGTTGCAGTGATGGACTGAGGCGAATTCAAAATGTAGTCATCAATGGAAGAATTTGCTCTCTGAACTTCAATATCTACAAGAAACTCCGGATATAAAACCATGTCTTCAAGTGCAGTTTCAGACTTACTTCTAAACAAAGAAAGCTCAAAATTCTCATCAAAAGAAATCTCCTCTACAAAAAAACATTCACTGGGCCAAGTATGGGACCTGAAAATAGGTGTAGGACTTGGCGATCCCTCTTGTCTTTTGACTATTCTTGGGATAAGATTCGGATTTTCGAACACAGGGGGAGGATTTGGATCAGGATTAGCCCTTGTATATCTTCTTGAAGCCAGTGTGGTCAACTTACTACTATACGATATTTATATCAGCCTAGAAAATTCTGAAATATCATCATCGAGACTTTGCAAGAAAAATATTACTGGGGTGATAAATCTTCTACGCAAAAGTTTGTAATTGCTTCCCCAGTGGAGTTGCCAGAGATGTTAGCACCCAATCTAAACCTTAGGCTGAAAAAGGCAAAATCAGGGTAGCAACTAAACCACGCTCAGCCTTGTAGCTAGCCCTACAAGGACAGGAGAGGGCTCTCTCCGTAGAATAGATATTCAATAAAATGGTAATGAAATGATTTTAGGCTAGGTATATAAATGGGAAAAAGAGTTTTGATGAATTACTGAAATTTCAGGGATGTATGGGACAAGAGGACAGTATGAACTGAGGAATTAAATCGGGATACAAAATATTTCATAGGGAAAGATAGGCAGGAGGTTTAGCAATCAAGTCTAAATAATATGAAATGGAAAGACTGTTGAGAAGTTGAAAAGGGCATAATAAATTAATCCTTTTCAAACAGAAGAAAATAAACAGAGTATGAATGATTCCCCAAGGCAGAGCATATAAAATGGATTCTACCTTTCTAACTAGAAAACATTCAACTGGAGATGTTAATGAATGAATGGTGTAACATAACAATGTACATATGAAACATAAAGGAGAAACATATGCTAAAACTCATACCACATGAATCCCATAAATCAGAGCTGCATCACTTTATTTAATTCCCTGCCAAACTGTACAACGGAGCACAGAGCTCACTGCCACACTATTCCCCTACTTCTGAGTTTTTAGACCTCAGACTTTCCCCCCTTGCAAATAATTAGAATTTACAATAAATAGACGAATTTTTCCAGAATACAAATCGATGGAAGGGGAGAAATCACAACTGAAGATAGAAGGCCAAAAGCCAACAGTCTCTTCGTAAAGGAAGAGCTGCATTACATTTGGCCAGTGAGAAGGCAAAAAATTGTAACGTAGATTTCTCTACAACGTAACTGAAGATGTGACTGTTACAATTTGGGTCTCGGCCTCTGGCTGTCGCTTTGCTTTCCATTATTCCTTTTGAATAACTGGCTTTTAATAAGATGCCGTTGCAGTAAACTGGAATAAAATAAAATAATGCCTTTCGTGAAGGGAAATAGTGAATAAGAAGGAAGGGAGAGGAGGCAGGACCAGCATCTTAATCGCAATCGGGATCGGGGAGCGGGAAAATATATACAAAATAAAACTTTCGATGCGGTTGGATTAAACCACGGGAAGTCCTTTAATAAATGTAATAAAATGCGATTTTGGGATTTACAAAGGGGAAAGGGCCTTTATATTATAATGGGGAGTAAGTGCTGTATGGTGGGCCCGGGGATAAAATCGCAATCGCAATATTGGAATTTGCGATGGGAATTTTGCGACGGGGATTTTGCGACGAAAATTTTGCGATGGGAATTTGCGATGAGAATTTTGTGACGGGGATTTTGCGACGGGAATTTTGCGATGGGGATTTTGCGACGGGAATTTTGCGATGGGAATTTTGCGATGATCGCACATCGTACATCGCAAATTCCACATCAACAAGACACTTGAATCTCTAAACTTGCGATCTTGCGATTTTGCGCTAAAGTGGTGGGGTTTATATATATGATATAACTTTGTTATAAAGTTTGTGGGGTATTGGTCGGAGAAGTGTTTAAGGGGAGGGACTTTGTAATATGAAGTTTTTTATTATAAAGTCCAAAGGCATGGAGGGGAAGTGGTTGGGTAATAAAATCGCATATTTTATTAAATGATTTACAATGCGATATTATAATCGAAAGGGGGAAGGAAGGGGTTTTTAAAGGGATTTGAACATAAAGTTAAAGGGGAAACATGGGAAATAGGTGGGGCTTAGGGAATAGAGGGCTTTTACTTCACTTAAGCACAAAATTCAATCCAGAAGCCAGTTTTGAGAGTGTACTATACCGTTGGAAAGCTCTTTCCGGGCTCTTTCTGATGGATCTACTTTGAAGATGGTTTGGGGCTGAACATACTGCGGAAAAATTCTCTGAAGGCAGAGACATCACTTTGTGGAGATAACAGCTTCTGAATTGTGGCTGAAAGGCAAAGTATCATGTCTTCACATCAAACCAAACAAATGATATCTTTGATCTTCCTGGTGCTATGACTTTGTATTTATTGACTTCCTCATGACTTCGCTGATCTTTATTTGACACTTGACTCATTAATTTGACCATGGCGAGACCTTAGAGACTAATGAGACCCATCCTATGACCTACTAATATGATTTTTAGAATTAAAGTGACAAATGACTGAAGATCATAGGAAGGAAAATCAGCAAGTACCTCATGAGGGAAAAATGGTAACAAATTACTACCATCAATGAATCCATGACCTAACGGAATGGCGAAATTGATTATTATGGGACTCCTAATATGCAAATGCAAAAGAGCAATTTTGATCACTGATGGCAGTATGATTAGAGTGACACTAACAAAAGGGATGTGGAGGTATGCCACGATGTTACCTTTGACAAAGATGCTTCCCTGAGGAAAGTAATCAATCTTCCGAGATCTGAGGAAGATCATGAAGTAAGGCTTAGAAATCAACAAGAACCGAAGGATGAGATGATGCCCGATGTTGAAGGACCAATGGGCCCTATTGATCCTCCTCCTTCAGTGAGGAAAATACCATCATGGCTTAGGGACACTCTCGAGGATGCCGAGAGACATATGGCCCCAACGGGAACATTTCGTGAAAGCAAGAAGTCGAATATATACCAAGGGTATCTAGCAGCCATGAGTACAATCTTACAATATAATCCTGGATATTTTGAGGAAGCCGTAAAGCATCAAGTCTATAAGGATGCTATGCAGTAAGAATATGAGTCCATTATGAATAATGATGTATGGGATGTGGTTCCAAGACTGGAGGAGAAAGTAGTTGTCACCCCGAAATGGATCTATAAGATCAAGCATGGATCTGATGGTAGTGCATAAAATTCAAGGCAAGATTTGTTGCCCGTGGCTTCTCTCAAAAGGAAGGCATGGACTATAATGACATATTTTCACCTGTGGCTCGATATACCACCATCCGATCTATCATAGCCCTTGCTGCTACGCAAGGATGGAATCTTGATTAGATGGATGTGAAGACCGCATTTCTGCATGGTGCAATAAAGGAAGAGGTGTATGTGGAGCAACCTCTGGGGTTCGAAGTCCAGGATCGGGACACCCACGTTTGAAGGTTGAAGAAATCCCTTTATGGGTTGAAGCAAGAACCCAGAGCTTGGTACGAGAGGATAGATAACTACCTGATGAAGCTGGGCTTCACTCGTAGTAACGTTGATCCAAACCTCTACTTCAAGGTTGATAGTGAAAATCCTCTAATTCTAGTGATGTATGTGGATGACCTCTTCTTGACAGGTGCTGACCCTCTTCTTCATCAGGTTAAGAGGGAGCTCGCTTCTAAGTTTGAGATGAAGAACCTAGGACTGATGCATTATTTCCTAGGTCTAGAGGTCTGGCAGAGATCTGATGATATTTTCCTATCTCAAGGAAAATATATTATGAAGATTTTGGAAAGATTTGGAATGGTGCACTGTAAGTTCGTGTCGACACTGATGGAGCTCAACTTTAAGAAGTTGAGTGGCAGTGCTGCTGGGCCTGTGCTAGAAAATATTACTGAGTATCGTCAACTCGTAGGGGCCTTGATGTTCTTAGTGAACACCTGTTTGGATGTATGTTTTGCAGTGAACACTTTGAGTCAACACATGGTTTATCCTCATCATATTCACTAGGTTGGTGCCCAGAATATTTTGAGATATCTTCAGGGAACGATAAACCATGGGCTGAGATACATTGTTGGGAGCGTGACACTACATGGATATACTGATGCCGATTGGGCTGGCAGTGTGGTGGATCACAAAAGCACGTCTGGATGCTGCTTCACACTTGGTTTTGCTTTGATATCTTGATGAGAAAGAAGCAAAAGTCAGTGGCTTTGAGCACCGCAGAGCCTGAATACATTGTAGTGAGTATGGCTTGTTGTGAAGTATTTTGGTTGCGAAATATCTTCAGTGAGCTGTTCGGGCATGTGTTGGATACTACTGTGATACTCTGTGATAACTAGAGTGGGATTCGGTTGTCTAATAATTTTTTTTCTACTATCAATCCAAGCATATTGATATTAGGTACCACTTTATCTGGGATAAGGTACAACGAGGCGCCGTAAGGCTCGATCATATAGGAACTGATGAGCATGTTGTAGAGATTCTCACAAAGCCCTTGGGGAGGGTCAAGTTCCTAAACATCCATGAGGATATTGGAATCTTGGAACAAGCCTATGCTGAGGGTCCTGTTGGACGATGACCTCTGGGAGCTCTAGAGGGCTTTGGGGATAGCTTCTCGGAGCTATAAACACACACGGAGCTAGGCTTGCCAAACCTTGTGGTGCTTCTGCCCCACCTTTATGATATTTTAGTTGGTTCACCTCTCTTTGATCTATGCCCCGTATGCATCCTACCCATTGATTCCTAGACTCATGGGAAGTACCTCTCATTTGGTCAGTGAGGTGGGAAAAGATAGAGACCAGTAGTAAAGACTGATGGACGCATCAGATATTTCTATACTCTCTATGTTTAGGATGGCATGTGTCCAACCACTTGATATGGGATCAAGTATAGTGAGTTTTTAGACCTACAATTGACTTCGGGTCAGGTAAATCAACTTCGGGTTGGTATGTGACTCTTTTGAGTCCTATAGAGGTTTCAGACCTCTTGGCTAAATTTGTTAGCCGGAAATGATGTCTTTGTGACTGAACCTTTCTGTTATGAAATAAAGAAGCCAGAAAAGCAAGTTATGGTGGGATGATGCACGATTTTTGGATGGCACAGGTGGATGGAGTTATCCCTTATTGAGAGGGAGTGTTAATTTTGGACAACTAGGTCCAAAATCCATGTTGTGATGCTCAGATGAAGATGCTAATATTTTTATTGGATTCATCTTTTGGAGAGGTGCAAGATCGATCTAAATATCATCTTGATCCGATGAGAAGAACATTTATTTTGAATTAATTCCACTTATGTGCATGGTCGGCGATAATTGAAACATAGGCTTCAAGCCCCAAAAGATGTGTCACTCACCCTCACTGATGGATATACATAAGTCAATGTTGGAGGTCATTTTCACTCATCCATCACTCATCACACATTCTCTCTGCACCTGATTGGTTCGATAATCTCATGGAGTCTCTTCTTCTCTCACACGTGGGAAAATGCAGCGAAAGGATTTTCTATTTTTGACCTAGGGTTTTCAACACAGATTTGACTAGTGTTGACTTTGGTCAACGCATGGTCAAACTGACCCAAAAATTGGTCAAAATTATGATTTTTGCAGTCTGCATTTATTGGCACAGAAATCGAGTTTGATCGTTGACTTTGGTCGGACTGTGTTGACTTTTTGCTGCTGTTGTTTTGCGTTGACCATTGGCTAGGACAACATTGACTTTCGTTGACTTCGAGTTGACTAGTATAGCTGTCCGAGAGGGTTGTGTGACACTTTTGGTTGGTTGACTGTATTGATACTTTGTTGGTTGAAGCATCTTTTTGACCACTGTAACACACCACAACACATATATTTTGCTGATCAAGTTAAGTGTAATTTTTGGCTTGTGTTCTGTCGATCTATTGGTATGTTCTATCAGCATTTTAATTTCTTGTTTATGTTATTACTATTTGATATTGGGGATAAAATTAAATTTTCATCAAGCATATAAAATCTATGAAAATTTACAATATTTAGTTAATAGCGGAGCTGAGGAAGCTTGAGTAGATTATGGATGTTGAATTCAAGACAGAGAAGCTCGAAGGAGTTGAGCTACAACAAGACAAAGTTGCTGGAGATGAACAAGTTTCGTTTGAACTTGAAGATGGAGCAGTAAGATCTGAAACATTAGTTGAGGCAATTGAGCCTTATGATTTTTAAATTAATAATTTATGTATGTTTGCAGGTGATGTCAAAGAAGACAAAGAAGAGAGACGGAATTTGAGTTTTGAGAAAGTTAGATCTCATATGGAAGATCATACACAATTAAGAGGAGGTATTGTTTTTCAGCATGTTGTAAGGACTGAAAGCAAAGGAAGTTTTGCTCACGATGATGACCAAGTAAGAAGAAGTGGAGAAGGATATCAAGAAACCAAGTGAAATGCTTGAGGAGGCTAATGAGAAGACCATTTAAGATTTTCTAAGTCATGTAGCAGACTTAGGACATCAAGAGAAATATTTTGTGACTAGATCATCAAATGAGACCATTGGGTTTGAGATTGATAATTTGACCGTGTTTGCACTATGCAGGTATTGCAGAAGGCAATCCATCTCTTGGAATTGTCTTGAATGAAGTTGAGAATTGTCAAGAAAAGTACGATGATGACTATCTTTCAGATGAAGATCAAGTTGAGTTATTGCAGCAGAAGGAGTTCATAAATTCCTTGCTTAATGAAGGAAGTATCTTCAATGGAGAGGAGACAGTTATGTCTCATATGAAGGAAATTCGTTATTGTTGAGGACAAGGAGGAATTGGCTTATCTGATTGACCAAAGGAAGACCATTGGACATATATCTAAAGCTATCGCAGAGATAGACGATCAAAATTTTATTATGATAGAGCATGAAGAATTAGTGTCACCAATAAATTGGACATGTGACAAAGAAGAAGATAGTGAGGATTGTATAGAATTTTTGGAAGAAGTTCCAAGTGAGATGACATATTTATGGCACGAGTTAAGTCTTTTGTAGAATAGACTAGCAAGTCAAAGAATGAATATTCTGAATGCATAATTGAAATTGGGTAAAGGTGAGGCAGGCATGTCTCATGCTAAAGAGGAATCCATCTTAGAACTGAAGGAAGCTGAACTGACCACCAAGATTAGTCAAATAATTGAAGAACAATCACTAAAGGGTTGTCAAGGAAGAGGAAGAAAGATATGCTGGAATTGATGAACAACATAGTGATGAGGTGTCTGAAAGCAATCAAGTAGAAAGTGAATTGCTGAACTGTTTGCTAGAAGCATTTGAGTATGATGCTTTTATAAAAGATATTGAACAGAGGTTGTTTGGAGATGAGACAAAAGTTCAGAAGCAATAATAGGGTAAGGATGTAAGGGTGGTAGTAAGAATCCAACAACTTCAAAGAGATGATAACAAACATTAGTTTGAAGACAATTGGCAGAGTGAGTGCCAGTTAGAAGATTAACTGGACATGGAGATTGAAAAAATAAGAAGGTTGATGATGAAGGTGTCTCAAAAGAAGACAACAATAAGGAAGAAAAGAAGAAATAGCTAGAGAAAGGCAACAAAATGATGTGAGAGCATAGACAGTGGGGCAATGCAACATGAAGTATGGAGACTTGGAGAATGAAAACAAACAAAAACAACAACAACTAAAGATGGATCACAGAATGAAGTTTGGGATCTAGGAGGAAAACTATGAAAGACACATGATCTGGAGATCATGGTTATTTTAACCTAGGGAGGCTGAAGTAGGAGAATTTTCTCTCAGTCAAAATTCAAAGTAGAAATCAGACCTTAGGGTCTTCACATTTGTCTAAGAAGGGATTATTGTAAAGAGACATTGTAAAACTCATGTAAAAAGTATTTTATTTCTTAGTGGGCATTGATAGGGAATATGCTTAGTTGTTAGGTGTCAATGAGTGTTGAGTCAATGTAACAAATCCCCTTAAGAAATGGGATATTAGAGAGAATATTTGTTGTTTATGCTAAGAAGATAGGAAGGTCATAAATTAGGATTTCCTTAGAATAGAAATCAGTTACAAGTTTATAGGAGTTGAGTGAGGGCTGGATAAATTCGGAATTTTATTATATATTAATTGTAAGCGAGAGAAGAGGAGGCCAAATTAAAGAAAGAATATGAGGTGTAGATAGAGAGGCGAGAGCCGAGAGAAGGAGGCCAAATTAAATAAAGAATATTAGGCCAAGATAGTTGAGAGGAGAAGCCTGAGAGGGTTTTGTATAGAAGAGATAAGGGCCATGCGAAGGCACATCAACCCAAAAACATTATGTAACTGTTTTTCTTGTATCTATAAATTTGTTTTAGTAATGAGAAATTGCATTCATGCGATTGAATTGTGTCTATGTTACGATCTGAGTGATCTGTAACGAGTAAATTTTGTTTCTATGTAATAAATGATTGTTATGTGATTTTTGATTAAAGAGTAAGTATTTATGGGTGACAAGGACTTAATGACTGGGTAGAATCTGTATGATTCCAGTCTAGAGCAATTAAAAATTGTGTGTAGGTTGAGAAGTAGAAACAAATCCATATTCTAGATTCGGAGAAGTAATAGAGAAGAGTGTTCTGTATTCGGGATTGAGACAACTTGCAAGGTGTGTGCAAGCGTGAAAATTCCAAGTTGGAATGGATAAACAAACATAATTTAAAGCTCAAAAGAGATTAACGCTTTCAAATACTGAAAAAGATCAGGAAGAATAGTGAGTGGAGTAAACATATTTGTAGAGTGTCAACAATCGAAAACAGAGGAAAAGACTAAGGCAACAAAGTCTTTGAAAGCTTTCCAAAGGAAGGAAGGGGATGACGAAGATTAAAATCATGAAGACTAGTTTTGAAGATGAACGGCTAAGATTACATCGCAATTGGATATTTTAGTATTTAATTTTAAGACAATGCCCCATAAGTTGTTTTATTTGTGGTGTAGAAAATAGTAGAAGTTGCAAAGCACCACTGTGTTAAAGCGACGAATTTGCTAAGTGCGACATTGTTAAAATAGCGAAGTTGCGACGCGGTGAAGAGGAGCCACGTGTAGAGCGGAGGTCCAAGCACATATCGCATAGCACATGCAATATGGTATAAAGGTTAAACGGTGGAGTTAAAAGGTGGGACATGCGAAATGGTAAGTTTTTCGATCTACGAATTGGTAAGTTCTCCAATATGCGAGAAAGTGTAGCAGGACCATTAGATCTGGGCAAGATCAACAGTGGAGATTAAATTGCACCTAGAGCGATTTTGAAAACCGAATATTTTAGTGTTCAACGTTAAGACACTGTGTGATAATTTATTTTTGATGCGATGCGATGTGATCGCATATCGCACAGGATAAGGAGTGTGTCTATTTGTAAATGTTAAAATTTGTGAATATCGAAGTGGAGTTTGCTGCAAATTGCGAAATCGCAATATCGCAAAAAGTGTTGAGTTGTGAATCGGTGGGGAGGTAAGTTAATTGAGTTGCAAAGTGCTAACCGTCGTGATGGGATACCTTTGTGTGGGCCCATAATGCACAGGGATGTAGTATTTTGAACGTGATGTTGTATATGCGATACGGTGAAATGTTGTGATGCGATATGGTACGGTGATACAATATGTGTTGTCGAGGTACCACAAAGCCTGGTTTAAATGTTTTTTCTACATAGATTGGGATGCAATGAGTTTTGTTAATGTTTAAAGGTTCTTTGAATTAAGTGGACCTATCCGAATATTTTAAATTTGGAATATATACTCTTTTTTGAGTATCAGTCCTAGGAACGGGCAGACTTGTTTTAGGTTTCTGCATATGTGGGTAAAAGCGGCCTTTTGGATGCATCATTTTGGTATTGGAGAAAGTTAAAGAAAACAAGTTGTTATAAATGAAGATTGCAGAGATAATCTATGCAGCAGAATTTTGGTTTTAGAACATAATAAGATTCAGTGTGAAATAGAAGGAGAATGAAAGTGTGATTTGCAGAAGAAAGAGGAGATCAGATTTTAAATTTGACAAGCAGTAGGCATACAAAGGTAAAGTATGGCAGAAGATGGGAGTAAGTGATACTCTTAAGAAGATATTGCAGAAGCATAAAGAAAGCACACTGATGGTTGTTTTCTTGTGGAGAATAGATATTCACTCGAATGTGGAGAGTGGATGGAGACTGCTTGTGAAATCATGCAGGTATTGTTTTATTTAACTCTGATTTGAGTTTTGCAGGGTAAAAGACAGATTGAATATTGATAGTTTCAGCTAATGAAGTATCTCAGCACAAGAAGATCACAGTCTTAAGAAACAGTGATGAAAGAAGCTGGTAAAGTTTCTGAGTGAAATAAGAGTGTGTCTAGAACCTAGTATTTCATTTGTGATTGAAATACAAGAGAACAATTGTGTTCTCAAAAGTGTAGATGAGTTGAAGCCTAGAAGGAGCAGAGGAATGCTCAAAGAAAGTTCCAAAAAGGGGACTGGTGGCCAAGTACAGAGGAAAGATTGGTAAGATGAGTTGTAGTAGGGATGGCTTGTTATTGCAGAGGCTTAAGTATAGTTCATATTGAGTGAGGAACTCATAGAGATAGAGGAGAAGATGACTATTGATAGTCATAGAAGAGGTTTTGAGAGAGACCAAAATAGAAGTAAAGTGAATAAAGATGTCAAAGCAGATGGCATGGATGAAGAATATGAGAGAGAAACGGATGAGATAAGAATGCAATATAATTTGTTGATAAAGTTGTTTCAGAAGAGTAGATAAGACCAAATATTTGTTTATAGAATGAGAAATAAAATGAAGTGGCATAAGCTACAAGAGAAGAGAGAACATCAGTTGAATATGTAGTTAGTGGAGGCATTGAGGAAGCTTGAGCAGATTATCGATGTTGAATTGATGACAGAGAAGCTCGAAGGAGCTGAGCTACAACAAGACAAAGTTGCGAGAGATGAACAAGTTTCTTTTGAACATGAAGATGGAGCAGTGATGTTTGAAACATCAATTGAGGCAATTGAATCTTAGGATTTTGAAATTAATAATTTGTGTATGTTTGCAGGTGATGTCAAAGAAGAAAAAGAAGAGAGGCACAATTTGACTTTTGAGACAGTTATATCTCATAGGGAAGATCATACATAGTTAAGAGGAGGTATTGTTTTTCAGCATGTTGTAAGGACTGAAAGCAGAGGAAGTTTGTCTCAAGATGATGACAAAAAGCAAGAAGAAGTAAAGAAGGATATCAAGCAACCAAGTGAAATGATTGAGGAGGTTGATAAGAATACCATTGAAGATTTTGAGTCATGTAGAGGACTTAGAACAACAAGAGGAATATTTGGTGACTAGATCGTCAAATGAGACCTTTGGGTCTTGTGATTTTGAGATTGATAATTTGACTGTGTTTGCAGGTATTGCAGAAGGAAATCCATCTCTTGGAATTGTCTTGAATGAAGTTGAGAACTGTCAAGAAAAGTATGCTGATGACTATCTTTCAGATGAAGATCAAGTTGAGTAATTTCCGCAGAAGGAGTTCATAAATTCCTTACTTAATGGAGGAAGTATCTTCAATGGAGATGAGACAGTTATGTTTCATATGAAGGAACCAGTTATTGTTGAGGATAGGGAGGAATTGGCTTATCTGATTGAACAAAGGAAGACAGTTGGACAAATATCTAAAGCTGTCACAGAGATAGAGGATCATAATTTTATTCTGATAGAGAATGAAGAAGTAGTGTCACCAAGAAATTAGACTTGTGAAAAAGAAGGAGATAGTGAGGATTATATAGAATTTTTGGAATAAGTTCCAAGTGAGATGATAGATTTATGGCATGAGTTAAGTCTTTTGGAGAATAGACTAGCAAGTCAGAGAATGAATATTCTGAATGCACAATTGAAATTGGGTAAAGCTGAGGCAGGCATGTCTCATGCTAAAGAGGAATTAGTCTTAGAACTGAAGGAAGCTGAACTGACTACCAGGATTAGTCAAAGAATTGAAGAACAATCACTGAGGGTTGTCAAGGAAGAGGAAGAAATATATGCTGGAATTGATGAAAAATATAGTGATGAGGTGTTTGAAAGGAATTAGGTAGAAAGTGAATTGCTGAACTGTTTGTTGGAAGCATCTGAGTATGATGTTTTTATCAAATATATTGAACAAAGGTTGTTTGAAGATGAGACAAAAGTTCAGAAGCAACAAGAGGGTAAAAATGTAAGGGTGGTAGTAAGAATCCAACAACTTCAAAGAGAATATAAAAAACAACAGTTTGAAGACAATTGGAAGAGTGAGTACCAATTAGAAGATAAATTGGACATGGAGATTGAAAAAATAAGAAGGTTGATGATGAAGGTGTCTCAGAAGAAGACAACAACAAGGAAGAAAATTAGCAGCAACAAGAGAAAGTAAACATAATAATGTGAGTGCGTAGCCAGTAGGGCAATGCAACATGGAGTATGAAGACCTGGAGAACAGCAACAGACAAAAACATCAACAACTAAAGACAGATTACAGAACGAATTCTGGGATCCAGGAGGACAACTATCAAAGACACGTGACCTAGATATCATGGTTATTTTCACCTGGTGAGTCTGATGCAGGAGCATTTGCTCTAAGTCAAAAGTCAAAGTAGAAATCAGACCTTAGGGTCTTGACATTTTTCCATGAAGGGATTATTGTAAAGAGACATTGTAAAATGCATGTAAAAAGTATTTTATTTCTGAGCATTGATAGGGAATATGCTTAGTGGTTAGGTGTCAATGAGTGTTGAGTCAATGTAACAAATCCCCTTAAGAAATGGGATATTAAAGAGAATATTTGTTGTTTATGCTAAGAAGATAGGAAAGTCATAAATTAGGATTTCCTTAGAATAGAAATCAGTTACAAGTTTATAGGATTTGAGTGGGGGCTGGATAAGCTTTGAATTGTATTATAAATTAATTGTAAGCTTCGAGAGAAGAGGAGGCCAAATTAAAGAAAGAAGATATGGCCTAGAGAGAGAGGCGAGAGCCAAGAGAAGGAGGCCAAATTAAATAAAGAATATTAGGCCAAGATAGTAGAGAGGAGAAGCTTGAGAGGGTTCTGTATAGAAGAGATAAAGGCCATGTGAAGGTACAACAGGAGAAAAACATAATGTTACTAGTTTTCTTGTATATGTACATTTGTTTTAGTAATGAGAAATTACATTCATGCGATTGAATTGTGTCTGTGTTATAAGCTGAGTGATCCGTAACGAGTAAATATGGTTTTTGTGTAATAAACCATTGTTATGTGAATTTTGATTAAAGAGTAAGTCTTTCTGAGTGATAAGGACCTAGTGACTGGATAGAATCTGTATGATTCCATTCTAGAGTAATTAAAATTGTGTGCAGGTCGAGAAGGAGAAAGAAATCAAAATTTTGGTTTCAGAGAAGTAATACAGAAGATAATTCTATATTCGGGATTGAGACAACTTGCAAGGTGTACGCAAGCATGAAAATTCTAAGTCGGAATGGATAAAAAAACAGAAGTTAAGGCTCATGAGAGGTTAGCGCTTTCAAATACTGAACAAGTTAAGGAAGAATAGCGAGTGCAGTAAACAGAGTTGCAGAGCGACGATAGTCGAAAACAGAGGTAAATACCAAGGTAGCAAAGTCTTTGAAAGCTTTCCAAAGGAAGGAAAGGGATGACGAAGATTAAAATTGTTAAGACCAGTTTCGAAGATGAACAGCTAAGATTACATCGCAATCGACGATTTCAGTATTTAAGTTTAAGACAACGCCCGATAAGTTGTTTTATTTGTGGTACAGTAAAGAGTAGAAGTTTCAAAGTGCAACAGTGTTAAAGTGGTGAAGTTGCGAAGTATGATAGTGTTAAAGTAGCGAAGTTGCAACGCAGTGAAGGGGAGCCACGTGTAGAGCGGAGGTCCAAGCGCATATCTCATAGCGCATGCGATATGGTATAAAGGTTAAATAGTGGAGTTATAAGGCGCGACATGTGAATTGGTAAGTTTTGTGATCTGTGAATTGGTAAGTTCTTCGATATGCAAGAAGGTGTAGCAGGACCGTTAGATCTGGGCGAGATCAATGGTGGAGATTAAATCTCACCTAGAGCGATTTCGCAAACTGGAGATTTTAGTGTTCAACGTTAAGACATCATGCAGTAAGTTATTTTTGATGTGATGCAATGCGATCACATATTGCACATGATAAGGAGTGTGTTTATTTGTAAACATTAAAATTTGCGAGTAGAGAAGTAGAGTTTGCTGCAAATTGCGAAATCACAATATTGCGAAAATTTTTGAGTTGTGAATTGGCGGGGAGGTAAGTTAATTGAGTTGTGAAGTGCTAATCGCCGTGATGTGAAACTGTTTGTGTGGGCCCATAACCCACAGGGTTGTAGTATCGTGAACGAGATGCCGTATATGTGATACGGTGAAATGTTGTGATGTGATATGGTCTGATGATACCATATGCGCTGCCGAGGTATCACAAAGCTTGGTTTAAATGTTTATTCCACGTAGAATGGGATGCAATGAGTTTTGTTAATGTTTAAAGGTTATTTGAATTAAGTGAACATATCCGAATTTGTTAAATTCATAATATATACTCTATTTTGAGTATCAGTGCTAGGAACTTGTTTTAAGTTTTTGCATATGTGGGTAAAAGTGGCCTTTTAGCTGCATCAGCCAAGTGGACCCAGTCTAGGTTAAGGGGAAGGAATTTATCAACCAATGATGATCTTAACCTAAATAAGGCAAGGGAAAAGATAAAAAATATAATTTTCGCTTGAATGTGTCAAATTAATCTTATGAGGTGATAGCCTTGGGAACACGAAGGAAAATTTTAATCCCAGACCTAGGGCTTGGGATATCTCGCAAAATCATCATCCAAATCTCTTCAAATTCAGAGTAGACCTTGAGGACACACCAACACAGTGTTTTATAGGATATTGAACTTTTTCTAGGGCTACTTTTTCATGAAATTGATGCCCTAGTTGGCCCAACTTGACTAGACCTAGAAGAGAGAGGAAAAGGTGAAGACATAGGTTTAAAGTGACCACATTTTGATGGAATAGTGCCTAATTCCTCTTGGGGATATGGAGTCAAGGAGAACTATGAATATGGATATTGTTTCTTGTTCAAGGAGGCTCTAAAAGTCAAATTCATCCAAAGTTAAGGTAAGATAAGAAAGTGACATTAAAATCTTTTATACTTCGCTAAAAATGGAGAAGGTTTGTCGAGGTAACTTCGATCTCTAGGACAATTAATTCATCAAACATGGTCCATACATAGAGGCAAGATAAATAGAAACATAATTCCACATTGATGTTGTACATGCATGCAATAATTAGCCCTAAAATAAAGAAAATCTCATGATTAATGTATCCAACAAAGTAAAAAAAAAATAACATCAAAATTGTACTTACATGTAAGAATATATCCAACCATTAACACAGTTGAAATATAAGAAGCTCCAAGATAAGAAGACCCAATCCACACATCAAAATTCACCCATCATCCAATAATATCTTCTAAGAAGAAATGCGAAGTTCTCAAGAGAGAGAATGATCCAAGTCAAGTGATGATCCAAAATGAATTCATGTGACACCTTATTTATACACTCATTAGGAGTTAAAATTACCGAATTGGTCTTACATTAGCCCCTAAAATAAAATAATGTGAAAATTAACTAACTTTTGCTGACAAGCCCACCAAACTAACTCACAAATTAAATAATAAGCCTCTCAATAGGTCAAATAATAATCTATGCATGTGTTAGGGCCTTCCAAGAGGCCCGATGAGGTCCATATGTGCAACAATTATGAATAGGACCCTCAAAAGTGATGGACTATGGCATGGTCCCTTGTTCTCCAAACAATAAACCTGTGGTGCTCCTGGTGGGTGTGGGTTCACACTAATGACCTCATGGGTCTCCAAGTAAGTCGAAGATGCCTGTAGACCATATGTAAGGGTTGTGATGAGGGAATAAATGATGCCACATAAACATAGAAGTCCTGGATCACGTGCCAAATGTATGGTGCAATCGTGGGCCAGTTGGGCATAGTGTACTGGGTGCATCTTCCTTGTCCAATAGGTGGATATCGAGAAATATATGAACATCTCTATGGATCCTTGCGGTTTTTTCTATTGTTGTGGAGGCCCATGGCTCTCTACACATACCCCACAAGTGCCAATGTAACCCTTTGAAAAGTTAGGACCCCGTATAGGGAGACCAAACTCAGGATGGAACCATCTGAAATCGTGCATAATATCCAATTCATTCCCTAGCCTTCCAGCACAACAAGTCATTAAAGTAATAAGGTAAAAGATCTTACAAACCATGGAAAGAATGTGGACACTTCATAATGGAATTCCCTTCCATAATGGGGCTTTGGATGGTGCTAATGTATCCAAGCTCCAAAGGGGGTTAGCCAGTGACCTTATTAGGTTGTTTCTACCTTTAGAGGGGATAATATGTCTAAGGTACATCCCTCAAATGATGGTGGCATGTGATAAAGAGGTGAATGGAATAGGGAATGAGAGAGGCAATCTTGGGCCACATATCAAGGTATAAGGATAGATAGAAGAAGGGAAGCCCACACCTACGTATATAATGTATAGGAGGGAGAAATCGTGGTACATGAGGTTCCCTGACCTTGATTTTTCCACCCTTCTTTATATGCCTTTTAATTTTCTGATTATTCTCTGATTAACTCCTTGGGGCTCAAAGGATAAGAGAATGTTATGAAATATATAATAGTGCATTGTTACACTAAAAATTGTCACCTTGACATTATGTTGACTGTATGAGCTCATTAAACACTCATACATGCCTCCTTTGCAAGTCTTACAACCTTTGCTCCTCATGTCAAGCCCTGAAACTGAAGGAAAAACCCTTAAAACTCAAAAAATCCTTGGGTACGCAGGTAACATGAAGCCTGCCTGCATTCCTAGCTAGGGTACACAGGTAATGTGAAGAGTAACTGCGTTCTACAACGCAGTTTTCCAGTGTTATGCCTGCAGAACCCCTGTAAGATAAAAAAAGCGTGAAATTAAACTGAAAAAGTTGAATTTTGGTCAATTCTAGAAGGTTCTAGATGATATTTTTTGGGGATGAGTACGCTTTGGTAAGGTGCATGTATCCCACACCTTAAGGAACTAATCTTTTGATGTGAGGAGCCTATCCCTTTGAAGGAGGATTCTATCCCTTTAAAGGTGGAATCCTAACCTCCTCATCTGTTCTATAAAAGGAGGCGTTGAGTAGCCTCAAAGGGTTAAGTGAAGTTAAGAATATTTTTAAGAAAACTAATGGAGGATTGAAGAAGTTAAGTTAAGATTTTTGAGTTGAAGTGATGTTGAGATTTAGACTTCTTTCTGCTAAGCTTTTGAGAGGAAATATCACATACCTCTTTTTGCTCCTGAAGGAAGAGTGCAAGACTTATCAAAATAGAGGAGATTCCTGCTTCGGACCTCGGGAAGGCCTTTTGAACATCAAGGTTAAGGTTGTAAGGTTCTTCTGTTATTTTAACATTAATACAATCAAGTTCTGTTTTTCTCAATAAATTGTCGTTCGATTGTTTATTTCAATAAGTTGTCGTTTGATCGTTTATTTCATAGATTCCTTGATCACTATGATAGGTATGTTTTATAATTATTTTTTATATAGGCGCTATTGATATTTTCTTGTTTGTGATTGCAGATCGACGAAAGATGATACTTTCTTGCGACAAAAGAGCTCTTGTTGCGACGAAGGATTATTGATGCGATGGAAGCACTACGACTGCAAATAAGCATTTGGATCCAAGGTAGGATCTGTTAGACACGGTCCTGTCAGTCCCTGGTCATAATCAAATTCTCCAAATTTCATTTCCCGTCACTGGCAGTCATTAAATGCCATTTTGATCAAAAGAGTCATTTTAATTCTTGAGTCTAGGGTTTTGTCTTCAGAAGTGCTTCAATAACATGTGCAAGCCAGAGGAAGTTTCAGTGAGTTAGTATTTCAGGAGTTTCAAAGATCAAAAGGATGATTCTTCTCCAAAACCCTGTTTTGGAGAAGAAATTTTTAGCTTAGTTGTTTGTAATAAGTGTATTTTTAAAGGTCTTTCATCATGAAAAGTTTCAAATACAGGCCTTGGTCGCTTTATTATCTTCAGCAGCTCCTATCCTTGCAAAACAATCAACGAGGAAGAAATCATTTCAACTAAAGAAGGTCCAGGAGAAAACAAGTAAAATAGAGTTTCAAATGATCTGCAGCACCGGTAGAACCGTTTTTGTTGAAGTGCCTACTGACTGTAGTTAAGTCAGAAAATCTGAAGATCATTGATTGATGCGGTGATGCTATGACTTGGAGAAAGCCATAAATGTCACCAGCTGCTAATGTGAGAGGGCACAATTGCATTTTGAAGCTGAAACTGTGAAAAGTCTTCTCACAGTACCTATCAGATTAATCATTCATTTGAATATCATAAAGGCAATGCCAGCAGTCAATTCGCACCGCTTGAGTTCAAGTCTTCAGCAGGACAAGTCCTCTATTCTACATTCAGTCAAATGGAATCGAATAATATTGGATGAGACTCATTTTATCAAGGAAGCTGTAGCTGTTGTATTGGAGATCCAGGAGTTTGTATTGCAGCCATATCGTGCCCATTATTACAGTCCTTACATTTTCTCTTATGTTAGTAATGAAACGCTTTGAGAAATTGCAGTTGCTTGTACAGTTTTCTGTTTTATGGATGCAGCCATAGTTCATAAAGAAGAAAATTCACATGCAATTATTGTTGATGGAATGTCGCTTGGGCTTGTTTTCTTGGACAACAACCTTAAACAAATGTTTTTAACATTAGCTCTTTAGTGATTTGTTGTCGGGTTTCTCCAAAACAGAAAGCACTCGTGACATGATGGCCATAAAATTTGTTTAGCTATTGGTGATGGTTCAAATGATGTTGGTATGATTCAGAAAGCAAAGATTGAAATGGAGAGTTGAAGGGCCAAAACTCGTTTTCAAAACTGAAGACCGGAGCTGGAAGTGCGCGCTACCCATATGAGGCGCGCTACCCACTTAACCGCCCCCAGCCCTTTGCAGATAACATGGGCGCTACCCATATAAGGCGCGCTACCCGTTGGGTAGGTGCGCTACCCATACAGAGACAGAGCTAAAAAATATTTGTCTTGCGCCCAGTTTCGTATCAAACGCCACGATCAGCTTGCAAGAGGAAGTCGACGCACCAAACTTTCACACAATATTATTTTTGTAGTAGCTGAAGTTGCTCCATACTAAAAAACACGAGGTCTTGGAGATGTCTGTGGTTCTCTACCTATTGCCCTTGCTACTCGAGGCCATCGTGTGATGGTAATATCTCCGAGATATATGAACGGTGTGACAGATAAGAAGTACAGTGGGGCTTTTGATGTTCAGTGTCGCACCAAAATCACGTGCTTTGGTGGGGAACATCAAGTCGCATTTTTTCATGAGTACAGGGCAGGCGTTGATTGGGTATTTGTTGATCATCCTTCGTATCACCGGCCTGGCAATCCATATGGTGATAATTTTGATGCTTCAGGCGATAGTTCCGCTTCACTCTTCTGTGCCATGCTGCGTGTGAGGCTCCTTTAGTATGTGGACCAGAGCCTGCTATATGCTGTCAATTCGACTTTGGTAGGATGCTTGGTTTTGGTTATGGAGTTTGCCCATGGGGTTACAATCTAGTTGAGACTTTCTCTGTGAATGTGCAGTACTTATTGAAGATAGGTTTGATAAAGGAAGGATACCAGTTGACTCCCTTTAGACGTGTAGAGGAGCGCTATGGTTCTATATTGCTGGACATGTTTTGAATTGTTATATATTGTTCGCGGTGTCGTTGAACAGCTGAAAGACAAGCAACGATATTCATATATTGTTGTTTGGAAAAGTTCGTTGCATATGTTTGAAATACACAGATGTATTTATCTCAGGATTGATAATAAGGAGAGTCAGAGTCAATGTTCTGTTTCTTCCAACAAATAAATCGAAATGAAAGTGGCATTATGTTTTATATCCTAGGTGGCAGTCATTGCGCTATTTGGGCAGTCGATTCATCTTCAGGTCTAAAGAGCATATGTGGCGGTTTGACCCATATTTTAGCATTAAATTATTGGGGACCTCTCCCAATTTCTGTAAAGTGGCAAACTTATCTCCAGAAATTTGAGGGCAGTTGCGTAGGAATGTTTAAAGTGGCATTCAAAGGTTCGATTACCTATTTTTGTCTTTAGCTAGTCTACGCTCCAGGATTAGTTTTCATGGGTCATTAGAAATCCTCAAGCTGGAATAATGGGAGGCTTTTCTATCTTTAGAGCAGATGGAGTATTCTTTTCTATCTTCATGGCTTCAGTTGAAACAACGCCCTTGTTCTTGGGTTGATCTGTTTTCTTCTAGCATAATTTATTTAATGTATTAAAAACCACTAGAGGGGAGAGTTCTGAGAGGTGTGTGGAGGAGAAAAACAGTGTTTCATTGTACAGTTCTGGCTGGAGATTAATGAAATGATGTAGCTCTGTTTCAAGAGATCCCTGTGGTAATAACTTAGCATTGTGTTTCTTCCTTTGTTTTCATATGTGTCTTGTAATGTTTTGCAGTTCATTCGTAATCGTTTTCTGTTGAACGCTTTTAAGTAGAAGGGCAGAATTCAGCTCGCTGCTCTGCCTTGGGAAAGTGTTCAAGTTCTATGTTTTCTTCCGTCTGAAAAGGATTCATGATTTCATGCCCTTTTCAGCTTCTTAAACATTCTTTACACTCCATATAATTTTGATGCTTAAGCTCTTGCCTATCTTGCCTCATGAGATAATCTGCCTTTTTCATTTAATTTCCCTGCTCTTGCTGTTCTTGATCCCACACAGCCCAGAAAACCCAATCATTTATTAAAAACCCCTTTCTTATCTCTTTACTAGCCTAAAATCAGTATTCATTGTTCATTATAAGTCATCTCGCACCCTATTGTTCATTTTATCGAGATCGACTGGAGAGAGCCCTCTCCTGTCCTCGTAGGGCTAGCTACGAGGCTAAGCTTGGTTTGATGTTGCCTCGAGTTTTGCCTTCCTCAGCCCGAGGCAAAATCGAGCGCTAACAGGATCGACACCTTCATAGCATTTATTTGTAAAACGAATATATTTAGAGAAAGACAAACTTAGTTGTTTGTTTGTTGCTAGATTGTCTTCTGACACTAGGGAGATCGGTCTTGTCCGCAAGAACGATTTATCCGGCCAACAAATTGGCGACTCCACTGGGGAAAGAACTTGTTTTTTTTGGTTCTCTTTTATTTTGATTTGAGGAAAAGTTTTTCCTGGTTTTTGATTGATGGATATCTGCCTGGGTAGCTTAGGCTTTCTCTGTTTTTGAAAATTTTGAAATCTTTTAAGTTTTTCTTGAACTTTTCTGGGGACCACACTTTGTTCTTTTTCACAGTGCGGGCAGTTTCGCACTTTCCTTAAGTAAACAGTGCGGGACCGCATCTGTTACTTCTGGGACCTGCCGACCTTGTTAAAAGTCTTGAAAAACTTAGATTTCTTCTTTCAGTTTAGTTTAGATTTAATTTAGGATTCTTAGCATCTACCCAGATCTGTATTTTTCTGTCAAAAATCTCTTGTTTATGAGTTTCTTTCAGCAAATTCTTCATCTCATCAATCTCCATTAAGTTAATTGGGTGTTTTGAGTCTCTTTTTTGAGAAATTATTAATTTGATTTCCTTTGGTCATTAATTGAAGGTTTGTCTCAGTCTTTTCACAATTTTGCATCTTTTTGCTTTTGTTTTTGCAAAAAAATTTCCCCCTCATTCGCCGGGGGGGGGGGCTAAATTGTGTATGAGTGTTAATCGCCTTTGAGTGTTTTTTGATCTTTGGAACTCTCACCCGATTTTCTTGACTTCCACTTGATTGGTTCTTATATTACATTAGAATCATCTTGTGTTTGAGAATTCTCTTGCATAGATCACATTTGCATAATTAGAATTCTCATTTTCAGAATATGAATGAAAAATGTGCATAGATTACGTTTGCATACTTTTCAAGTGAATTGTGCATAGATCACAACTGCATAGTTTACATTATGAAAAATAAATCGTAGATTTAGATCAGTTTTCTTTGATTTAAATTTAGATGTTTTTATGCTTGTTTTAAAAAACACAAAAAAAAAAAATTGGGATTGATTTGCATTAGTTTTTCTTGATGAAATTAGTGCATTAGAGAATTTGTTAATTTTCTCTTAGTGATCAATTTTTTGCATTGTTGGAAGTGGATGGAAACTCTCTCCTTACTTTAGTTAGGATTCATCGAATTGAAAAGATTACATTATCATATTCGATTGCATTCAGTTTTGGTTCGGGTCATAACACCATTGATTTCATATCCATTTACCCTTTTGAGTAATAACAGCCTAAATAACACAACGCTTAATTAAAATTCATCTAGTAATTTTTACATTTCTAGGGCTCTTATCACCAACATAGCTTAGGCTAGTATCTTGGAGTAGGGAGTAATTAACTCTCCAAGGTAGTAAAACAAACAAGTAGATAAATCTTGCGGTAGGAAATAAATCCAATTGTAATTTGTACAATCTGGGAAGCTTCTCTTAAAGAAGTCAATCATGAGATCATGTCCGAACCTTTGAGACAATCAATTCTGTTTCATTGGGGAAGATAGAAGATTTTGCGCGCATTACAAACGGTAAACCTCGGATTAACCATTGTCGAGGAGCCTGGGGTCACTTGTCGGTAAAACTTGGATTAACCATGTCGAGGAAACTTCAAGGGTATTGAGCTTTGTTACTCTGCCCTTGCGCGTGGGATCAGATCGTAGACTGTTCCCCTAGTTGTATTTGTTACTGTTGGTAACCTTAGTGTCCATAAGCTTAAGATTATTTCCTAAGGTGACAGTGAAGGAAAGATCTCACTGTACCTGGAGCAGACGTCGACTAGACTCACTTGGACTCTCTGGGGGGTTCTCTTCACTTGAGATGGTTTTGTGAAGAAACTTGTGCCAGTCTGTTTCATTAAGCAGGTTGTCGGGGTAACTGTTCCAACCGCCCTTTCTGTATTAAATTCTACGATGTTGGATTTCATCACCAACTAGTGTTTTTAGTACGGGAAGTTACTGTTTGTGTGTGGTTTGACTCCTAGATTTGATAGCGCGTGTTAATTTTTTTGTTTTTACTTTTAGAGACCATAGGTGTGAATTGTGAATTTTAATTGTTAGGTGTGAATTGTTAATTTTAGTTTTAAATTGTTAATAAAATTCACTGAAGTTGAATATAATGGCAACTGTTCCGGAATTTACCAACCAAGGAACCCCTCTTAACGAGAATCCTAGTACTTTTCCTTCCTTTGGAAATGTTGGTCCTCCTTATATTTACTTTGTCATTACCTGGATTTACAATAGGTTTATCGATATGGTTATTTTCAACTTCGTTGGCCCCGAATACTCCAATTGTTCCACCTCAACCGGATGCTTCACAGAGTTCACCATCTCAACATCACCAACCTTCTGTTGATCCTTTACCTTCTTCACCTAATATTTCTTCCTCCATTTCTTCCTCTTCGCTTGGTAAAAGCCTTGATGCTAGTAACCAGGTGGCTAAGAAGAAGAAGAAAGGGAAGAAGAAGAAGAAGAAGAAGCAAGATAAGAAAGAAGTCAACCAACCAACCATGGATGTAAGTGTTAGTTGTGTTGAGGAAACCTCCAACATGCATCGTAAACCAAAATACCCTTACAGGCTTTGTAAGGGTGACCACTTCCTTATCAATTGTCCTGGTATTCCAAAGGTCTTGGAAGTATGGTCAGAAAAATCTCATCAACTTTCCATTGATCCATCAACCAGTGATAGTCAGGTTCCTGGGAAAAAGGGTAAAGTTAGGTTTCCTTGTAAGTTATGCAAAGGGAGTCATCAAACTCACATTTGCCCTCACATGGATGAAGCCTCAAAATTGTTGGAAAACCTTCCTGTTCCACAGCAAGAATTTCCAACTGGTTACCGTAAACTTTCTCCCAACCTACCGTCAACTGACGGAGTGATTGATCTAATTTCAAGTACGGTCGATCCCACTCTTCCATTGAAGAGTGAAACTCATATCACTCAGGTTGATGATCCATTAGTTGATCAAGTGGTCGATTCGATTTCACATTCGGTCGATCCCATTCTCCCTGTAGAGAATGAACTTCATACCGCTCAGGTTCTTCTTGTTACATCGGATTCTTCTACGCTAGGGGGTATTTCACCTGTTTCTACAGAACCCCCTCCAAGTACTGAGGTCTTTTCCTTTGATTGGAATAGACTGACAGAACCTCGTCTTCCTTCCTCCATCCCTTTCCAAATCATTGTGAATTTTGGTGGTAGGGACATACACCGCACACAGGTAGATGAAGGTGCTTCTGTTAGTATTTTATCCTCAACTGCTTGGAAAGCTTTGGGTTCTCCTCAGCTTGTGCCTATTACGCAGAATCTGAAAGCTTTTAACAGAACCATTAGTGAACCTTTAGGGATCCTTCCTAATTTTTCTATTACTTTGGAAGGTAAAACTGTCTGTATTGATCTTATGGTAGTTCGTGGTCCCTTGGGTTTAAATTTACTCCTTGGGTGAGACTATGTCTATGCAATGAAAGCTGTCGTATCGACACTCTTTCGCGTGATGTATTTCCCTCACAATGGCAATATTGTGACTGTAGACCAGCTTTCTTTCCCTAGTCTTGTTTCAACTACCAATAATATGACACCCCTAAATTTTCCTATTTCTAAAGTAGTATCTACCCCGCCACGGGTTAATTATGTGGCAACTAGTCCCATGTTTTCAGTTACCGATGGAAGCGAGCCTCTCACTGTTTGCTCGACTTTCTTTGACTTAGATCCGATAATTGACATGGAAAACTCTATGGGATTATTTGAACATGATGTTCTTCTCCCTTTTGAGTCCTTTGAAATGTGTTCCTTCCATAGAACTATTCTTCCATTTGACGAAGACCTCTTGGAAGCCATGATCAAGGTGTGTCCATTGACATGTGTTTCTTCCAGTTGGAAGCCATGATCAGTCTCCGAGGAGAGTTCCTTTTACTGTGTCAACCTCGTTAAAAAATGAATCAGTGATTGAGGAGAGTTCCTTTTACTGTGTCAACCTCGTTAAAAAATGAATCAGTGCGTCTGAGGATAGTTCCTTTTACTGTGTCAACCTCGTTAAAAAATGAATCAATCGCCAGAGGATAGTTCCTGTTACTGAGTCAACCTCATTAAAAAATGAATCAGGTATGAGGATAGTTCCTTTTACTGTGTCAACCTCGTTAAAAAATGAATCAGTGGCTGATGAGGATAGTTCGTTTTACTATGTCAACCTCGTTAAAAAATGAATTAGTGAGTCTTAGGATAGTTCCTTTTACTGTGTCAACCTCGTTAAAAAATGAATCAGTCGGCGATGAGGATAGTTCTTTTCCTGTGTCAACCTCATTAAAAAATGAATCAGTAGGTAGATTGTAGAGATTAGATAGATAGATTAGAAATAAGTAGTTTCAGAGGATAGTTCCTGTTATTGAGTCAACCTCGTTAAAAAATGAATCAGGTGTGAGGAAAGTTCCTTTTACTGTGTCAACTTGGTGTTGGTCTGAGGATAGTTCCTGTTATTGAGTCAACCTCGTTAAAAAATGAATCAGGTATGAGGACAGTTCTTTTCCTGTGTCAACCTCGTTAAAAAATGAATCAGTTGGTCAGAGGATAGTTCCTTCTACTGAGTCAACCTCATTAAAAAATGAATTAGGTATGAGGACAGTTCTTTTCCTGTGTCAACCTCATTAAAAAATGAATCAGTAGGTTATGTAGGTAGATTAGAAATAAGTAGTTTATGAGGATAGTTCCTTTTACTGTGTCAACCTCGTTAAAAAATGAAACACGTTGTCATGAGCATAGTTCTTTTCCTGTGTCGAGCTCGTTAAAAAATGAAACAAATCCTCCCCTAATTGAGTCGAGTCTTTGAATAGACCTCGTAAATGTTAAAGTAATATATTTAGGTTAGTTTTAGGTCTGGTCTTTCATATGATCTCGTAAATGAACCTTCATTCCATCCAGCTATTAATTACCAGCAGTGTATCTAGTTGAATGAAATGAAGCTGGGGGGGCATGCACTCTAGCGATTGCGCCAAGGGGCATCGAAACCTGATTGAACTTCATCTCTTTGTTTTAAACTTGTGTAAAAATGAAACCTGCGAAGCATAGTTTCTGTTTCAAGCTTTTGAAAAAATAAAACCTATCTTGAGTCAATTTCGGTTATTTTCAAGACTCGTTAAACTCATGAGAGCTCCGAGATTATTTTGCTATCTTTCATTCTCGTAAAAAACATGAAAATGTCGAGTTCTTTTTTGTCTTTCTTTTTGCTATTAAATCGGCCCGTAGAATTATATTTTTTATCTAGTTTTCGAACTCCTAAAACACGAAAAGTGAAAATACATGAGTACATTTTTATCCCTTTCGAACTACGTTAAAATTTATGAAAACGTATGCGATATACTTTTATCACTATGAGACTCTTGAAAATTACGAAAAAGCGAAACCTTGGAGGTTATATCTCCATTACCTGAACTCTTTAAAAATGAAAAGATTGCTGAGTACTTGACTATTCGAACTCGTTAAAGTAAATGAATGATCGTCCCTTCAGTATAAGTTTACCCCTTTTACGGACTAAAAAGGACTATTTACGAAAAATGTATACGTTGACTAATTACGGTCAATAGAGTTCTCTCCCACATTATTTTATCCTTTTTCGAGCTCGAGAGACTAAATTTACGAAAAAGTACCCCAATGGAGTCTTCTTAATTTTTATTTTTTTGACTTCCTAAAATTGAAAAAACACTGAGTTTCTCCTATACTGGACTCATTAAAATTTAACAGTAAAGGACTTGTTCAATTTTAAACAGGAACGAACCAATCCTTATTAGGGTTCGAATCTTAAACTAAGTTGGACTCATCCTAAGGATGATCTTATAAACAAGCAAATGTTATCCTCCTCAAGCTTGTCAAAAATAAAGAGGTACTTGCCAGAAATGGTGGGGGAAAAGAGAGAAAAATGAACCTGTTTGTTACATTTTGATTTTTGGAAAACCGTTAACCACTCTTGAACATGACACTTTTTGTCCACCTGGGTTGGGAAAATCCTTTGCCTAATAGTTAATCAAACCACATTGAAAGTCTTCAGCCAGTTTCTGGGTATTAGCTTTGGGTCAATTGTCACCAAGCCATCTGCAGTGTCGTTATGTGTTCAAGAGGACAGTTCAAATAAACCATTCATTTGCGAAATATTTGTCATCCATTTTGACCATCCCTGAGTCAATCCTTGCCAATATATTTTCAAAACGTGATCTATGATTTCGTGTTGTGGCCTTGCCTACGACGGATCAATTTCTATCGACGACAGCTCATTATCTAGGAAGTTGATCCAGAAATCGTCAGTACCTTGAAATCTGCATGCCTCGATGGCAGGTTTCTCACCTTCGACGACAGGTTGCATCATTGACCTTCGATCGAATGATTCCGTGACATGTTCGACTTCAGCTCATTCATTCACATTTCATGGATTGTACTGAGTAATTTGAGAGCCATTGACATTACTGGTGGTTTCTCTCACACTTGTTAACAGTTCACATCATTGACTGGTAATCAAGTGGTTTCTACCATGTTTGACTTCAACACATTTATTCACATGGATAGAATCGTACTAGTTCGAGATGCGGAAATCAAGACCCTGGATCTAGTTTCCACCATCCAGGCTGCGAGGAATTTTGTTATCATTTATACAGTAGACTATTCATAGACAGATGGCTGCGTCCATACTGTGTCTACACATGTCTATATTGTGATGTATTCAAAATCATTCCTGTATCAGAACAATTTAGAGTTAGTTTCTAGTTAGTTTTGATCTGAGTATGGGAATGCCTACCTCAGCGATGATATGATTACATATATATATATTTTGCATTGAATGTTTTGACAGGTTCCGACCGGGGTGTCCACAGGATGATCCTTGAAATGATAAAGTACTTCACTCTTCATATATGACAGACTTCATCTTCATCTATTCCAGACTTCGCACTTTAGGGGGCAATCTGTTACACTAAAAATTGTCACCTTGACATTATGTTGACTGTATGAGCTCATTAAACACTCATACATGCCTCCTTTGCAAGTATTACAACCTTTGCTCCTCATGTCAAGCCCTGAAATTGGAGGAAAAACCCTTAAAACTCAAAAAAGCCTTGGGTACACAGGTAACATGAAGCCTGCCTGCGTTCCTAGCTAGGGTACGCAGGTAATGTGAAGAGTAATTGCGTTCTAGAACGCAGTTTTCCAGTGTTATGCCTACGGAACCCCTGTAAGATCAAAAAATCGCGAAATTAATTTAAAAAAGTTGAATTTTGGTCAATTCTAGAAGGTTCTAGATGAGATTTTTTGGGGATGAGTACGCTTTAGTAAGGTGCATGTATCCCACACCTTAAGGAACTAATCCCTTGATGTGAGGAGCCTATCCCTTTGAAGGAGGATTCTATCCCTTTAAAGGTGGAATCCTAACCTCCTCATCTGTTCTATAAAAGGAGGCATTGAGTAGCCTCAAAGGGTTAAGTGAAGTTAAGAATATTTTTAAGAAAACTAATGGAGGATTGAAGAAGTTAAGTTAAGATTTTTGAGTTGAAGTGCTGTTGAGATTTAGACTTCTTTCTGCTAAGCTTTTGAGAGGAAAGATCACATACCTCTTTTTGCTCCTGAAGGAAGAGTGCAAGACTTATCAAAGTAGAGGAGATTCCTGCTTCGGACCCCGGGAAGGCCTTTCGAACATCGAGGCTAAGGTTGTAAGGTTCTTCTGTATATTTTAAGATTAATACAATCAAGTTCTATTTTTCTCAATAAATTGTCGTTCGATTGTTTATTTCAATAAGCTGTCGTTTGATCGTTTATTTCATAGATTCCTTGATCACTATGATAGGTATGTTTTATAATTATTTGTTATACAGGTGATATTGATATTTTCTTGTTTGTGATTGCAGATCGACGAAAGATGATACTTTCTTGCGACAAAAGAGCTCTTGTTGCGACGAAGGATTATTGATGCGATGGAAGCATTACGACTGCAAATAAGAATTTGGATCCAAGGTAGGATCGACACCTTCATAGCATTTATTTGTAAAACGAATATATTTAGAGAAAGACAAACTTAGTTGTTCGTTTGTTGCTAGATTGTCTTCTGACACTAGGGAGATCGGTCTTGTCCGCAAGAACGATTTATCTGGCCAACATGCATACCCCCTTTTTTGTGGGGTGGTTTAGTGTCGTCCAGGGGTTGGGACAATCATGGGTTCATAAATGATAAAGGAGGCTCATCTAGGGCCTATGGAACCAGGGTGATGGCCATGGGTATGGGGTAGAGCTTATGTATTGGATTTTTCCCACATGATAACTATGTTTGTCCCGACCATATTTTGCGTCTTGTGGTACATTTTCCTATTGAATGTGGCCATTTATGTTTTTAATTTTTCTTTTTAGCTACTTCAACCTCCATGGCATCATTCCCAGCCTGACCCAAGGTGGGGAAAAGGGAGTGGGGAGGCTAACCTTGAGTGGACCCAGTGAGAAAATGTGCACCCAGGTGGGAGATATGATGAATGGGGGTATAGTAAGTGGAAGGGGAGTGGTATATGTGGATAAGGGAGTGGGACCATGCAACCAAAGTCGGGGTTCCCCAAGTATTACCACCCTAAAACCAAATGGTCAGTAAATGAGATACAATGTGACTAAAATACAAGGGTAACATCCAAAATAGGTCAAGGGGACATAAGCACAAACTAAGCCCACTCTTTCTACCGAATCCCCCCATTAATCCATGCAGAAAATTTTCCATGATAAGTAAACCCAATAACTCAATTACCAATTGACAAGACATACCTTTGGGTTTGGGAGGCCCACCTTCAAACATACGATCAATACATATGGGTGAGGGACAACATGTTTGGCTCAGGTGGCAAAGAAATGGCACAACGAGCTAGTTGAGGGATGTAAGGAGCTGTTGGCTATCGATTGAGGACCATCATTGAGAAAAATTTCTCCTAGGGATATCACACACGAAGTGGTGCGTAAAATATAGATCGAACTAGGACATGATCTCTTGAAGAAATGGGCAAAGCTAATCGAATGGGAGGTCACGAGAACTCCAACAATATCTTGGTCAGCGTAGAACTTCTATCTGCACATATCAATGAGTAAAATCACGGGGAAGCATGTTTTTCATGGTTTCTTATCATCACCCATGCTTAATGTTTGGGACTTGAGATGAGCTTGGCTTATCTTCTTCACTTTTCTTTCTAGGAAAAGGTTTCCCCTTCAGAATGTAGCTCGAATTTTGGTCCTTCTACAATGCAATGATTTTGTTCATAACTATCCTATCTCATGAATGGACCTCTCCAATAATATTTTCCATTTTGTTTAGGATAACTAGAAGGGTTTATTCATGTTGTTCCTTTTACTTCTCCTTCTTGGCCCCAGTTTTGGTTTTTGGGAGGCCATTGGCCCCCATTATTGAGATACAAAGTTTTTCTTCAACTTGCATTGCCATTTCTTTAGCTTCGACCAATATGGAGGGTTATTCTATCCCTTAAGTCATAACTTAGGTGGCCCCTTACGACTTTGAAATTTTTTTCAAGGATGTTGGAATTAGAGGGTTTTAGGTGATCAAGGATATCTCGGACAACCCTATAAATTTTTTGAATGAATATACGGATGTCTTCCCTTCCCCTTTAAATGATAGAACTTTTCAATGTTGAAGGTTCCTTGGGCATTGCAAGATCACATCTTCATGAGTAGGTCCTCAAATTCATCGTAATATTCAATGCACCCTAGGGGAATGCTAAGGTACCATTCTCTAGCTTGTCACTCGAGTGATAAATCAAAGAGCATCATGAGCCTATCTTCATAAAAAATCATCCCAAGGGACATGCCAATAGAATTATTCAAAAAAGTAACAGGTACTCATAGTGGCATCCCCTTTGAACTTGGGTAACCATCGGTTGTATTTCTCAGGTAATGGCTTGGGAACATCACTCAATTTCAAAGGAGCAAATACACTGACCATATGTATTTCACTTTTGGTCATCTTGTGTTTGTTAGTGGTAGAACTAGTTTCCATCACTAGGGTGGGATCACTGATCTTTTCAAATTTTGGGAGAAGAGCAGTTCCAACAGGTGATGGATCATGTCCCTTCCTTTTTATAGCAACCCTAGTTAAAGGGGGAATATTGACAAATTCAAGGAAACTAGGGTTTTGACCATGATTGGAGTTGCTAGAGGAATAATGAGATTGACATTAATGAATCAATTCCTTAATGTTTCTCTAGGGAGGCAGACCTGCTTCCTCCCCGACAATAATGCCAGAAATGTTACCACTCAAACGAGTAGGGGACCTAAAATGGATTCCTAAGAGGTCAAGTGATAGGTCAAGGGAAACGAAGGAGAGTTATCCCGCTATCACCATAACTAAGACTCCATGCTCTTTACAAACTTTCACCGATGGGAGGAGGCCTGGTATTTAGGAAGTCACTTATAAAGGATGGATCAACAAATATATGTGAAGTTGCCTCAAAGACCCTTTCCGTAGAATGGGATTAAGAATGGATCTTGCTTGCTTTTTAGCAAGGTAGAATATTTTATAGGGAAAGGAGGTGAGTATTTTAGGGTTAGGTCAAAGGAATATGACTTGTAAATGATTTTCGAAATCCCTAAATAATTTGTAATACTTGGATTTCCCAGTTACCCTTAATGAATTGTCTTTGATAAGGAATGGGACCACACAGGTGCAAGTTGACCCAGTCTAGGTTAAGGGGAATTTATCAAAACAAGATTTTTCACTTGAATGTGTCAAATTGATCCTTTGAAGTGCTGGCATTGGGAACATGAGGGAAAATTTTGATGTCAGACCTAGGTCTTGGGATGTCTCGCAATCCAAATGTCAGAATCTATTCAAATTTTAAGGAGACCTTGAGGACACGTCATCATAATAAGGGATAGGAGATCAAAATTTTTCTAGGGCTACTTTGTCGAGAAATTGATGTCCTAGGTGTACCAACTTGGCTAGACCTAGAAGAGAGAGGAAAAGGATAATAAATAGGTTTAAAGTGACCACCTTTTGATGGATCAATGCCTAATTCCTCTTTGGGACATGGATTCAAGGAGAAATATGAAGATGGATCTCGTTGCTTGTTCAAGCAGGCTCTTAAAGTAAACTTCGTACAATGTTAAGGTAAGAGAAGAAAAGTGAACTTAAAAGTGTTTATGCTTCTGTTGAGTCCCAATTTTCCATAATTTTGACACCTTTCATAGAACTTACCTCTCCCATTCTAAACTCTCCTTGACCCCTAATATGATTATTTCGGTTATATCATCTAGGTTTTTTGGCCAAAAGGGTGTTATATGCTTGAGGTATGCAAATTAACATAAAGAGTGTCATTTTACCTTTAATCTTAAGTATTCCTTAAACTAGTTGTTTCCTTGTTGAATTATCATGCCCACTGATCTAGAAACCTTATGCAAATTTTCTTTGATTCAAAACAGCTCTGAAATTCCCTGAAGATAGCTGTGCGGTCGTATTTCTTGTAAACGTTCCAGAATTCCTGTAGATACGGATTTCCTACGATCGCCCAGATTTCCTGCAACAAAATTAACAGTTAGCTATGTTCCACTCATTTCCAAATCAAACGAGAACATGGGTTTTTTGTCGAATTCGTCATACATGGACGTTGTCCTATTTCCTATTTCAAATCCACCTTCGAAAACACCCAGATCCACATACGTCTTCTTGTTGGCTGCATGAGGAGCAACTCTAGCTATGTAACAAAATTTGTCTAATCCATGCTTTCAGTCATAGATTAGACCCAACATAGATAATTTTGACAAGTTTGTACTTGTGTTGATAACTAATAGCTCAAATTAGTAGCTTTCCTCATTCGAGCCAAATATGGGCTTTCAAACTTGTATAAATTTGATTATGTTCTATGTTGCAAGGGGTTGGGTTGGGTTTTGTTGATATCATATATCAGATTGTAATCGGCTTTAATATTTCTAGATTAATATAATGTTTGATGTTATGTAAATTCTACTGAGAAGGCCTCTTTAATATTGAAGGGGTTGTGAGTGAGGGAAGGCCCCATTTTCTCACAACTCCCTTAGTTGCAGTGTGCGTGTGCATTTTAATTTATGTTATGCAGTAATCATTCATCTACACAGTTAATGTACTATTTCTGAAGTTTCAACAACAATTACCAATTGATTGAATGATTAAGTTTCTATGTTAAATGTGTGGATTTCATTTAATCAAGTTCGATTTACATTGTCAAGTTGATTTCTTTCTTGCTATAAGTTTGATCTTTTATCTTTTCTGATCACATCAAAAATACTAAGAGCTGTAGAGGGATGCTTAAATCCACTCCATAGCCTTTGCTGCCAAATGTTGATGCAGAAAAGAGACATTAGTTTTATGTGTGATTGACTGGGTTTGATTACTAAGCACTTGAGTTATTAAGCTTGCATATATTTTGCACAACATCTCTCAAGCTTACCTACCCTGGGTTGATAATTTATGTTGACAAATTATAAGTCTATAATTTGACTCAACATTTTGGCGCCGTTGATGGAGAGGTGCTAAGGGATGATACTGAAAGTGTTTTTATGATTTTTGTTGTTGAGATTTTGCAGGACTGGGGGAGTCAAAGTGGTAAGGTGTAGGGTAAGGCCTACGCACCTGCAGAGATCGAAATTTTGCCAAATCCATGTCCTGCTTGTTTGATAAATATAATTTTTGGAATTGTTTGTATAATAGATGGATAGGGTCCAATATTTTCAAATGTTTTTCGTGGTGGTGCGAGCACCACTTCATTCACTAATACACTAGAAAGAACAAGAAAGTCTACAAGAAACAAGGCAACAAAATAAGGAGAATCTGAAAATGAGGTGTGTAGTCTTTAAAAGAGCTTGGTTGTTGATCCTAAACAAATCAATACTTCTACAATAGAATCTTCTGTTGAGAAATCCTCTGTTGCTACCCATTTAGAACCTCCTCTCATAAGGAAGTCAACATCATTGCTTAGTGGTAAGCCTGAAGAGGAATTCCTCATCAATCTTATTCAAGAACCAGAGTTCCAAACCATTGATTCTAAATAATCTGTATTTTACAGAGATCCTGCTCTCTCTTGGTACGATATGGTTCATGTAGAGGGTAATGGTAACACATATGGGAACTACGCTAAGAAAGAAGAGGAACTGGTCACATTTGAATTCCCTATCAAGGAAACCGGTGGATCTACTAAGATGAAAAAAGTTCCTCCCTTAACCTTGCCTAATTTTCATGGTTCCTCTAGTGAAGATCCTGATGCCTTCTTCTTTGAATTCGATGTGTTGTGCAGAAGCTATGACTCTTATTCCAATGCTCAAAAGCTGAAATTGTTTTCTTCTACACTAAAAGATGTAGCTCTCAGGTGGTTTATGGGTTTGGGTCCAAATTCCATTTCAACATGGGATGAAATGAAGAAAGCATTCTTGAAGAAATACCAAGATTATTGTAAAACAAGAGACCCCAGAGAAGATATTTTTGGCATGACTCAGAGGGGAGGGAAGAGTCTATAGGACTTGGTGGAGAGATTTCAATATAATCTAAAAAAATCCAAGATGAATCTAATGAGCAAAGAAACCAAAAGGAAATTTTTTCTCAAGGCAACCAGACTCGAATTTCTAGAGATTTTAAACTTAATGGGAGCAGGTGATGTATCAAAGTTGAACTATGATGATGCGTGTGACCTGTGTAGAAGATATTCAAGAGGAAATTACAAAGTTGGAGGAGGGTCAAGAGGCACTTCTTCTAGGAATTTCAAATCAATTTCCAGAATTGGAGTAACCAGAGCTAAAATGGGTAATTTATTTGAAAATTTTAAGATTGATATTCTTAGCACTTTATCTTCACAATTGGATTTTTTGCAGGCTAAGAAGAAGCAGGAGGAATTGAATAAAGCCATGGTTGTGTCCTTCTCCAAATTTAGGAAGAAACATGCTATAAGGGAATGCCGCGCTGATAGTATAGAGGTATGCTGAATTTTTGAAGTTGATCATTCCACTTATCAATGTCCTTCTCTTTTTGAAATTAAAGCAGCATATATATCATATCAGGGAGTTTTCAATGCACTTTATGCGATGACACCTAAAATACCATGGAAGCCATGTCCTACAGTTATGTCACAATCACATTTTCAATTTTTTTTATGCTCAAAATCAGATGTGGAATATTCCAATGCCCTCACAGCCCTGGCCTCCTCAACAAATTTGGCAGGGAAAATTTTCTCACCCTGCTGCACAAAAGTTTCCAACTCAAAAATTTTATCCTCCACATCCTACACCGCAACAAATGGTACGACCACAACAACAACTTCAGTTTCCTGCCCCACCAAATCAACCTCATCCCACACAACTCCCTGCTCAGCGAGTGTCTAACCCCAACAATAAAGCCATCCAATCTACTCACAATATTGGTTTGGTCACTTATCCCTCTTTTCCTACCTACTGTATTGCACCACAACCGTTGCAGGAAATTTATGTTCCTATGTTACATGAATTTCCTGTGTTGTTGCAGGAAATTAAACTTATATTGGGAAAAGTGGTGACTCAACCCAAAATAATTGAAGAGATTGTAGAGGTAGATACTCTAGAAATGCCTGAAGTAGAAATGACACCTGAACCAGCAGAGCAACCTAGAACCTTCCTCATCCCATACAGTCCAAACTCCTTTTCTAGAGAGGTTGGAAATGAAATTAAAACAAACCGAGTTTGATATTGTGTCTGAATTGATAAATGTGTGCATTAAGGTCCCGTTACTGCAAGAAATTAAGGATATCCCAATTTATGCCAAAAAAATGAAGAAACTATGTACCAATAAACCAGGAATATAGAAGAGAGAACCCTCCACAATTCAAGTAGGTGGAAAGCTTGCAAGTTTAATGTTCGCCAAATTTCTTACTGAAAAATATACAGACCCCATAATCCCTGTGCTTACCACCTTTATCAATGGGTATCCCATAAAGAACAATTTAATTGATTTAGGTGCAATCATTAATGTGATGGAGACTTTATCTCATATAGGATCCTTTGACTTATTACCCACTCCTACCATGTTAGAATTAGCAGATAGTTCTAAGGTAAAACCCTGCAAAATTTTATGTTCTTCAACCTAAAACCAACTTGGGAGGGCATCCTTTGATATTGGGGAGGTTGTGGTTAGCCACAACATATGCCTACATAGAGTGTATGTCTCAAAACATGACCATCACTCATGGACTTAAACAAAGCACATTAATTTGTATCCCCTTGCTAAACCCCTCTTGAGATCAGAAAATACACATTGGGTTGAAGATGAGGAACATGATTTAGAATATACCCAACTAGTTTTAACAATTGCCTAAGCCATGAGCCTTAAGGAAAATTCAGAAGAAAATTTGATAAATTGTTGTATTTCTAATCTTGATTCTCCACAACATTTAAAAGGGCAATCTAGTCATAATTTAGATATCATTACTAATCTGCAAGATTTTTATCAACATATTACAGTAGCTGAACTATATTCATCCCTCTTATATTCATTTCCTACATATTCCATGATTGAATGGGGGGTAAGGTAGTTGAAATTTTTCCTGAAAAATATTTAAACATTAATTCTGCCTTAACTCCTGAACAAGAAAAACAATTAATTCAAACATTAAAAAATTTTCGGATACATTTGCATTGGAGTATATAGACATGAGGGGCATTCACCCAGATACATGCATTCATCATATTTATATAGAAGAAAATGCTAGGTCTGTGAGACAACCACAAATAAGGATGAACCCTACCTTAAGGGAAATTGTAAAAGATGAATTGCAAAAATTGTTAAATGTAGGGTTCATCTATCCTATCTTAGATAGCCAGTGGGTATGTCCACTAGTTATTGTCCCCAAAAAGAATGGTAAATGGTGAGTGTGTGTAGATTACAAGGAACTAAAAAAAGCTACATTAAATGACCATTTCCCTTTGCCTTTTATAGACCAAGTGCTGGACACTTTAGCAGGGAATAAGTATTTTTCCTTCCTAGATGGGTTCAACACATACAATAAAATTAGGATAGCTCCAAAGGACCAGGAGAAGACAAAATTCACATGTCCCTGGGGTACCTATGCATATAAGGTATTACCATTTGGTCTATGCAACGCACCAGCCACATTGCAGCGAGCAATCCTTGGTATTTTCTCTGACCTTTTTGCATGATTTTGTGGAAGTTTATATGGATGATTTTACAGTAATGGGTGATACTTTTGAAGAGGCTTTACATAATATTGAGAAAGTTTTGTAGAGACCTAGAGAAACTAATCTTTCATTAAGTAATGAAAAATGTTTTATGATTATGACTGAAGGTATTGTTTTGGGTCATCATGTTTCTGATGCAGGAATTAAAGTTTATCCAACAAATATTGAAGTTATTGTAAAGATGCCCCCACCAACCAGTCAATAGGGAGATCTAAGTTTTCTTGGACATACAGGCTACCACGGAAGGTTTGTTGAGAATTTTACAAAGGTAGCCTCTCGATTGTTCAAATTATTGACTAAAGAATCTGAATTTCGTTGGAATGATGAGTGTCAAGCTGAATTTGATACACTCAAAGAAAATATTCCTTCAACACCTGTCTTAAGAGGCCCAGTTTGGAAATTTCCCTTTCACATTTCCACTGATGCCTCTAATTCAGCCATAGGAGAAGTATTGGGTCAAAAGGAGGATCTTGTAACCTAAGCTATTTATTTTGTTAGTAAAAATTCAACTACTGCAGAATTGAATTACACGGTAACTAAAAAAGAATTCCTTGTTGTGATTTATGCTATTAACAAGTTTAGGCATTACATCACGGGCTATGAATTTTTTGTACACAATGATCATTCTGTCATTCGATATCTCATGAATAAACCAATCACTAATGGCAGGGTCACTAGGTGGCTTTTGCCGCTGCAGGAATTTGACATCACAGTATTGGACAAACCAGGAAAATAAAATCAAGTAGTTGATTTCTTATCTAGGCTCAACCATGAAAGTGAGGATGTTCCTGTTAGTGATAGATTTCCTGATGAAAATTTGTTTTCTATTTTTTTCAAAACACCTTGGTTTTCAAATGTGGCCAAGTACCTTGCTACAGGAAAGTTTCCACCCTACTTTTCCTCTAATCAGAAAAAGAGAATTATTAGGAAAAGTGTTGATTACTCTTGGATTAGGGGAGATATCTTTTACACTGGACCTGATTTTATTATTCGCAGGTGTGTTAGGGACGATGATATCTATGACATCTTGAGAGACTGTCACGATGAACCTTGTGGAGGAAACTTTTTAGACATGTGGAAAACCTATAATATCCTCCGATCAGGTTACTACTAGCCAAGCCTTTTTAAATATGCAATGGAAGATGTTCGGAAGTGTGATAGCTGTCGGAGAATGGGGCGGCCTGTACAATCAGACGAGATGCCTTTGTAGCCATAGGTTCTCATAGAACCCTTCAAGAGGTGGGTTATTGATTTTGTAGGTCCCATCAATCCTATGTCCAAAGGTAAGAAGTATATTTTGGTTTGTAATAATTATGTTACAAATTGAGTGGAGGCAAGAGCACTACCTAGAGCAACGAATAAAGCAGTGTTATATTTTCTTTTATTTGATATTTTTGTAAGATTTGAAGTACCTAGGGAAATATTTACTAATCAAGGTACTTAGTTTATGTCAAAGCTTATGCGAGGAATTGTGAAAAAATATAAGATTACTCTTCGGAAGTCCAACCCTTACCATCCACAGGCCAATGGGCAGGTGGAATCAATAAATAAGGTGTTGGAGATGATCCTTTCCAAAACAGTGCAATTACACAATAAGGATTGGTCTCATCGACTTCCCAAGGCATTGTGGGCTTACAAGATGACATAGAGAAATACCATTGGCTTCTCTCCATATGAATTGGTGTATGGAAAGCAAGTTTTATTGCCCATTGAATTTCAGATCAGAAATTTCAAGATGGTAGTAGATTTGTGTATATTCCTTGATGAAGCTCAACAACAGAGAATCTTGCAGAGAATCTTGTAGCTCAATGAATTGGATGAGATTAGGCAGGATGCTTTTCAACATACTAACTTGATCCAAAAACAATGGGCTAAATGGCATGATAGATACATTAAAAAGAAGCAATTCAAAGAAAGATATTGGGCATTGTTGTATGATTCAAAATTTAAGAACTGTAAAGGGAAATTCAACACACATTGGCTAGGCCCCTACGAAATTGAGAAAGTTTTTGATAATGGATCTGTTCGGGTTAAAACTATTGATGATGGGAATTTTACCTTCTTAGTGAATGGGCACAAACTCAAGCTATATCAAAAACCCAATCTAAGGAGGAATTTGTGGAAGAAATTGTGAAGAAGGAAGAGTTGGAGATGGTGAGAGAAGGCGTCATTCCTTCCACTACGTCTTCTTGATTTTCTTGCTGATACAATGAGCTCACTTTGTTACTGCTCTTGCTCGGTAAACCATGAGAGGAATGTCTATTGGGTACAGGCTTATTCCTTTTTTCGGGCCCAATGGACTAGTTATGGAAAAGGAGTCCCCCTGGAGTATTTTTTGGTATTTCAAACTCAAATTGAAAGCTGGCGAACATGGACTGCCCAGGGCTCGTTAAAAACATAGTTTAGTAGATCCTTTAGGATCCTCTCAATAAATTATGTTTTTCAATTAATCTATGGATTTCTCATGTTGGAATGATGTGGGATTCCTTAAGTCCCTCCTGCCAAAAATCATGGCCCATCAACATCAAAACATTATCTGGGTGAAAGATTAGAGCCTTATGATGCCTTGAAGCTTGTATGCCCTAATGACATGCTATCTCGCTAGCAAAAATGGGGAATCACTTTGGCTCCTTGACTGTTGGATCCTATAGGGGGTTAGACAACAACTCATAAATTCACACCTGATAGGATGCATTAGGTTACCTTGGTCCTCACTCTCATTAATGGTGAAGGGCCTCGCATTGGTTAACAGCTGACCTCAATGGCTGGTAATCGAATGAGATCACTGGACATTCGACATGAACACCTTCATTCATGTGCAATGAATGGTACATACACATAAGAGAAACGATTTTTCATGTAGAATAATTTCCTGCAGAACGTTCAACAGTCATGGTTCCATTTCTTGCAACAACGCTCTTGGTTTCTTGAAGAACAAAAGTCATAGACAGAACATTAGTTTAAATTATTTGATAAAGTACTGACAATTTTATTATTAGTCTAGTTCATGAATTGTGTGATTATACATTTGATGTAATTTTTGAGTGGGTTATCATTTCAAGAAACAAGCAAACATCATCCAAGGACTAGACCGTTGGAAGGTAAGCATGGTAAGGTACAACCAATGATACGACGCTTGAGGTAAGAGGTAATGATGCTTTAATTTTAAAAATTTGTATGGTTTAAGCTGTGGTAACCCTTGCGGAAAAGAACGACCGTAAATCGTTGCATCATAAATGGAGCTCCATGCTCGACCATCATGACTCTGACATGTCTTGTGGTTGTACTCCCGGTATCCATTCCGCAGGTCGGATCATGATGATAATCATGATCGCTTCCTGTTTTTTGAAATCTCCATGCTCTCCGATATTTCCAATATTAACCCTCATTTGTCGAGTGAACCATTGCAAGTATTAGCACCACATTTTTGTGAGCCTCATTCATTCTGTCTCTCTCGTCCTTCACTATGTCAAAATTGTGTGACCATGTTCAGTTTGACCTGCAAGGCCCTGCGCTGTTGGAAGCAAACCGTCGCAGCAAAGCGAGATTGGAGAAAGTGGGGTGGTTACCATTGTTTCAAAAATTTAGCAGCTACAATTCAGAAGTTATGAAGTCATTCACCATGAATCTGAACGGTGACAAGGCACAAGTCGGGAACATTCAGTTTCGATTAACAGAGGATCTGGTGGCTTGGGTATGCAAAATTTCACAGGACATGGAACGTTGGTTTAAGAAACAATGTTTTAATAAATGAAGAAGAAGCAAGCTCAGATCGACCATATAAAGAAGAAAAATGAGATTTACAAGGGTCAGGTTTAGGCAGAGTCTGATAGGGCCTAATTGGATCATTTCACTACAGTAGATGCAGGCCAGTGCAAGGATTGATTTCCTATTTTGGAGGGTGCAACATTTTTGCTTGCATAAGGGACATGCAAGAAGCCAGGTGTGGGGGAGATGTTAAGTCCCAATTTTTCCTAATTTTGACACCTTTCCTAGATCTCACCTCTCCTATTTTGAACTCTCCTTGAACCCTAATATGTTTTTTTCAGTTTTATCATCTATATTTTTTGGCCAAAAGGGCGTTGTATGCTTCAGGTATGAAAATTAACATAAAAAGTGTCATTTTACCTTTAATCTTAAATATTCATTAAATTAGTTGTTTTCTTATTTAATTATCATGCCAACTGATTTAGAAATCCTACGCAGATTTTCTTTGATTCGAAATAGCTCCGAAATTTCCTGAAGACAGCTCGTGTGGTCACATTTCCTACAGATGTTCTGGAATTCCTATAGATGCAGATTTCCTGCAACAGAATCAGTGGTTAGCTATGTTCCACTCATTTACAAATCAAACAAGAACATGGGTTTTGTGGGGAATTCGGCATACATGGACACTGTCTACTGGCCATTTCAAATCCACCTTCGAAACCACCCAGATCTACAGGCCTATTCTCGTTGGCCACATGAGGAGCAACTCCAGATATGCAAAGAAATTTGTCTAATCCATGCTTTCAGTCATTTATTAGAATCAACAGAGCTATTTTTGACAAGTTTGTACCTACATTGATAACTAATAGCTCAGATTAGTAGTTTTCCTCATTTGAGCCAAATATGGGCTTTCGAACTTGTATAAATTCGACTATGTTCTATGTTGTAAGGGGTTGGGTTGGGTTTTGTTGATAGCATATGTCTGATTTTACTTGGGGTAATATTTACAGATTAATATAATATTTTATGTTCTGTCGATTCTACTGAGAAAGCCTCTTTAATCTTGAAGGGGTTATGAGTGAGTGAGGGCCCCCTTTTCTCACAACTACCATAGTTGCAGTGCATGTGTGCATTTTAATTTATGTTATGGAGTAATAATTCATTTACATAGCTAATGTACTCTTATTGAAGTTTCAGCAGCAATTACCATTTGATTGAATGATTAAGTTTTCGTGTTAAATGTGTGGATTTCATTTAATCAAGTTTGATTTACATTGTCAATTTGATTTATTTCTTGTTGTAAGTTTCATCTCTTATCATTTCTGATCACATCAACAATACTAAGAGCTGTAGAGGGATGTATAAATGCACTCCATAGCCTTTGTTGCCAAATGTTGATGTAGAAAATAGGCATTATTATTATGTGTGATTGACATGTTTGATTAGTAAGCACTTGAAGTATTAAGCCTGCATATATTTTGCACAACATCTCACAAGATTACTTGCCCTGGGTTGATAATTTATGTTGACAAATTATAAGTGTATAATTTGACTCAACAACTTCCTTGAAAATGCAGAATAGTTGTCGAGGTAACTTCGATCTCTAGGGAAATTTGTTCATAAACAATTTCCCATACATAGAGACAAGCTAAATAGAAAAATAATTCCACATTGATGACGTAAAGCCCTAAAATAGCGAAAATCTCATGATAAATGTATGCAACAAAGTAAAAGAAAATAACATCAAAATTTTACTTACATGTAAGATAAAATATCCAACCATAAACACATTTTCAATGTAAGAAGCTCCAAGATAAGAAGACCCAATCCACACATCAAAATTCATCCATGATCCAAAAATTTCCTCGAAGAAGAAATGTGAAGTTCTCAAGAAAGAGAATGATCCAAGTCAAGTAATGATCCAAAATTAATTCATGTGATTCCTATTTATACACTCATTTCGATTTCGAATTATCTAATTGAGCCTATATTAGCCCATAAAATAAAATAATGTGCAAATTAACTAAATTTTGGTGACAAATTGTTAATTTTGGACAACTAGGTCCAAACTGCATGTTGTGATGCTCAAATGAAGATACCAATATTTTTATTGGGTTTCTCTTTCGTAGAGGTGAAAGATTGATCTAAATATAATCTTGATCCGATGAGCAGAACATTTATTTTGAATTTATTTTTAATCTATTCAAAATATGTGCAAGTCGGCCTTAAGGTTTTGTGCCCCAACAGATGTGTCACACACCCTCAATGATGGATATAAATAAGGTCAACGTTGGAGGACATTTCACTCATCTCATCCTCACAAATTATCTCTCCTCATTTGATTGGTTCGATCACTTGGAGTCTCTTCTCTTCACACATGGGAAAGTGAAGCAAGGAAGAAATTTTTTTTCGGATTTATGTTTTCAGCTAGGGTTTCTGCAGCAACTTTGACCAACATTGACTTTGGTCAACGCAAGGTCAAACAGACCTAAAACTTTCCCAAAATCTCGATTTTCCTAATCAGCATTTTCTGGCACTATTTCTGATGAAAAATGTTGACTTTGACTTTTCAATGTTGACCTAGTTGCTGCTACTATTTGTGTTGACCGTTGACTGACATCATTGAATTTTGGGTAGACTTTTGAGTTGGCTGTCCTAGAGGGTTGTGTGACATTTTCGGTTGGCTAACCATATTGAGACTTTGCTGGTTGAAGCATCCTGTTGACCACCCTAACGCACTAACACAATTATATATTTTTGGCTTGTCTTCTGTCGATCTACTGGTATGTTCTATCAACATTTTACTTTATTGTTTATGTGATTGTTGTCTTCTATTGAAAAGAAAGTAAAGTTGCATAAAGCATAGAACATCTACATAAATTTACATGGGATCAGAGCCGAGGTGAAGACAAATCCCTAATTTGTAGCAACCACCAAAGAAGAGGATGGGTTCCTCAAACTACAATGGCTTCAAGGCTAATGAAAAATTGACTGGGAAGGATGACTTCCATGCTTGGAAGATGACATTGGATCTTAACTTGGAAGACCAAGATGTCATGAACTATGTGCATGGAAAAATCCAAGAGCCTCCATCCACTGCAACTGCTACTGCCAAAACAAAGTACAAGAAGGGGGTGTTGAGATTGCAACAAGATGATGAGCTTAGTGGAAAGAAGTCACCTTCACTAAGTGGGCCCACAGGCTATTTTTTGCGCAAATTCTATTTTTAGACATATGGATCATGTTCTATGAGTTGCAGGATGCTATTTTTGGATGGTTGGTCAAGTCGGAAAAAATAGATGGACTTCTAATTTTAGACATACTGGGCAGAATCTATTTTTAGATTGCTAGTCTAAAAATAGATATGTCGAATATTATTAGCTCTTAATAATATTTGAAATATAAACATTATCTTATACTCTTGGAGCACTTCAGTTAAGTGCACAGATGTGGCACAGGAGCTGACAGAAGGAATTACGCTATTCCTGAGGGTTAAGTGGAGCTATTGCATGGATATTTCAGTTAGAACTCATGTAACATAGTTTGGTGGAGTTGATTGAGGAAGTTAATGGAGTTGTGTTCAGTTTAACTAATCTAAACATAGTTGAGCTATTTGTATCTAGTTTAACTGATTGATACAATTAGTGAGAGTGGTGTGAATTAATTATTAATTAATTCACTAATTATAAACTCATTAATCAACTAAAGAATACATCGGTTAACTTCAGTGCATGGACAGTTTCAGTGGAGACCAGTGCAGAAATAGGTGAAAGAGCAGGTTAACTATCAGTTGTGACTATACTGTTGCTATTTGCAACACACAATGATTGGAGAAGCCCATGAGGATTGCGTAGTACAATCCAGGTGGTTTATGTTATTTAATGAGCCATCCCATAGCGTTGATTATGCAATAGAGGCTTGCTATCAAGTGGCAAAATATTGGAGCATGTGTTTTGCTAGATCTAGCTTGATAGTGTGTAGCAATTCGAGGTTGTGCTAGGAGCTTGTGAGGAGCTTTGTAATATGATTGTTACATGATCTCCATGACATATAATATACAGATATTTGGTGTTTTCAGCTTTAAGCTTTCCCATTAAATACTGTGTTCATATGTGTGATTGTTTGTGGTTTTAATGTGCGCATGCAATTGATTTTATTTCCGCAATTAATGATCAATGGTAGAAGAGATTTTGTATTGTGCATGAAGTTAAAATAGTGTGATCAGGAGAATCTCGGTGAATAATATATCAGTTATTCAATTTTCTACATGGTATTAGAGTGATATTGATCATTGGAGCAATTGCAAAACATTGAAGCGGTTGAGTTTTGTGCTGGTGGAATTCGAATTTGCAGCAGTGTTTTCTTGGTGTCAAAGTTGAGATGTCTTTCAATAGATTGAGATTGGAGTATGCCCTTGAGGGCAGCTCGAATTATATTGCATGGAAGGACAGGATGGAGGCGGTGCTGGATGACAATGGGTTGAAGGAGTTCATAGATGCAGAAATTCCAAAGCCTACTTCTAGTGATGTTGCCGTACTTGACGCATGGCAAAAGAAGACAACAAAGTGTCGAAGGATTCTGTTGGAGGGCGTGAAGGATCACATAGTATCCAGCCTTCATGGTAAGGCTTCTCCATTCTTGATGTGGAAAGATTTGACAGATTTATTTCAAAGCAAGAGCGATCAGAGGAAGTTGGCGCTCAAGGACAAACTCAAGAACATAAAAATGGAGAAAGGCGACAGTATGCCCAAGTACCTCACGAAGTTCGTCCAATGCAGGGATGAGCTGGGAAGTGTGGGGGTTACTGTTGATGACGAGGACTTGGTGAGCTTGGCTCTCCTTGGGCTTCCGAAAATTTGGCACTCGTATCAGGACTCTGTCAATGGTCGGGAGAAATTACCAGGATGGGAGCGACTTTGGTCGGATCTTGTGCAAGAGGAGATAAGGCAAAGTACTAGGGACAGATCTTCATCAAAGAACTATGATGAAGAGAATTGCACTTTGGCTGCCAAAGAAAAGAAGGGGAAGAGAAATAAAGCTTCTCAATCCGGTGCGAAAGGCAAGAAGTAGGACATGTCCAAGGTGAAGTGCTTTCACTGTCACCAACATGGACATTACGCCACAAATTGTCCACAGAAGAAGAAAAATAAGCAGGCTACTGGGACTGCAGTTGGAGAGGCCTTAGCCTCGCAGTTTGAGCTGGATTTTTCGGTGATCGCATGCTTGGTCTCAAGTGTGACGGGTTCATTGTGGTTTCTTGACAATGGTGCGTCTTTTCACATGACTGGAGATCAATATTTGTTTACTGATCTGGATGAGAAAGATCTTGGAGTGCACATCGAGATGGGAAATGATGGTAGATATAGTGCGACCAGTATCGGTACCATTTCCTTTGAGAGGGAGTCTGGTAAACCCTTCATATTGAAGGAAGTGATGCATGTTCCAGGATTGAAGAAGAATCTTATCTCTGTGGCGATGTTAGAAGATAAGGGATATGATGTTGTCTTTAGCGAAGGAAAGGATTTCCTGCGCAGTAAGGCAATTGGTGAGACCCGGAGGATAGGGGTTCGAGTTAAGAACCTTTATTAATTGCAGGTAGATGGCTGCGCAGTAATGGTAGGCAAGGCAGAAGGAGTGGTGAGCCGAGATGATGGCGAGTTGTGGCACCGAAGATTGGGCCACCTTCACCATGGAGCTTTGAAGATACTGCAGCAGATTTCTATTGGGCTTCCTAAAGGCACTCTTGCGCAGTCAGATCAGTGCAAGGGGTGTACCTTGGGAAAATTTGTGAAAGCCACCTTTCGCGAGAAGGATAGTTGCGCCACGACGATCCTTGAGAGAATTCAAATAGAAGTGTGTGGACCTTTCTTAGTAGCTTCGACAGCAAAGCACAGGTATTATGTGATATTTGTTGATGATTTTTATCGTAAGTGCTGGATCTTCTTCATGCAGAAGAAGAGCGAGACATAATCAAAGTTATATGAGTTCAAGGCACTGGTTGAGAAAGAATCGGGGAAGTAGATGAAGGCTCTTAGGAGCGACAATGGTGGTGAATTCATCTCTGGCGAATTCAAGGACTTTTGCAGTGCGGAAGGAATTCGAAGAGAGCTCATAGCACCTCATAACCCACAACAGAACGGGGTTGCTGAGCGGAAGAACAGAATGATCGTGGGTGCTGCACGGGCGATGTTGCATGATCAGGGCCTACCCATTCACTTGTGGATGGAGGCATGCAATATTGTAGTATATGTGCAGAACTGTTGTCCTCACATGATACTTGGCATGAGTACACCTGAGGAGGCATTTTCTGGTAAGAAGCCTAATATTTCCCATTTGAGGATTTTTGGTTCACCTATTTACATTCATGTGACGAAGGATGCCAGGAAGAAGCTGGAGCCGACTGTAGAGGTTTGGATATTTGTGGGGTACACTGATACACCCCACAACTATCGTGTATATTTTCTAGACAGTCACAAGACTGTTGTGAGACGGGATATCAAATTTCATGAGGAGAAAGCCATGAAGTGTTTGCTTGAGAGGGAGCCACACTTGCATGTAGATGAGGAGCTATTAGTTCCTAAGGATGAGTCTCAGGATGTGGATCAGCCACAATATGAGGTTCATGGAGTGGAAGATACCACTCAAGCAGCGCCAACCATCAGAGGGCGGAAGCGCACTACAGATGCTGAGCGACTGGCTCAAGATGCAGAGAGGGTTGTAGGAGCACCTACATCACAGCGCAGACAGAGACAGTCACCTGACCGGTATACTGGATACATGGCTCTTATGAGCAAGTGTATCGTGACAGAGCCATCCTCTTTCGAGGAAGCTGTGGAGGACCTCGCATGGGTAGATTCCATGGTGGAAGAGTATGATTTGATTGTCGGGGGCCGCGGCATGGGAGATTGTCCCGAGGCCGGAAGGGAAATCAGTGGTGGGTTCGAGATGGATCTACAAAGTGAAGCAGGCAACTGACGGGAGTGTGGAGAAGTATAAGGCAGGATTTGTTGCCCGAGGCTTTTCACAGATTGAGGGGATCGATTATGAGGAGACCTTTGCACCTGTCGCAAGGTATTCTTCCATACAGACGATTATTTCTCTCTTAGCGCTGATGGGGTGGCACATTCATCAGATGGATGTGAAGACTGTGTTCCTCAATGGAGTCATTAAGGAGGAGGTGTACATAGAGCAGCCCGAAGGTTTTGAGATCTTCAGCAGCGAGTCGCATGTGTGCAGGCTCAAGAGAGCGTTGTATGGGTTGAAACAAGCACCTCGTGCTTGGTACACATGGATAGACAGTTATTTCACTGGACTCGGATTCTCCAAGAGTGAAGCGGATCCGAACCTATACTAGATAGTGGTGGAGGGTAAGTTTCTGATCATTGTACTTTATGTAGATGATTTGATTTTGACAGGTGATGAGCTGTTGATACTCTCATGCAAGGATGATCTTGCAAAAGAGTTTGAGATGAAGGACTTGGGCCTCCTTCATTATTTCTTGGGATTGGAAATTTGGCAGCGCAGTGATGGATTGTTTGTTTCTCAAGGCAAGTATGCCCGAGAGATACTGGAGAAGTTCAAAATGCATAATTGCAAGCCTGTTGATAATCCTCTTCCTGGTGGATGGAGGAAGGAGGATACTACTTCAGCGGAGGTAGTGGATGCCATTGTTTATCGACAGTTGGTGGGGTCGCTCATGTATCTGGTTAATACAAGACCCAACATATGCTATGCTGTTAACCAACTTTCACAAGCTATGGTTAAGCCTACCAAGCTCTACTGGAAGGCAGACAAGCATGTATTGAGATATCTCAGAGGCACATCGGGATATGGATTATGGTACAGACAGTCGGATGAGGTGAGGCTATGTGGCTTCACGGATGCAGATTGGGCAGGGAGCCCAACGGACACAAAGAGCACATCTGGAGGGATTTTCAGTATCGAGTTGACAACAGTTTCTTGGTACAACAGGAAGCAGAGATCTGTGGCACTCAGTTTAGCAAAGGCCGAGTATATGGCAACGATTTTGGCTGCATGCGAGGCTATATGGATGAGGAAGATCCTGGTCGGGTTGTTCGGTTCACACTTAGAGCCTACTGTGATTTATTGTGATAATTAGAGTTGCATCAAACTCTCAGTTAATCTAGTATTTCATGATAGATCTAAACACATTGACATTCGGTATCATCATATCAGAGATTGTGTGCAGCAGAAGATCATGTTACTTTCATACATTCCCACGGAGGATCAGGATGCTGATATCTTGACGAAGGTGCTCACCAGGAGAAAATTAAAATACCACAGGGGTAGGATAGGCGTTGCAGAGAATCCTTATCTTGTTGAGAGGGAGTGTTGAGATTGCAACAAGCTGATGAGCTTAGTGGAAAGAAGTCGCCTTCACTAAGTGGGCCCGCAGGCTATTTTTGGCGCAAAGTCTATTTTTAGACTATGTATATTTTTAGAGAAATGGATCATGTTCTATGAGTTGCAGGATGCTATTTGTAGATGGTTGGTCAAGTCAGAAAAAATAGATGGAATTCTATTTTTAGACATACTGGGCGGAATCTATTTTTAGATTGCCAGTCTAAAAATAGATATGTCGAATATTATTAGCTCTTAATAATATTTGGACTATTAACATTATCTTATTCTCTTGGAGCACTTCAGTTAAGTGCACAGATGTGGCACAGGAGCTGACAGAAGGAATTACGCTATTCCTGAGGGTTAAGTGGAGCTATTTCATGGATACTTCAATTAGAACTCATGTGAGAGAGTTTGGTGGAGTTGATTGAGGAAGTTAATGGAGTTGTGTTCAGTTTAACTAATCTAAACATAGTTGAGCTATTTGTATCTAGTTTAACTGATTGATACAATTAGTGAGAGTGGTGTGAATTAATTATTAATTAATTCACTAATTATAAACTCATTAATCAACTAAAGAATACATCAATTAACTTCAGTGCATGGACAGTTTCAGTGGAGACTAGTGCAGAAATAGGTGAAAGAGCAGGTTAACTATCAGTTGTGACTATACTGTTGCTATTTGCAACACAGAGTGATTGGTGAAGCCCATGAGGATTGCGTAGTACAAGCCAGGTGGTTTATGTTATTTAATGAGCCATCCCATAGCATTTATTACGCAATAGAGGCTGGCTATCAAGTGGCAAAAGATTGGAGCATGTGTTTTGCTAGATATAGCTTGATAGTGTGTAGCAATTCGAGGTTGTGCTGAGAGCTTGTGAGGAGCTTTGTACTATGATTGTTACATGATCTCCATGAAATACAATATACAGATAGTTGGGGTTTTCAGCTTTAAGCTTTCCCATTAAATGCTGTGTTCATATGTGTGATTGTTTGTGGTTTTAATGTGCGCATGCAATTGATTTTATTTCCGCAATTAATGATCAATGGTAGAAGAGATTCTGTATTGTGCATGAAGTTAAAATAGTGTGTGATCAGGAGAATCTCGGTGAATAATATATCAGTTATTCAATTTTCTACAGGGGGAGGTCAAAGCAAAGCTAATGATTAGGGACTTAATTCACAAGAGTCTAGTTGCCTACATCTCTAAGCTGGGCACATCCAAAAAGATGTATGATAATTTGGTCCACATGTTCAAAGCCAACAATGTGAATCAAGTCCTATTATTCAAGAATCAACTGAATAATCTGAAGAAAGGCAGGGATGAGTCTGTTCAATCATATTTTTTGAAGCTGACCGAGATCAGGAACAATCTGCAGGCTATTGTGGAGACAATAGATAATCTAGAGATGGTACTCACCGCACTTGGAGGGCTCTAATCCGAGTGGCATGTGTTCAACACTACCATTCTCAATAATAATGAGATACTTGACTTTGATGAAGTACTATCGAGATGCGTTCAAGAAGAGAAAAGAATGAAGGAGTATGAAAATGAAGGAAATGTTGCCTATGCTACTCATTCTAGAAAGAATAATTTTGGTGGTCCAAATAAAAAAGGAAGAGCAAGGGCCCAATGAAAGAAGGGAAAGTGTTACGTTTTCCATAAGCCAGGTCACTATGCTAGAGAATTCCCTTTCAAGAAGGATTCTCCTAATGGTGATGACAACAACAACAACCAGAGGAATGGAAATCAAAGGAACAACAGGTTCAAGGGAAAGAGGAAGGCTCCCTCCGGAGGAAATGGTCAACCTTTCACTAAGGTCGAGAAACTCCAGGTATGGGGAATCAAATGTTGTTGATAAAATAAATGAATTCATTCTTGTATTTTCCCTCTCTGCTGCATCTCCACCTGACACTATGGATGTATGGTTGATAGATAGTGGTGCCTCAAGGCACATCCTTGGGTTCAAGGAAGAACTCTCTGATATAGTTGAGAAGGATACTAATCTGGAAATTATACTTGGAGATAATGCCACATATCTTGTGAAAGGGACAGGGACTGTGACCCTCCACTTGTCTCAAGATCAAGTCCTCCGCTTACAGGATGTACTATATGTACCTAATTTGAAGAAGAACCTTGTGTCTATATCGGCCATGGAAGACAAAGTTTTCAATGTGGCATTCATTGATGGAAGGGTGTGCATGTGGAAGAAGAGCTTCAAGGAAGATATCAAGATTGGGTTTAGAGTTGGTACACTCTACTAGGTTGGAGGAAGTCCACTGGGAGTGATGATATGTGATACTATCCGACAGACTGAACTATGGCACTGGAGGTTTGGAAACCTTCACTAAAAGGCCCTTCCCAAAGCAAGGAAGGTGGTGGTGGGGATGCCCGAGTTATCAAATAATCATGAAGGTGTATGTCAGGGTTGTTCCGAAGGAAAGCATACAAGGGGACCTTTCCCCTCAAGCATCATAAAGGCATTTGATGTCTTGCAATTAGTACATTTTTCTCTGTCTAGTATGTTGTCCGTGATATCCTTGGGAGGATTTTCTTATTATATGACGGTCATAGATGACTTCTCTTGAAAAACCTGGATATACTTCTTGAAGAAGAAGGATGAGGCTTTTATGTGGTTCTGTACCTTCAAATCCTTGGTGGAAAATCTGACAGGGAAGAAGATCAAGATTTTGAGGACTGATAATGGCACTGAATATGAGACAAATGAGTTCAAGAAATTTTGTAGAGAAGCTAGCATCAAGAGGGAGACCACAACTGTCTATACTCTTGAGCAGAATGGCGTTGCTGAACAAAATAACAAGATCATTGTGGAAGTTTCTTGTGCCCTGCTATGTGACCAGGGTCTATCGAAGTTTCTATGGGGAGAAGATGCGAACACTATTGTGTACATACAAAATCGATGCCTGCATTTTGCACTGGACTCCAAAACTTCCGAAGAGGTTTTCTTTGGTAAGAAACATGACGTCTCACATTTTAGAGTTTTTTGATGTCCTGTTTATTTTCATGTGCTGAAAGAGAAGAGGAGCAAGTTGGATGCTTCTGGGATGAAGGGAATGTTTGTGGGCTACAACGAAACTTCGAAGGCCTATAGAGTCTATGTGTCTAGTCAAAGGGAAGTGAAGATATGCCACAATGTCACCTTTGACGAAGTTGCTTCCCTGAGGAAAGTAATCAATATTTCGAGATCTGAGGAAGATCATGAAGCAAGGCCTAGAAATCAAGAAAAACCGAAGGATGAGATGATGCCGATGCTGAAGGACCGATGGACCCGATTGATCGACCTCCTTCACTGGGGAAGAGACCATCATGGCTCAGGGACACTCTTTAGGATGCCGAGGGACATATGGCCCCAAGGGGGACATTTCGTGAAAGCAAGAAGCCGAGTAGATACCGAGGGTATCTAGCAGCCATGAGTACTATTGTACAATCTGAGCCTGGATATTTTGATGAAGCTGTAAAGCATCAAGTCTGGAAGGATGCTATGCACGAAGAGTATGAGTCCATAATGAAGAATGATGTCTGGGATGTGGTTCCAAGACCGGAGGACAACTGGAGGACAAAGAAGTTGTCACCTCGAAATGGCTCTACAATATCAAGCATGGATCTGATGGAAGTTTTGAAAAGTTCAAGGAAATATTCATTTCCCATGGCTTCTCTCAAAAGGAAGGCATAGACTATGATGACATATTTTCTCCTGTGGCCCGATATACCACCATTCGATCTATCATAGCCCTTGCTGCTATCTAAGGATGGAGTATTCATCAGATGGATGTGAAGATCGCATTTCTTCATGGTGCGATAAAGGAAGAGGTGTATGTAGAGCAACCTCTGGGGTTCGAAGTCTAGGATCGGACACCCATGTCTGTAGGTTGAAGAAAGCCCTCCATGGGCTGAAGGAAGCACCTAGAGCTTGGTATGAGAGGATAGATAGCTACTTGATGAAGTTGGGATTCGCTCGTAGTAATGCTGATCCGAATGTTTACTTCAAGGTTGATAGAGAGAAGCCTCTCATTTTGGTGCTGTATGTGGACGACCTATTCCTGATAAATGCTGAACCTCTCATTCATCAGTGCAAGTGGGAGCTCACTATTGAGTTCGAGATGAAGGATATAGGAATGATGCATTACTTCCTAGGCCCAGAGGTCTGGCAGTGACTTGGCGAAATTTTCCTTTCTCAAGGAAAATACATTGTGAATCTTCTGAAAAGATTTGGTATGGTGGACTGTAAGTCTGTGTCAACACCGATGGAGCTCAACTTTAAGAAGTTGAGTGGCAGCATTGCTGGGCTTGTGTTAGCAAATCTTACTGAGTATCGTCAACTCGTAGGGGCCCTGATGTTCTTGGTGAACACCTGTCCAGACATATGTTTTGCAGTGAACACTTTGAGTCAAAAGATGGTTGAGCCTCATCACACTCACTAAGTTGGTGCCAAGAATCTTCTAAGATATCTTCGGGGCATGATAAAACATGGGCTGATATACACTGCTGGGAGCGTGAAACTCCTTGGATATACTGATGCTGATTGGGCTAGCAATGTGGTGGATCGTAAGAGAACATTGGGATGCTGCTTCAGACTTGGTTCTGATTCGATATATGGGATGAGCAGGAATCGGAAGTCAGTGGCATTGAGCACTGCGGAGGCTGAATATATTGCAGCGAGTATGACTTATTGTGAAGCAGTCTAATTGCGAAAATTCTTCATTGAGTTGTTCGGGCATGTGCTAGATACCACCGTGATACTTTGCGATAACCAGAGTGGGATTCAGTTGTCTGAGATTCTCGTGTTCCACGATCGATCCAAGCATATTGATATCAGGTGCCACTTTATCCGGGATATGGTACAGTGAGGCATCGTAAGGCTCGATCATATAGGAAATGATGAGCCGGTCGCAGATATTCTCACAAATCCCCTGGGGAAGGTCAAGTTCCTAACCTTCCGTGAGAATCTTGGTATCGTGGAATGATCGTATTCTGAGGGTCCTATTGGATGATGAGCTCTGGGAGCTCTAGGGGGCTTTGGAGATAACTTCTCAGAGCTATAAGCAACCACAGGGCTAGGCTTGCTGAACCTTTTTTGTGTGCTTCTACCCCACCATTGTGATGATTGAGTTGGCTCACCTCTCATTATCTATGCCTCGTATGTATCCTACCCATTGAGTTTAGGGCTCATGGGAAGTACCTTTCATTTGTCCAGTGAGCTGGGAAAAGATAGAGACTAGTAGCAAGACTGATGGATGCATCAGAGATTTCTATTGTCTCTATCTAGGATGGTACAGTCCAACCACTTGATCTGGGATCAAGTCTAGTGAGGTTTCGGACCTCCTACTGACTTCGGGTTAGATAAACCAACTTCGGGTTGGTATGAGACTCTTTGTGAGTCCTATAGAGGTTTCAGAACTTTGGGGTGAATCTGTTAGCCATAAATGATGTCTTTGTGACTGACCCACTTCTGTTCTAAAATAAAGAATCCAGCAAAGCAAGTTACGACGGGATGACGCACGATGTTTGTATTGCATAAGTCGATGGAGTTCTCCCTAGTTGAGAGGGAGTGTTAATTTTGGACAACTAGGTCCAAAATGCATGTTGTGATGCTCAGATGCAGATAGCAATATTTTTATTTGGTTCCTCTTTCAGAGAGGTGTAAGATCGATCTAAGATCATCTTGATCTGATGAGAAAAAAATTTATTTTGAATTTATTTTGAATCTATTCAAAATATGTGTAGGTTGACCTTAAGGTTTTGTACCCCAGAAGATGTGTCACACACCCTCAATGATGGATATAAATAAGGTTAACGTTGGAGGAAATTTCACTCATCTCATCCTCACGCATTCTCTCGCCTCATGTCATTGGTTTGATCACTTGGAGTCTCTTCTCTTCACACGTGGGAAAGTGTAGCAAGGAAGAAAATTGTTTTCGGATTTATGTTTTCGGCTAGGGTTTCTGCAGCAACCTTTACCAATGTTGAATTTGGTCAATGCAAGGTCAAACAGACCTAAAATTTCCCAAAATCTTGAATTCCCTAATCCACATTTTCTGGAACTATTTCCGAGGCAAAACGTTGACTTTGACTTTTCAGCGTTGACCTAGCTGCTGCTACTGTTTGCGTTGACCATTGACTGACAACATTGAATTTTGGGTTGAATTTTGAGTTCACTATTTGGTTGTCGTAGAGGGTTGTGTGACATTGTTGGTTGGCTGACCATATTGAGACTTTGCTGGTTGAAGCATCCTATTGATCGCCGTAACGCACCAACACAATTATATATTTTTGGCTTGTCTTCTGTCGATCTACTGGTATGTTCTATCAAAATTTTACTTTATTGTTTATGTGATTACTGTTTGACATTGAAAAGAAAGTAAAGTTGCATCAAGCATAGAACATCTACATAAATTTACACACCCACCAAACTAGCTTACAAATAAAATAAGAAGCCTCTCAAGAGGTCAAATAAAAATATATGCATGTCGTAGGGCCCTCCAAGAGGCTTGATGAGGTCCATAAGTGCGATAATAATGAATAGGACCCTCAAAAGTGATGTATAAGGGGGTGTCCCCTTGTTCTCCAAAAAATAAACTTGTGTTCTCCTAGTGGGTGTGGGGGAACACCGATGACCTAATGGGTCTCCGAGTAAGTCAAAAATGCCTGTAGACCACCTCTAAGGGCTCAGATTATGGGTGAATGATGCCACATCAATGTACAAGTCCTGGATCACCTTCCAAGTGTATGGTACAACTGTGGGGCCAACTAGGCATGGTGTACTAGGTGCATCTTCCTTGTCCAATAGGTGGATATCGAGCAATCTCTGAAAATATCTGGGGATCCATGGAGTGATGTCTACTGTTGTGGAGGCCCACGACTCTCTACACACACCCTAAAAGTGCCAATATATCCCTATGGAGTGTTAAGACCCTGTATAGGGATACCAAACTCAATATGGGAACCATCTGCAATCTTGAATAAGATCAAATGTGTCCCCTAGCCTTCTAGCACAACAAGTCATTAAAGTAATGAGGTAAAAGAGCTTACCGACCATGGAAAATAAGTGGACACTTCATAATGGCATTCCCTTCCATAGCGGGGCTTTGGCATGTGTTAATGTCTCCAAGCTCCAAAGGGGGTTAACCAGGGACCTTATTAGGTGGTTTCTACCTTTAGTGGGGATAATATGTCCTAGGCATATCCCTGAAATCTTGGTGGAATGTGATAAATAGGTGAATGGAATATGGAATGAGAGGGGAAATCCTAGGCCACATATTGGTGTATAAGGGTAGCTATAATAAGGGAAGCCCACACCTGTGTATATAATGTATAGGATGGAGAAATAATGGTACATGAGATTCTCCGATATTGATTTTTCCACCGTTATTTATATGTATTTTTCCTTTTGTGTTTTCTCTCTAATTAACTGCTCAAGGCTCAATGGATAAGAGCATCATATGTAAGATAGAACAGTGGATACCCCTTTTTGGTGGGGCGGTTCATTTCCGCCCAAATTTTGGGACAATCATGGGTTCTTGAATGATAAAGGAGGCTCATCTAGGGCCTATGGAACTAGGGTAATGACCATGGATATGGGGTAGAGCTAATGTATTGACTTTTTACCACGTGTTAAATATGTTTGTCTTGACCATATTTTGCATCTTATTGTACATTTTCTTATTAAATGTGACCATTTATGCTTTTAATTTCTATTTTCAACTGATTCAACATCTAGGGCATCGTTCCAAGCCTCACCCAACGTGGGGGCAAGGGAATGAGGAGGCTAACTGTGGGTGGACCAATTGAGTAAATTTGGATGCAAGTGGGAGATATGATGAATAGGGGTATAATGAGTGGAAGGGGAGTGATATATGTGGATACGGGATCAGGACAATGCAACCAAAGTTAGGGTTCCCAAGTAACACCACCCTAAATCCAAATGGTGATTAAAGGATATCTCAGGGACGAAAATACAAGGGTAACATCCAAAATGGGTCAATGGGATATAAGAACAAACTAATCCCACTCTTTCCGCTAAATCCTCGCATTAATCCATGCCTAGAAGTGTCCATGGTAAGTAAACCCAATAAATCGATTACCAAATTACAAGGCATACTTTTGGGTTCGAAAGGAACACCTTCAAACATATGATCAATACTGATGGGTGAGGCACCACATGGATGGCTCAGGTCGTGGAGAAATGGCAGAATGAGCTAGTTGAGGGATGCAAGGGGCTGCTGAATGAGGACCATCATGGAGAAAAATTTCTCCTAGGATATTTCCCACGAAGTGGTGGGTAATAGGCCTGAGATGATACATCATATAAAACTCGGGACAAGAACCCACAGGAAGGTAATTTGGAGGTTGGTGCTCTAAATCTATAAGGATTAGAAACACAACTTTTTGAAGATGATGAAGAAGCAACCATGCCACCCCCATCATCTAGTAGCAGTGCTTGAGTTGTAACACCTTTGAATTTGATGCTGCCACCTCCATCTACATCTACATCCTCACGTGGAGGTCATGTGCCTTCTGGTTCTATTCATCTGACGATGCGAGAGGATAATGCCAGTAGACCACCATGACCTTCTCCGAAATTATAAAATTTTCGTGGCGAAAAGATGCCCAAGCATTAGCAATAGATAATAGATCTACTTGTTTATTCTAGTTTCTATTAGTTTTTATAACTGTTGAATCTTTCATATTTATTATGATATTTTTTGTAAATAATATATGATAATTTAAGTTTGGATTTTTAACTTTGATGTTGGCAATTATAACTCATTGGTAATGAATTATGAATGTGATGCTTCGTGAAAGTTGAAAGTTGAAACATTTCATTTCATGTTAGATATTCTTTATTATCATTTGGTTACTTGGTAATGGCGATGGTTACAAGTACAAGAGTCTTAAAAATCTAGTGATCAATGATGATATATGTTAGATATTAAATTTTGAAATCTTGAAACTTTAAGATTGATGAACCGCAAGACTATGTATATTGTATGTTACTAACTTTTGGATGTGTTTGATGGAGATTATAACTTCTAGATTATTAATGTTATATGGTTCAATGCAATTTTTTATGCTTTTTATATCTAATTCATCATTATACATGCTTTTGCTGACATATATGCATCAAAATATATAAAAATATATATTATATTAAAAATTTCGCTCCTTGCTCCCACTCTTGCTCCCGCTCCCAAGTAACCTTTGTTTTAAGAGATAATTGTGTGGTTTTTTTCAAGCCTCCATCCACCATCACAGGGGTTTATTGCTTTATTTTTGACTTGATATTTATGGAGGGTTCCTCTAGACCTAACCGCAAGGCTGAAAAACCTCATATATCCTGTCAGCAAGGGTTTTTTTTGGTCTAACCTCATTTAATTTAAGACTAACATCATTGTGGTTGCAGGGCTATTCTCATATTTTTGGAGGGTTTTCATTATTTATTTGTGGCTAAGGTTTTCCCTTTGGGTTTTCATCACTATAGTTTGCCACTCAGAGGCGTGTCGTGGGCCTAAGAGGCCTTATCCTCCTTAGTCGTGAGCCTATAAGAGACATAAACCCTCCCATATCTGAATCATATACTAATATAGGGTTTCAACATCTAAAATTAACCAAAAAAGGCTTGACCTAATTAGATCCATCATACATAAATTACCAATTGTTGATTTGACTTTTTCTAGCCTTGTTTCCTTTCTTGGTTATGGGCTTCATTGACTGATTTTTCTTGGTTGTGAGGGCTTTTTGATGTTTGATGAATGTTATTATTCATTGCTTATCTCCTTGTGCTTTAGCTTTGATCTTTGATAGCTTGAAGAGTAGCCATTGGTAGTCGAATTACTTGTATTCTTTGTCGCTTCCCTAAGGAATTTAATTTTTTTCTAGTATAAATTCTAACTCTTTGATTGATCTCTCATTAGTTTAGAATTTCAATTGCATTGTTAATTAGATATAGTTCTCAAGTTTCCTTTTACATGAATAACTATTAGCAATCTCATTTTCCTTGAGTTATTTGTTCTTGTATCCTCTTAAAACTCACATGTTCCTAATTTCTATTTCATAAAGTGAAGAACAATCTAAACAAGTAACATAAATCAAGACATATGATATTTTAGTGCGTCATTGAGATATATTTGTAAAATATATTGTAATCTTGTGTTCTAAGTGATATTTCATTAGTTTGGTTGCAAGTCACTTAACATTGCTCACAATGAACCATTTGGCTATACGTGTATTTAATTTAGGAAACCTAATCACATTTCCTATCTTTTGTTCTTTGAAATCACTTCATTAGTTGGTCTAAGTAGTGGTAATCTTTCTTGTTTATTATTAGCAATCTCATTTTCCATCCAATAAGTGTTGTTTAACTAAATGATCTTTTGTTATCTCAATTGTCTAAGCGAGTGAATACTACCTTAAAAAAACACTATTGGCATCATGATATCTTGCTTCATTGAGAAATTCTTAGTGTTTCATTAATAATTGTCATAAAATAATAATAGTGTGCTCAAAAATTTATCTCATATATTGTTTATAATAATGTTGGCCATTTATTTATTGAAGCATATAGATATCATTGTCTCTTTTGAAAAAAATTCATTTTCATCCTAGAATTAACTTTTCATTCCTTAAAATCTACCTTCAAGCATAAACTTGGTTGTATAGAAAGTTAGGAACCCCTCCTTCACCCAATTTGCGACACTCCCTTGCTCAATTGTTAAAACAAGTGATTTATTAATTTTCTTGCAGGAAATACCTTAAAGGAACGAAGACACTTCTTTCATCAAAACTCCAGGGTTGGTATCGTTAATGAGGCCTTAGCGTCCTTCCCCAGGACTTCTTTCTACAACCTTGTGTGAGACTTGCTTCAAAGCGATTGAGGAGAAGAATATCATCTACATTAGGGATTTAATTTAAATTAACCAAGACTCTACATTTCATTATATTAGATGTTGCATATCATCTTGCATTTGATCATTCAATGATTATAATTGTGAGCTCAATTGTGAAAATAATTGAAATATAGCAACTGGAAATATTTATTCTAACTGGAAAATTAATTATGTAGTTTATTTTGTTTACAAGAAAATAACGAAATATTCACACTGCAATTTCTTCACCAGATAAAATATTGCGGAAGAAAAAACTAGAACTAAGAATACTAGCACACACAAAAAATTATGACATCATTTTTTGGACAAAAGACTCTGAAAAAACCCAATTTCGGAAATTCAATTGCAACAATTGAGGGCTTATATTATTATTTGTAGCAGAAATTCTGAGTACAACAAAATGTCGCTAAATTGATGATTCTATCCAAGATAAATAATGGAAGAAATATATTGATGGATTTTACCCTCACTCCAGGTAATCTCGGCACCTGACTTCCTCTAAAAAGCTAGCCCTTAAAACCCTCCACATAGGCGCTTTGGTACCTCTCTGTAGACCCTCTCATGCTTAGCCCATAATTTTTTCCAATCAACCCGTCTTGCCTGCAATTGAATGGTAAAATGTTTCTTTGACATTCTGATAAATATTTCAGGCACCTAGAATTGAAAAAAACCTTACCTTTATCAAAATCAAACTATCTATCTGAGGCTCTGCGCAACCCTTGCACAACCTTCTGGAGATAAATTTCGGCCTCCTCTTTCTGACTCTTTGTAACTGGAAATTTTTCCTCCAGATACTTATGACCTCTTCTGTCACCTGCTACGCGCCTAATGGCTCTATTTCCGCTACTAAATCACTCCTGCAACTGGGAATTTGAACTGCTTGGGAAACTGAGTATTTTCACTGGTATGTTCTTCATCTACCCATCGACCTCTTCTTATAATCCCTATTTGAGACTCCAATGACCAAGATTAAAACTTAATCAATGGCTCATATCATCTCCAAGTCAATTCATATGAGTTTTAGACAATTCTCTCCTTTTCCAATCAATTCCTATTAATTAGCCAATTTTCCTAAGTTAGAATTAGGGAAAATTTGAATGATGGTCAATTACTTTAATTGAGTTGTATCTAGAAGGAATTTATAGAAAAAAATTTGGGTTTTGGAGAACTCTGTTTTAGCCTCCACAAATTATTGAGACTAGAACACCTCCAATTCTACAAAAAATAACACTCCTTAGTGAGAAAGGTGTTGTTTCTTTAGTGCTACACAATCTGCCATAATGCCCCATCTCTATAAGATACTCCATACACACTGCTGTTGGTCAACCAATGTGACACCATGTCACTACCCATCAACTACTACATAACTATGATCTTTCATCTGTGTTGTTGTTGACACAAGACTATACAACCTGTATTGTAGCTAATTCTTCATTTGCACTGCAACTGTATTTCCTCTCAACTATTGTTGTTGCTACTACAACTATAGCAACTGAGAAGCATCCATAATATTTTTTGAACTGTGTTTCTTTGCTGCAATTGTCTCTTGAGTCTCTAACTGATAATAGCCTCTACATAGTCCACTGGGAAACTGTAGTGCCCTACTCTAGTTTACTGACAGTGATATGAATTTTAACATTGTTTAGCCCTAAGGCCCACACTTTATTCTTTGAGGAACTCAGGTTGAGAATCCTAACACATGACTCTATTATTAGTGGATTTTATGGTTATGAATGTTCTTTATTGATACTATGATGATGAAAACATTAATGGTTATGTACGTTCTCTATTGATATGATTGTAGCATTAATGGATATACATGTTCTCTATTGATATCATGATGATGATAGATTTGATATATATGTATGTTTTCGATTGATGTTATGATGATGATGGCTTTGATGGATGTGTTAGTTTCCTGTTGATGTTATGATTATGATAATCATGATGGATTTGTCCCCTATGTTAGGTACTTACATTAGTTCTAATTCAAAATGAAAAATGATGTGAATGACTAGGTCATGTTGATGTTGCTATTATGATAATGACTAATGCTGAGAAACTTTGTTATTGATGATTATTGAATATGATAGGAAACCACTAGAGGCACTCGAATATGATGAGTTGACAACATCTGGTTTGATAGAAATTAATATTTTTTCTTTGAAATTCTAATATATATATATATATATATATATATATATATATATATATATATATATATATATATATATATATATACTCTGGTGATATGTGAGTGGTTGCAGGAACATGTTAGTTGTTTGCACGAATGACTCACATATGGGTGATTGGGTTGTACAATTGGATGGAACAACATGGGAGGGGCGGGAAAGTGTCCCTGATTTCACCCGCTAGCACTCCTGCCATGACTTAGGCTGGAAAGGTCGAAACACCTTCTCATTGAAGAACATGATTTCGTGGGGGTAGGTCTCAAATTTGGGTCGCTCACAAGGATTTTCTGGGGGGGCACACATCAAGGAGGATTCCTTGATCCCCAACACCATTAGTATGACTATAGCAGGCAACATACGAGATGATAGAGGTATTTGTCGTTGCACCTATACTTTCCCCTCGTAGCCACTGGATTATTGAAGGGAGAGTGGCATGGCACCCTTGGAACTTCAAGAGAAATTATTGAAGGGCACGACCGACTTGGCACCCTTGGCATCACAAATAATCTATTAGGCATGGCACCCTTGGAACTTCGAATTGAAGTTCTTGAAGGGCATGACCAAGTTGACACCCTCGACATCATTAAAGAAACTAATAAATATAGTCAATCTATGAAAACCATACTAATTCATATCAAGTGATATATGATGTTAGAACCAAGGAAATTAAATCAATAATAAAACATAGGGTAAGGGAAGAATAGGAAAAAATAAAATATTTTACCCTGAGAACTCTACTCCTTTCCATGTTAAAAAAAATATTAAGTGGATAATGTACATAAGTAACTTAGTTAGGCAAAAGGGGGGAAGAGGGACATAGAGTTAAGTATAAATATTAATAATAAAATAGTTAAAAACTTCATTAAGAGAAGAGGGTGGTGAATTAAAATAAGATTAATAAATTAAAATTGGAGAAATTTAGAGAACTTACATGTGGCAAGAGCCGACATAATAATATCCATATAAGAGGCGAATTGAATTAAATTAGGAGGTAGTTAGGGGACCAAATTTGAGACTTATCAGTTAACTTCAGTAATAAACACAAATTAAGGAGTAGGAAAGGGGGTATCAAGAGACAACTAGGAGAAGAAATAGGAAGTCTTGTTGGGGTGAGGAAAATACTATTTTAAATTAATATTTAAGTAAATGGTTTTTGGAGAGTCTTGGTGAGAGGGTGACATGGGTGGGTTAATAATCAAATTTTGGATCAATAAAAATAATTATTTATGCATGAAATTCAAGTATCACCTATGAAGCCTTTTATAAAAGAAGGGGAAATCCAAGGGAAAGGGACCTTTTTCTTACCCTATTGTTGGATGGAGAAAATTATGTCGTTGTGAGTGTTTACGAGCTATAGTTGAGTTTGGTGAGGTAGAGGAGTTTAGAAAGGGGACTCTTGATCCAAGGAGTGCTCACCTCTATCCGCTAGTGCATTCCTTCATTTTACAACCCCATTGCAACTCGGGGGTTCGAGGGGAAGGAGAGTACCCAAGGAGTAGGCTGGGATGCCAACCGGTGGGTCATTACATTCAGATTAACCATGACAACATTCATGCTTAGAGGTAGACGACAACAAAGGATTTCAATTAATGTCAAGTCAAATTTGAATCTCGTCTCCTGGTGAACGGTACCTGTGTTATTTATACTTTTTTTTTATATGACTTCTTTGTGCATATAATTAACATGTAAAATATATGTATGTGTAATGAAGTTAAATTCATGGATGTTTGATATAAGTGATTAATTTTTTTGAGTTTCCAACTTTGTATGCTTATGGTTAATTCCTAGTTTATTATATTATCTCCTTAAAGCAAATAAAATAAAAAAATTAAAGCATAATGTTCATCTAATAAAGTATAGGGTTGGTCCCTACACTTGGTATCAAAGCTTAGGTTGAAACTTTAGGACCTATGTACCCTTTGAAACTTACTTTTTGTAAGTTCCACTATGAATTCTTGTTAAAAAAATATTGCGTAATAATGAAAAAAATTCTTTACGGTAAAAAGTAATCCTATCTAAAGATTTTTGCCTAATAATATAAAAGTGGACATGGAAAATTTCACTACTTCAATAATCTTTTGAAGGCGAATCAATTATATTATTGATAATATATGTTATTGATGGCATTATGGCATGGATTCACCTCAGTGCCTCTTATCCATGGTAACCCAAATTCCTAATTGAACAATTCAATAATGTTCATAAATATTCTAATTTCATTTGTAAATAGAGTTTAATTTAATGTATGCAAGACAATTAAAAAAAATGTGAAAATAATGCAAGCAAGGCAACATAAACCTCCTCTTTCACTCACATAGTCCTATATATATTATAACATAACACTGTTCGCCATATTGATAGGGTCACTATTGTTCATTTCATACCAAATGCTTATCAAAAATTATATGTGCATACATCAACAATCGTCGGCCTTAGTGATCGATGAGGAGTGTAAGGGAAGGGAGTATATTATTTAACGGAACAAATCTTTTTTTCTGGTTCATTAGTTTGATAGTGTCGAGTATGGGAGCTAGTAACTTATCCAATTATTTATCCATTAGGTAGAATTATGAAAGAATGAGATCCTTTTAACCAAGGACATCGAGAGAAATCTTAGGACCTGAAGAAACCATTAATGTTGCATGCAATCCCTGAAACCATCTTGAGAGAGATTGAATGAATGAAGCACTCTTCACTTTCCTTGCTCCCCGTTTTCAAAATCACAGAGACAAGAAATTACCTCTTTCCTGCTTCAACAGTTTTGCAAGTTGAATATATAATTGCACTGTACTCTTACAGAGGAGCTCACTTATCAATGGCGTCCACCAAAAGTTTTCCTTTTCTATGTGCAACTTTTCCTTCCCCTACTGCTCAGCATATTTCATATTCTCAGTAAATTCCAACAAATTTCCAAGGGTTTCCAAGGGATTTACGATGAATTGGATTATACATGTTGCGCCTTCTCTTATAATCATTTTTTACTTGCATTAATTATTGCAAGAGGTTTTATTGGATACTTTTAACCCCCGTTTTTACCTACAGTAATTATTGTAGGAAGATTTAGCTGATACTTTTTTTTTTTTTCTAAGTGAGACTATTCTATTAAGTAAAAACATATGGTACAAACAAAGCTTTGCAAAAGCAAAGCAATGAAGCAGGGGGCCGGAAATGATGAAGTATCAACCTCGGTCCCATAAATCAAGCATGGACAAAGCTGAAGATGGCAAGGAAAATAAAAGAGAGAATGAGACAAGGAGATCTACCCAGAGTGGGTAGAAACTTCCAAACGACATTTTTTCACTTTCTTCTTACTGACTTTGATCCAGTCATTATGACTGGCCTGAACAGGAACCAGTTGCATAATGTTTGGTGCTGAAGGAGTCGACTCCTTATCTGAATCCGAGGAAGAGGTCTCGTGCGAGTGTTTCTGCGGGATCAGAGGAGTAGATGGATCCTTAGGGCTGGCCATGGGGGAGTCCTTCACATTCTCAGTGTTTGCTTCTTCTGCTTCTATTTCCTCCTCATCTGAGCTGGAGGAGTCAGGATCATCCACGGGGGGACGATCACAAGGCTTCCAGCTCTTCGATTTGGATTTACCTTTGTTGTTCTTCTTTTTTCCGAGGAACATAGCACATGAGTTCTGGAGGTGCCCCGTATGATGGCAATGGCGACATCGGAAAGCAGTATTCTCATAGTCCAGGGGTTGGGTCCAGTGGAAGTCCCCAACTTTGAGATTTATCTGATCGGGTAGCCCTTTGCTGATGTCTATTTCCGCGCATATTCTGCCAAAGGTGTATAATCCTTTCTCCCCCCTTGAGGTGTCTGTTGCCAGAAAACGGCCTAAGGTATCCCCAATCCCTTGGAAAACTGAGAAGTGCCAGAGATGCGCCGGGAGGTTTGGAAGTCTGACCCAAATGGGAAGCTTGGTGATGACAGCCGTAGAGGGGTCGAAGTCTGGAAACCACGGTGTAAGGAAAAGCCCCGCCGATCCCCAAAACCAGGGTCCTTCCTGTAAGGCTTTCTGATAGTCTTTGTTAAAAGCAAATGCCACAATGAAGAAGCCTTTTGAGCAGAAGAAGACTTTGCAGTTGTTGGTCCAGTTGGAATGGATCCACTGGTATAGATCTGTTGTTCGAGGCCAAAGGCCATTAAACCTGCATATGAGGGTTGTTTCTGCGAATGCCTGGGATTGGTCATCTAGCGATGGATGGGAGATTTCAATGGAAGGTGTTTTCTCCATTTTTTCCACCAGAAAAGGCTTGGGAGCCTCAGGTGGTTGAGCTGCTTTCTTGGTTGTTTGTGCGTGGACTGAATCCTTATAGGAGAATGCAGGGGCCAAGGAGGTTTGCCCAGATGCTCCACCTCTCAAGCGTAAGGATAGCACAACTAAAGCCTCTTTCTCAATATTGTAGTAAGACAGGGGCAAATGGTCTTCAAGTTTCTTACCTTCGTAAAGCAGTCTCAGGAGTCTTGAGGGGATCCCCAATCTGAGGTCAAGTTCTCACATAAGGTCTTGCACTAGATCTGTGGCATGCACCCATAACAGCTTCGTTCCACCAAAAGGAAGAGAGGTCTGGATCTGGTATTGTGTCCCCAGATCTGGAAGGCTTTTGGCTGTAAGAGTATCCGGCTGAATAGCGAAACCCTCCTGGAGCAACCTCCTATCCGGTTTTCCCTGCTTCTTCGAGAGGCTGAGACTGAGCTTTTGCAAGGGCTCTGCGTTGGTTGAGGCGGCAATATTGTTGATGCCTACAACTGTATTCTGGCCATCATTGACGTCCCCTCCTCTATCTGAATCTCGGTTTAAGGAGGCAACATAAACTGGTAAGCGCTTGCAGAAATGACCAGCATGACCTGCGGGAGCTTTCCCAATATATCTGCGGCTAGGGCGAAGAAAACCACTCGAAGCATCCACAGTGAAGGGCGCAGAGCAGGCTGTGGAATCGGCGACTGCATGATGTTTGCATGTGCTCCTTGGAAGTCTGCAACTCGGGTAATGTTGACCGGTTGGAGCTGCGGCAGAGGGAAGCGCAAAGCCTACTGTGAAGTCGGCTGCTGTGGCAGAGCCGAACAGGGCAAAAGCAGGGAAATGAACTTTGTCGGCGGCGGCCAGGCCGAAAACCCTAGCAGAAGCCATTGTTTCATAAATCAGAATGTTTAGCTGATACTTTTAACCCTGAATTACAAGGTGAAAATATTTTCGAATCTGGACATAATTAAAATTTCAAAAATAGAAATTTCTCAGATCTAGTTAACTAAAGTCTTCTGGTCGTAATTAATATTTTGAATCTGGTCATAATTAAATTTATAAACATAAAATCAGGGAATAAATAAGTATTATTTCGTTTACAAAATTCATTAGATCCATAAATACCAAGTTAGTAACAATATTTCCATCAAATTTGAACCAAAACATTGATGTTGCAATCCACGATTCTATTGGAAACTTAATATTCACAAGCTTTCCCAATCAGAGAGAGACTCCATGAGACTGGTCATATTTTTTTAAATGACCAATATAACCAAATATTAAAGTTTGCTTGAGGAGAGAATAAATATCTACAGGATTTTTAAACCTCTTCTCCAACAGTTGATTCCAATGAAATACAAAATAAATGAGTCTTGCAATTCTGTTACACATGTTCTTGATAGGAAAGACACCTGCATGGATCAGCTAATATAATACAATTTTTGGTTTGTGTTAAATCTGAGTACATATAATTTTTAGAAGTAAATAGTTCTACATTCTGCTATAGTTGCTTTGCTAGTGCAGTAAGGGAAATTGAATTTTCGAGTGTTGCCTTTTGAAAGTTTTACTATAGACTGCTTGCAAAGAACATGACCACATGGCATCAACATTGGAGGATTTTCTTTAGTGCTTTGATCCTGTGATACTGGACAAGAAAATATAGAATGGAATTGAAATTCCCTACCCAATGCAATTTCCACAGGAAATTGTCTCATATTTTTCCACTCTTGATTTTTGTTGGCCATAACATTGGACAATTTCAGTAATGTAGGGAGGTCCTGACAACTCGCTGAGATAGTTACATGAAGTGGGCTCTTGTAAGATTGAACCAAAAGACTGCAATATTCTTGTGTAAATTCTAATGAAAAGGCATCCAGTGAGAAGATGAAATCAATTCTAAATAAGGAGAGTTCTCAAGATGCCCTGTATATATTAACAATGGAGTTTAAATTTTCTCTACAAGCGTCTATTTCCTTTTCAACACATGTGTAAGGTTTATTAACATGATATAAATAGAAAACAATACTTTGAGAAATTAGAATATATTATTTATATTTTAGAAAATCTAAAATAATACAATAAATATTATTTTAAAAAAATAAATTAAAAAATAATATTTAATAATTTATTTTAAAATCGAAATAAAAATAATATATAGACTAGGATTAAACACACTCTAGGACACATATAATTTACCAAGAAATAATGAATGGAAAGAGGAATCATCATCCACTTTTTTTCCATTTCTATGAGTCATATCATTGCAACAATTTTTAGGTAAATTTTGGGAAGAATGAGGGTGTATAAGATCAAGGATTGAAAAAAAAGTAATAATAATTATAACAACAGTTCATGAAAATTTTAATCTTAAATCTAAATACTATTATTAAATCTAGTCATGACTGAGTGAATCACAGAAACAGTGGTGGATGCGCATCTCAGAATGGAATTATGTACCAATTTAATTTATATGGTTGTGGCAATTTATGGAAGTAAATTACACAACAATAATATGATATATTTATTATTGCAAAAATAATATGATACTTCTATTATTCTTGGAGGAAGGTTTTTTATTTTTTTTATTTTTTGTTTTTTATTTTTATTTTTTAATATTTAAAAAAAAATTATACTTAAATCTTTTTCTTAAATTTGTCATATGTTTTTCTTTTTTTTCTTAATTTTTTATGATAGTTATTGGTGAGTTGGATGATATCCATTTTTAAAATTTCACTTGTAACCATTTGTATGGAATTCAATTAAATTGGTTCATTTTAGACACACTTATTGTTAAATAAGTTTGGATCGTAAAGGGGCAATGACTGGCATATAAATTTTGTAGTAAGTGGAAATTACTTGAAACATACTAATTTTACATTTTACTCATAGAGTTAATGATTGACATATAAATTTTGTAATAAGTAGAATTTACTTGAAGCTTACTAATTTTACATTTTACTCATAGAGTTAATATATGCAAAGAATAAGAAAAAATAAATATGTTTTGCAATAACTCTTCGTAGATTTGCTAATTTACGAAGGTGAATAATGTCCCAAGTAACTGTTGCACTAATGCCTATGACATTCTAGCCATTTAAATTACATGGTTATATTAGTTTAACATTTTCATAATCATTACATTCATTTAATTATTTAATTATCTTCCCATATAAATAATGGAAATTATTCTTATATATTCTTTCATTATTAACACTTGTCCTTACACTTTGTATTTATGTGTGCATATTATTAATATTAGAGTTGCACTTCCATTATTGAAATCCTAAAACAATTAGAAACTTATTTTCTCTTTCTTTATTAATGACAATCTCAGTATATGTTATGATAATGCTACCAACCACCTCTATCATTTACATGACATAATGTACTCTAAGCCTACTATGATAAGTTATATTGATTGAATCCTTATGATTAATTCTTATAGGAAGGTTTGAAATTAATAGGTGAATTAAATCATCAAAAAATTATAAATGCATAAATTGTTCCTTTGGAAATATATAATAATAATAATAAAGTATAGAACCACTCACATTGGTTATAAATTTTATTGATTGACTTTATCTTATAATAAAAGTCGTGTTAAATTGTGACAGGATTCATTGGTGAACCATGGTTAGAAGAAGTACAAGAAGGAGTGGGGAAACTAGAGGGAGCAACGTGATGCCACCACAACAACCAACCCCTGCCACCCAACCCAGTGAAGAGGAAAACATCACAACACAAGGAAAAATGCCAGTAGGGGAAGTGTTAAACTTAATGAGATCATTCCAGCACATGTCAGAGGCATTAATAAACCATCTGAAATGGGAGCATGGAGGACCAGTCATGCAAAATGAAGCACTCTGAAACATTACAAGAAATGATGTACATCGATATTTGGAAAAGGTAAAATTTCCAGAGTTTTGGGGGTCCACAGATGGTCAATCTACAGAGGCATGGTTAGAAAACATGACTATGTGCTTTACCCCGAGAGAGTACACCTCAAACATGAAGGCCAAGATGGGTATATTCCAGCTAAAGGGAAACACACTACTTTGGTGGAAGACATTATTACCCCAATTGGGGATGGATATCTTAGAAATAACTTAGGAATTGTTTGAAGAAAATTTTAGAGAACACTACATGTCAGAGGAATTCCTTGAGAGGAAATTAAATGAATTCAATGCATTAAAGCAGGGGAGTCACTTAGTACTGGAGTATGAGGCTCGTTTCATGGAATTACTCTGTTATGCCCCTCACTTAAACATAGAAAGGCTCAAGGTGAACAAATTTGTGTATCGACTAAATGGTAACATTTGGGATAAGGATAGGATATTAATTACTCAGACCTTGCATGAGGTAGTTCAATGAGGGATTATCACAGAGGAGGAGATCATGGATATGCAGATATAATGCTTAGAAAATTTCGGGATCAGAGATCTATGCCTTCTATCAAAATTCCAAGACAACCCAGAAAGGGTTTCCTGAAATACCCAAAATGTAAAATGCAATCCTAGGGCTAAATAATGCTCTGCAATTGGGTAACTACTGGGATGTGGCTCATCTGATATAAAAATAGCTTAAATCCCTCCTCACAAACTTTCCAGATGAAGGGTTTCTCCCCTCACTGGAAAACAAGGTCAAGAACTTGGGTGCTTGACCCTCCACTGTAACTGCACTGCAAAATAACACAGTTTTTGAAGGAGACTGCACTATGGATGAATGCTACAACTTGGCCTGATGGTGGATGGTGGAATAATTCTCAAGGAGATTCCTTGATAGCCTCTCAAATGAAGGGCTACTCCCCTTACTGGAAAACAAGCTCAGAAATTGGGTTTATCAACGCTCCACAGTTGTTGCCCTACAAAACAACACAATCCAGAAGGAAACTGCACTATGGATGATGGTTGAAGCTTGGTATGATGCTAGATAGTGGAAATGATGCTCAGTGAACCTCTCCTGAGTAGGTAGTCGAAGTCCCCCGAGGATGAGGGTGGGATTTCTGCTTGAAAACACCCTTGTGCTAAGCAACACAATAGACTCTGCTAAACCACTGAAGCGTACAAAAAGTCATAAAAGACCAATACATAAAAAATAATCATAATTCCCTCGATGTCTACCATCCTCTTCCTTATATTCTTGGTGATCTTCCTTATCTTGGGTCCCACTCATTAAATATGCTACTCTCATCTATACACTCATCCATCATAATTTCGTTGTCCTCCTTTAATGCTCCATTGCCCCCATGACAACGTTGTTGATTTAGTCAAACTTGACCCTGTCCACATGCTTTAGCCCCTGTTCACACCGAAAGGCGCTTTATTCAACTGATAAAATTATCCACATTCACATGGGAAGTGGTTTTATTCCTACTAAAGAGATTTATGGGTCTGTCTAACCAATTATTCACCTATCTTATTATCAAAAGAAAAATTTAATATTCCAACTAGCTAAAAGCTAATTAGGAATATTACAGTCCTCCCCTCCCAAATTTTGCTTGTCCTAAAGCAACAACAAGGATGGATACTATGAAAACTCCTCACCTTCCCCTGTAGAATTCTCATATGATAAACTCCTCCAATGAACCAAATGCTCTCCAATCAATCTGTCCCCCTAGTTGCTCCTCCCAAGTGTGCAAGTGAGCCTTTGGTGATATAACCAAGTGGATCTCCTCAAGAAGAAGTGGGAGATCCATGGATACAATTGAATGTTTTCTAATGGCCTCCTTGAGGCATGAGAGATGAAAATTTTTGGGGACCTTAACCCCATTGAAAATATCCAATCCCCATGCTACTCTCCCAACAATATGGATCACCCTGTGTGGCCCATAAAAGAGCTCATCAATCCCCTGTTTATGCAATGTAGAGGAGTTGTATAGCTGCAAATGATAGACCAATTTTTCCACCCCACGCCATCTCTCTCTCCATTTATGATATGTCTAGGACTCCGAATATTCTTGGGTTGTAGCAATGTTGTCCTTAAGAGACTGGAATACATCCTGACTCTTTAGGATCCAATATTTGGTTCTAGGAACCTTACTTTCCTAAGCCATTCCACATATAATGAATAGAACATCATCACAATATGGAATCGAAAGGAGAAATATACTGAATGTCATATGAAATTGCGGAAGGTGACAATAGTTCTCCAAGTGGAACCAACATAGTTTGGCTCCCTGCTGCCCCTGAACATAATTTGGAAAGTAGCTTCCCAACTACTTGCTTGTTGTGCCTGTCTTCTCATCTACTTAGAAGTGGTAAATGGCATTGGGTGTCAACTGAGTATACCCAAAATCGAAAAATACTTTCCTAAAGCTATACAAGAAGTGGCTATCTCCATCCCTAATTTTGGTATTAAGAAGACCATGAAGTCCAAAGAGAGGCTTGACTTCTTGTGGAGAAAAGCACTGTATATAAATGGCAAGGGAATGAAAATACTTTGTTAGATGATCAATAAATACAAAGACACAACTCTTACCATGTACTGTTGGTAAGCTGGTGACGAGGTCCATAGATGAGCTCTCCCATCTCTCTCCCAGAAGAGTAAGTGGTTGTAACAACCTTGCAGGATGGTTGTTTCCCTCCTCATTCTTCAAGAAAATTACACATCCTTTGATATGCCAGGGAATATCCTCCTTCAGACCCTCCCATGAGAATCTCTCCCAAATGGCCTGATATGTCTCGATGAAATCCTCGTGACTGGAAAGGAGTGAGTCATGTGTTGCATGTAGTATCTTCTCCTTAAGTTTGGACTATCTAGTCAAGAAGACATGACCTTGTTAATAGATGACCCCATCCACCACTCTATACCTCTCATCAGTAACCTTCCCATCAAGTACTTCACATGTGAAGTGGTTTTTGGAATACTCGATCAATAGCTGGGACTCCAATATGGATCTATATCCCTCAATGACAGCACTGCTGGTTTCTGTAATTAGGTAGCTGTCACCTCATAGATCCACTCTTTGACATGATTAATGCCAAAGTCACATGCCGGAGTACCGATATCCCACTTTTTTTGCCTTTCTTGCAATTGTTTCTACTCAAGAAAATATTGAAGTTCATGGTGGTCAATCTTCACTTGGAAGCTATTGCCCATCCAAAACCTCCTAAGTTTGTATGAATACTAGCAACATTCTACTATATATGGAATACTCCTTCCAATGTAGAAGTATCTTTTGAATCTCAAAGGCTATGGAATAGCCCTCTTGCACCATACTTGTGTCATCATCCACTCCAGAAGTATCACCTTTCAGTGAAAGAGGCTTGGTGAAAGTTGGTAACACTGATATCAAACAAATATTCATCTCCTCCTTGAGCCAATAAAAGGCCCTTTACATTGTGATAGTCTCACCCAAAGCTCCCTCTTCAGCCATATATATGAATGATGCAACTTTTTGTGAGAACTCTTTGATCATCTTCCAGTTCGAGGACATTCACGATGGAATGCCTCCATATAATGAAACTTTATAGTCTAGAGTTTACTGTATATCTGAGTGGACTAATTTGTCCTTGCCTCCACTATGAAAATCAGTCTCCATATGATGTACAAAGACTTCTTGGGATGGATAGGTGTGCATTCCCCTAATCACCCTGGCCACTCTTCTTATCTACCCACTCCATTTGAAAAGTCTCCCAATCTGTGGTGACCTTCCCCAAAGTAATCAACCACTACACACCCAATATCACATTAGTGCCAGGAATATCAACCAAAAAGAAGTGATAAATCAAAGTTTATGTTCCCATGGTGACATAAAATGCCCAAACATACTTCATGCACTACATGGTTCTAGCTCCTAGAACTAAAACTGAGAATCCATCAAAATCATCAGTGGGTATTTTCCTCCTCTACACTAACTGAGCATCAATAAAATTGTGGGTAGCCCCACTGTCTATCAATATTGATATCCTTTGCCCCTGAACTCTACCTCGGAATCTCAAAGTAAAATAATCCCCGCAAAGATGCAAGGGCCCCTCCAATGGGAGAAAATGCCCCATTCCCACCTCCTAGTGGTGGTGGATCCTCTCCTGCCATCAAAATGTTGTTTTCTCCAGCTAGCTCCTCTTGTTCCTCTTATTCCTCCTCCTCGATATCAGAGAATACCTCTATATAGTGGGCCTTCCCTACAACACATTGATGCCCTTGTGCCCATGGTTCTTGGCATGTGAAGCAAAGTTTCCTTCTCCTCAAGTCCCTTCGGACATCATCACTAAGAGGTCCCTTGTTTTGTTTCTCCTTTAGAGGAAGAACCTTCACATATTTCCCCTTTGATTGGAAAGTGCTATTTTGCTGAAAAGGAGCTCTTGCTCTTGGAAAAAAATCTTATAAGCCTCTAGACCTCTCAATGGCATCTTGGAGTGTAGTTAGTTTAGTTTACTTAACCTACACATGCAGAGGCTCTACTAGCCCATCGATAAACATATAAACTCTCTTGGTCTTAGATAAATCTGGAACCATAATAGAAAGCTATAGAAATTCAGAGATATAGGTCTCTAGATTACCTAACTGCTTGAGCTTGGATATCTCAACAAAAGGTGCCTTTGAATCCTTTCGATCAAACCTTTCCACTAAACTCTTAGTGAAATCTACATATGCAGTCACATTTGCATGCACCAATGTCGAAAGAATGTGAAACCACCAATCATGTGCCTCACCTTCAAGGTGCAGCGCTGCTATTTTGATGGCTTCCATCTCCGGTAGTTGGTTCAACTGGAAGTATATGTCTAGCTTCTCCACCCAAGACTTGGCTGTGCACTTGGATGACCCACCAAAAGTGGGCAAAAATAATCTACCCATAGTACGATGTAGATCATTGTTTTGTATGAATCCTCCACTTCTATTGTTATGTCGAGGTCTCCTGTTGTCCTTGATCTGACAAAACTCTTGGAAGTTTAGATGCTCTTTGAATCTCTAAGATTGAGATTCATATTCTAGGAGATAATCACCAAGAGTCTCATCGTTTTGTGTTCCTCTTACGTCATTTCCTATGGCTAGGAATGTAGGCATGGTGGAGCGTTGTGGAACTGGCTGTAATTCTCATTGCCCACACCAATAATGTGAGATGCCAGAGCTCTCTCCATGTTGAGACCTTCTTGGGGTATCTTTATGTATTTCCATCCTCATCTTCTTGATTTCTCTAGAAACATCCTACATGGTTTGTAAAAGAAGTTTTGGAAACTCTCTTCCATCCATTGCTCCATATTTATAGATGTAGTGCTCCACAGACTGAGCCAAGATTATGCTTTGATACCACTGTAATATTCAAAATTAGGAGAAGCCAGAATATAGAAAATGTAACTGAAAAAGGTAGTGATATATCAACACATATAATGAGAGCATATCAAAGAACCTTTTTATTAAACAATATAGCAAAAAATGTGTACAAGATCTTGAGGAAAAAGACACTCAACCTAGGAAAAACAAGCCTCTAAGAACCTAGTACATAAATCATGAAGAAAAAATGCTATATAAGAATGTTAGAGTCTAAGAAAGCATATATTTTTTTGGAAAAGTTGTTTTTGTAAATGGAAACAAATGGATCTGCTGATATAGTGCTTACAAAATGTCGAGATCAGAGATCTAGGCCTTCTAGCACAATTCCAAGACAACCCAGAAAGGGTTTCCTAAAATACCCAAAATGTAAAATGCATCCCTAGGGTTGAATAACACTCTGCAGCTAGGTAATTAATGGGAGGTGGTTGATCTGATATAAAAATGGCTTAAATCCCTCCTCAAAATATTTCCGGATGAAGGGCTGCTCCCCTCAGTGGAAAACAAGGTCAAGAACTTGGGTTCTTGACCCTCCATTGCAACTGCACTGTAAAATAACACAGTTTCTGAAGGAGACTGCGCTGAGTGAATGATGCTACTTGGAATGATGTTGGATGGTGGAATAATTCTCAAGGAGATTCCTTGCTAGCCTCCTGAATGAAGGGATACTCCCCTTACTGGAAAACAAGCTCAGAAACTGGGTTTATCAACCCTCCACAGCTGCTGCCCTGCAAAACAACATAATCATGAAGGAGACTACACTGTGGATGATGGATGAAGATTGGCCTGATGCCGGATAGTGGAAATGATGCTCAGTTAACCTCTCCTAAGTAGGCACTCGAAGTCCCCGGAGGATGAGGGTGGGATTTCCACTCGGAAACACCCTTGTGCTAAACAACACAACAGACTCCGCTAAACAGCTGAAGTGTGCAGAAAGTCATAAAATACAAATACATAAACAATAATCAAAATACCCTCTATGGCTTCCATCCTCTTACTTATATGCTTGGTGAGCTTCCTTACCTTGGGTCCCAGTCATTAAAGATGATACTCTCATGCATACACTCCTCTGTCATAACTGCGTTGTCCTCCTTTAATGATCGACTACCTCCATGACAACATTGTTGATTTGGTCAAAATTGACCCTATCTACATGCTTTAGCCCCTATTCACACCTAAAGGTTCTTTATTCAAATGATACAATGATTCACATTCACATAAGAAGTGGTTTTATTCCTACTAAAGAGATTTATGGGTCTCTCTACCCACTTATTCACCTATCTTATTATCAAAAGCAAAAAATAATATTCCAACAAGCTAAAAGCTAATTAGGAATATTACACCATCGAAAATTTTTGTATTAGGGTTTGATGAATATTTGAGGCTAGGGTTTGAGAGAAACCTTAGATTATGGAAAAGACTTGAGATATGAAATCTAGAAACCCTACCATGTTCATTGTGAAGACAAATTTGATGAAGCCGTTGATGGGATAGTCTCTATTAGGCAGGATTGCTGATAAATTTGGTGGAAATATTGAATGACAATGGACAGTGATGGCCCTTGAAGGCTCTTTCAAAAAGGAGATGATCACCTCTCATAAGTATTTTTCGATTTATGGTTCTCCTTTATGTGTTTACCGTTGATCTGATTATTGTTTTGATTATTAATTATACTTACTGCATGTATATGTGAGTATTTGGATACCCCTAACTTCTTGATGAGATGTGATAAGTGGATCTTTCTTGGGGATCATCTGAGATATAGGAAAATATTTGTAGTGCAGGAAGAGAAGAGCTACATTTTTCCATGACAAAGAAGTTGATAAAGTGCTCATGCTACAAATGTCAAATAAGAAGGTGCATAGGTATCTGAATACTACAAGGTATGTATGGTGTATTGTTTCAATGTTATGTCTCAGATGAAATATTGGATGACAAGGTAATCCCTAAGATATGATGAGTATATCACCTTCAAAAATGACTCATTTATGCATATGAATGTAAGTTTGATTCATGGTACTTATGATGAGATGGTGCACTAGGTATTGGGCAAGTATATTACATTCTATTAATTCACAATAAATATACTTAGAAAAATTGATTTTTCATATACTGGTATACTTGACATATGGCAAAGCATCTCACATCTTAGACATGATGAATTTCATAAGAAGGCTAACTTATTATTTTTGTCATATGGTAGTTTGATTCGATTATTAATGAATGTGATAAGCATGGTAACCATGATGTCAGAAGTGTAACAATGAGATTTATATTCATGATATTCTTGTTGACCATGGTTAGGTTTTGATGAGATTAGTAATTATGGCATATGGTAAAATTGAATGAACTGACTTGATGAAATACTATTGTTTTCATGATCCTTGAAGTATGATGTTACACATATCTACTTCCCTAATCATAAGATGCTAAATTTTGATGCCATGTTCATATATTATAATGAAGTAGTTGATGCTGACATGTTATGACCATGATGGATATATGTTTTAGAACTTGATATAGTTCAATTCCATGATCTAACAGTTCTAATGATACATGATAGTATTATGATATACAGATTGATGACGTGAATAATAATGGGTGAAGTGGATGATTATTTAGAGGGAGAATATATCCTTAAGATCCGTACACCTATTATCATTTGCATTATATTATAAAATATTATTTATTTTTGAAGTAAGACTTACAAACATGAATAGACAAATATCTGATATTGTTGGTCTACAACAAAGTTCTTGTCTGAGAAGTGAGAGTTATCCTTACTCTAAGCCTCATCTGCATGGAAGGAAGCCTAAGGGTGTGACGGTAGGATCTCAATTGCACATTAGAAGGGAAATAGGTGTGGTTATGCCCATAAGACACAAAATTGAAGCTTTATGCATGAAATCAGAAGTTCACATGAAGGATGACAATCCTACATACATGGAGTTGACAACTGAAAGTTATATGAGTAGGGAAGTTTGAATATTCGACTTAATATAGAGAATGTGAATGTGTTGAATAAACTTGCATTTGAAAGTGACAGAAATATGCATATTAGTATGTTATTTTTATCTAATTATTGAGGCTTGTGTATGACAGTATTTGATAACAGTTGCAAGGGTTTGACTAGATTTGGATGATTGATATAGATGATCAGTGTTTGGAGTTTTGACATGATGCTTGATAATTATTTAGAACTTTGAATTGATGTTGAGATATGTTTTGGGATATATATCTCACCGTGATATAAAATTTGGGTTTTGACCTGATGACTAATGATTTGGTTTGATGACTGATGATTTGCCTTGATAACAATGCTATAAGGACATATTGAATTTCAATAAATTATATTGTAATTTAATATATATTCAGTGTTGATATCATTATCTTTTACACTTTTATTGAAGTATAAACAATTGTGATTATGTATTCAATAATATCACTATGAATGGATGAAACTTGTATGAATGAAACTTATATGACTTGTCCTTAGTGTATCCATTCATATTTAGTAGAAGAATTGATTCATGCTATGATCATGAGTATGGATTGATAAATTTTTATTGGATAGTGCTTGGTAAATAAAAAGGTGTTGTAACCTGAAATTTGGATATGAGATCTACTAGTCACCTGGTCCAAAGAATTTGTTACACTGATATTGATGATTTTGATATTAGTTTTGATTTGGAATATAAGGCTTGATAAGGTGACTTAGTTAATTTGATTGTACAATATTGATTTGTTGAAGACCAAGCATATTGGTTTGGTAAAGTGTTGTGTTTGTAGAAGTCATTGTATGAAGAAAGCTCACCGACCTTTGTATTTCTGCATTGATAGTTACCTGATGAAGCCAAGAAGATGTATTGATCCAAAACTATACTTCAAAAGCGGTCAAAGGTATGGATTTTATTTTGGTTTTATATATTTATGGTCTATTATTTAAAATAAATGAGCCTCTAATGATCAAAGTAAGCGGGATATGGACTTTGAAGTTAGAAATGAAGAATAATGGAATGATCTATTGCATCCTGAAGTTGGGAAAATAAAATATATTAGTGAAGATATTAAAGAAATTGGAAATGCAAATCCTTGGACACTCCGATCAATTTTCAAAAAGTTATGAAAATATATTGTTGAACGTAACTTGGAAACCGATAGTTGATTGAACCATTGATGTTCCATGTGAACACCCATCTGTATATTCTAAGTAAATGCATGATTGAGCCACTTCATACACATTTAGTTACCTCCAAGTTCTCTTAAATATATTTTCATGGGATGATCTATTTTTGGTCAGAGACATTCTTCGTGTGATATGTGACTTCATGGATGTACTGATGTTGTTTGGGATCTTTGTTGCTGAAATACGCACATTTGGGTGCTTCCTTAGTATGAAATATGCCATCATGTTTTGGATGAGAAGTCCATAGATTTAAGCACGATCGAGGTTGAGTAAGATGTTGCTAACATATTTAGGTATGAGAGAGGATAAAGAATATATTTGGAGATATGTTTGAGCAAGTTCTGTATATGAAATGGATACATTGCGATGAAAAAGAGTGGGAAATGATTGGCAAAGAATCCCATATATGGCTGGGACTAAGATGCCTTCATATATTGAGACAGTGTTGCTCTACGAGACAAGATTAGGCTTGTGGTTACTATCTCCCTGAGAAGGAGGATGAATATGGTATCATTTTTGTGATATATATAATTTTTCGTTCTAATATTATATTTCATTTGATGTATTGTATGAAAAAAATACAACTGATATTGAGACATTATGATTAGAAAATATGAGCACTATGATATGTTGTTGATCTACATAAATAATTTTTGATCGAGGACATTGATCTAGATCTTCCCCTCTGTTTGAGATCCTAGGGTGTGGAATTTAGATTGAGGGAACCTTGGGTTGAGGTATCTTTGGACAATATGGTCATAGATGTTGCTCCCCTATATGTTAACCATAAGGTTGGAGTTGTTTCTCCCCTATCTTGGTATTTGCAGAGTATACCCCAGTTGGAATCATACCCACAAGTCTGGATTTTGGGGAATACCACTCCCCGTCTTGCCAGCGGTTTGAGAGTATACTTGGGGTTGTACAACCCAAGCTGATTATGATGTAAGTGTTCTACCACATGACTCTTGAGGGTCATTGTTGGGAAGATCAATAGGAAATATGATGGGTTGAGATGTGCTCCACTATATCACCTATTTCTTGATATGAGGTTATAGATTTTTAGCTCCCCCATGAGATCATGGATTGAAACAAGTCTCCCCTATGTTGTTCCAGATTGAGCTACGATCTCAAATGTTGATGTGAATCATAGATTTGGTTCCCCATTGATGTTTCCCGGGTGGTAGCATTGGGCTCCCCATTGGCAGAGATTTAGCATGGTAGTAGTGGCTCCCCGATTGATAGAGGGTGGTAGATTGATCTCCCCTCTGATGTCAAGTTATTCTTCTTTTATATTCAAGAATTATTCAACAGATGAGCAATGGAAATCAAGATATATGCAAGAGTAATCAATAGATGAATCGAGATGAACAGTGACGATAAGTGATGATGAGATACCTGAGATTGGATATGATTTGATGATAGGATACACATGACACTATGCAGGTGGAACTCTCCCTAGTTGAGAGGGAGTGTTAAAATTGGAAACTAGGTCCAAATTCCACTTTGGATAGTTCATTTGATGGAGATGATGACTGCATTTAATTCCTCTTTTCGAGAGGACCAAAATTTTCTAAAAGATTGTCAAATATTTACAAGGGAAAACATATTTTTGAATTTGAGCCCACATGTGCTTATTCGATTAGGTCGACCCTAAATAAAATTATGCACCCTTGGAAGGCTATAAATACAAGTGGAATCTACCTCATTTGGACATCCTTATGGATCATTCTGCTATTATATTTCTTGTTTTTGGCTCGCAAAGGTCTAAGGCAGGTTTGCAGAGAAATGGGTTCAGTTGAAGGTGAAATTTCAGGGTCTAAAGCTCAGACATATTTTTCTAGGGTTTTGTTTTTTAGTAGCAATTTTTACAAAGGATAAATTTAGCTGATCATTGGCTCGCAGGCTCAAGGGAACGACTGAAATCTCCTAGTCACTTGCATGGCCACTTAATCCCTGCGACCGAGAGCTAAAATTTTAATTTTTGTTGACTGAAGTATTTGGTCATTGACCACAGTGTTCAATAGTTAACCACATACAATGAAATTTCATCATAGGCTTTTGAATCAGGGTTTTTGAGTATGAGCATGGTTGTGTTCATCTCAGGGATATCTTTTAGTTTATTTTTGTTAGATAGTTGTATGGATGAATAAATGGATCATTGTAATCTATTTTGTTGAATCATTCAATGACAATATAATAATAAAAATAATTTGAAAGGGTTTTCCCTATAATGGGGTTTTCCCTGGTCTTTGACTAATCCTGGTGTCTTTATGTGTGAATGTTTTTCTTTTATTGTTTTGATCCATTGATGATGATTATATTGGTATTTATACATAGTTTCATATGTTTCCAAATAATAACGCAAATATTAATAATGTTATGATGTTATGGGGTGAATTTAATGTGTAAATAAAAAAAATGCAATTATCAGAGCAATGAACAATATAGCCCTAAGAAAAAAAATCAACACTCATAGTGGCCATCACCCAGTTCCTGAGCACATGTTGCTCTATTACATCAAATCCTGAACCCTTTCATGTCTCAACCCCACTGAGAGATGAAATGACTCATCATAAAGGGGTAATACAACTACCACATCATTTAAAGCAACATGTATGCCTTTAGCTATGAGTAGTAATACAAATAGAAATTGAGAATAAGTAAAAGTCGCACAAGAGGGTTGGATAAAAAAGGCTAACTTGGTAACTCATCCATCCATGAGTGCTTCCTCCTCACATCTATACACTCATGATGTGGTAAACTCCATAAATCTACCCCTTTGACCATGGAACTTGGCCATGAAGTCTTATCCTCTTTGTTATCATCATTATTATTCACTAATACTTATAAATTTAATCGTGGATTAATGAAATGATACTTCCTCTTATGGGATAGAAACACCTAATATGGTTGACCCTTAGCCACTCCTACCTAGAGAGAAAACACCATTGCAAGATAATGGTCCTAATTTTTGAAGGGGATTGTCATTTGAAGTATTAAATAGTCCATGCCATTTGAGTTTGGTTCACTTGGATGTAATAATGATCTTTCTCCCTGAATGGCTAGTTTCTTTCACTAGAATATTTGATGTGATTTTCAGTTGGTTCAACATCCCAAGTCTTGGGAACCTGCTCCATAAGTGCCTAGGCCCTCTGAGAAGTATATATGCACAAATAAGTGAAGTGTTGAGACTCTTTGGCCTCTTAGGAGAAACAACATATGATAAATTTTGCAGGGTATGTGCTACACCTAGAACGTTGGATCAATTTATAGAAGATTTGGTGATTCTTTAGGATGACATAGCTGGACCTAGAATGCCCCTAGGTTTTCCTTTCCACCAACTGATGAATGAAAACTAATTCAGGGCCTAGGCGAGGATGGCCTCACCTTCAGATACTAGGTGTGGATTGTTGCACCTAATAATCCCTCATCGCTGGAGAAGGGGAGGCTACTTTGAGAAATTAGAGACCCATTGAGACCCCTACGTGGTCCCCGAGTTGGATATTGCGACCCCATTGGAGGCAATAAGGTGGATTTGCGGGCTAAATCTCAAATATTGACTTTTACATGCTTCTACAACATTTTGGACACCACATTTTACTTGAAAATTCCATTCGCATCTCATTTCTAGCATGGTGTCAGCCTTGTTGTATCCCCTCTATTTTTCCTAAATTTTTGTGTGTTGTAGAGCGTTTTTGTTCATGAGCTAAAAATGAGGATTTTTTATTCATGATTATTTTGGTTTAGATGAGGACTGTTGTATTTGGAGCAGTGGATAAAGAGAAGAAGGAGAACTAAAAAGAAGGTAAATTCCAAGAGGCAATGTAATGTGGGCCTCCCCCCTAAATTTTAAATTTTTAAGGCTTAAAAAATGGTTACCTACTAGGTGGATCCCCATCCATCCTAGAGAGACCTTACCTCGAAGAAGTTCTGAAAGGGTAACAAGCACGATAATTAAGCCAACGCTTGACCCGGGAAAGTCAGAGTCAAAAAAGCATGAATCATAGATCTACAAGTACGATGATATCCCAGGTGGTCGCTCCTTGTCCCTAAGCCTAACCAAGCACCCCACTAGAGGAAGATAGATGGGCTCGACACTTGTCAAGCCAATGTGGGGACTACATCATTAGTGGGGACCACAACCAGGTGAGCATGGTAGGCGAGTGTTAAACCATTTGATGCAACGCCCACCTTAGTTTGATTTTCACCCAATATTACTCTTCCACATGTCTTCTCCACGTCACCTATTCCTTTCCCCCCCTATACAGCATCGTAAATTGATCATTGTGATTCAAACTTGTTTATTGCAAATGATTTGTGTCTTTTTGCTCTTCCTATTCACAACTTCATCCACCCGATTAACAACCAAGGTAGGACCTCCATGTGCCTTCAATGTCCAATTCCCTTTGGTTACTAGGTAGTTCGTAGATTCTATGTCCTTTTATCATTGTCACCATGCTTAAATTGAAGAAAGAGTTGCCAAAACAACCAAAAATACAACAGCCAAAACCTTTGCGCCACATGGAACCCTTCATGGACACAAAGGGGGAAACTCATGATTATTTTTTCCCTCTGAAAATGTTAGGCCTTCATTTCGACTTCTACGATCACAACTCGGACAAGGAGGACCCCTTTTGAGTTGTTGAGTTGGGGTTTTATCACCTAGTTACCCCAACGATATACCCTTTCCAATATTTCATATTCTGGCTTATGGAAACCTTCATCAAAGTAAATTTTTTTTGTATTTCCTCCACTGGAGAGAACATTCAAGAGGTCACTCTAGAATTGATACATAACGCCTTTGTTTATCTGAAATCTCCAAATTTGGAAAAAATTACAGAGACCGCACTCTTCTATAATTAAAATGGGTTCTCAACTCGAGAGAAACAAGTCTTTCTCCAACTAATTATGGACCCTAATGAAAAATTGCCTACCAACCCAAAAAAATTTCCCAATTCCTTTTTTTTAGATAGTGTACAAACCATTTTATCTATTATGCTACTATTTTTTGGTGATTAGGAGACAAAAAATTCTTCTAATGAAGCCTTAGGGATCTTGCACAAGATTATGAAACCAAATGTTGTCCTGGACATTCCCACTTTTTTGGTTGAGCTATCAAATTCTAGTGTAACCAATACTACCTACCCTCCTACTTCGGGTACTATTCCAGAGTGGTTTATCTATTCCTTTACACTCATGTGGAATAATTTTTTTACCTAGTCCTCAACGTTGTATACTCGCATAAGCAAAGGAAAATTTTGGTTGACTGGGGTAGTTCTTTGAAGAAGAAGCCTAACAATGAAGGGTTTTCATACTTTATCTCTACTTTATGGCCACGACTTATAAAATTATCAACAAAGACTCCCCTCCTATAGTCCTATCCCAACAAAGGTGAATTGTTCAACTTAGCAAGGTTTTTAGGGTGGGTGACTGGTACTTGTTTGAACACTACATCGAAATCAGGATATATGGGTCTGAATTTCATCCTTTCCAGTTGCCTGTGTTTATGCCCATGGGTACTTTTTCCTTGGAGTTCACTAGGAAGAGACTAAACATAGACCAAATCCATTTTTTCCATTCCAAAATGGGGTATATGTTCAAGATTCCCATGCCTGTAGGTCCCTTTTTTGTGAACTTCATACAATATTTCCAACAAGTTGAAATTATGTTAAATGAATTGAAATTTGAAATAGGAGAGGCATGGAATTATGATACTCCTGGTATTATTTCTAGTAGAAGGAAATAAATTAATTCCTTTGCCTATGAACATGAATATAAAGAATAATTAGAATGGAAGGCTAATCTTGACTCATGGTCAATTAATAAAGAGATGAAAGTTGAGACACCAAGCAAAAGGGAAAAATATCGGAAGAGAAGTATCAATGAGGCAGGAGATACCATGATGGAGGATGCATCCTCAACCAAGAAATAAAATCTCTAGGAGCATCAAAAGGAATAGATTGAGGTCAAATTGATCGAGAAAAATCTAGACCAACTAGGTTTCCAAATGCAATTGTAGGATCCATAATAAATTGCCACCTCTAGTTAACCTGAGGTAGCAATCAAGTTCAATTGGGAGCACATCAACAGTAGGCCCTAAATGGGAGGAAGGGAACCTGATAGAGGAGAGGAAAAAAAACATTCAGGGATGAAATGTTCTCACATATGGCCTCTCATTTAGTGATGTATCAGACTAGGTTCTTAGCTTCTATGGACCTGGAAATAAATCAAATGAAATTTTCCTTGTATCACCTGTCAGTTTAGTTCCTCCCCTCTGAGCTATAGTTTAGAACAATGGAATTGTCTTTGGTCATGAATAGTGCCCCCTTGAAGTAGAAAATATATTTACACAGGCAGGAAGGGGAGATGATCTATAATATGTTAAGAAAACGAGCCTTGACCATGAAAAAGTCCTAAAATTTGTTGGAGAAGGTAGCTATTACGATAAGGCAGGAGAAGGAAAACTCAATATCCCTCCATCTCCAAAGTGAATTCTACAAGGATTTAATTATCAAGCTGGGGGTGGATCCAAGTGATAAGGATGCCATATATGCAATCATCAAACGCTCACAACCATAAATGTAGTCATTGAGGTAACAAATTAAAATTCTTGTTGCATAACATGTACAAACCAAAGAGTTGGCTCAGGTTGAAAATGAGAAGGAAATCCTAGCGAAAGAATTGATAGAGAGAAATAATGAGGTGGTATCCCTCAAATTGAAGGTATTAGAGCTGTAACAAAATATTGATTGTCACATCTGTGATGTGGTTGTGGAAGACAAACCACAAAAGCCTACTGAGCAGATAACCAAGGCTCTCATAGATCTGCAACTGTGAAAGAGAAAGATTAGGAAGATTCAGATTGAATTGGACAAAACCAAGTACATGCTGACAAATAAGGAGAGAAAACTCAATTCCACCTAGTAAAGTGTGGAAAAAATTAACAAAAAGTATAAGGTGACACAAGATTAGATCAAAGGACCAAAGAACAGGTTGAGGGGAAACATGTGTTAATTTTTTCAACTAGGATCAAATTCCACATTGGACAACTTAGATGATTAAAATAATAAGTTAATTAGGTTCCTGTTTTCGAGAGGATCACAATCAACCTATAGATTGTCCCAATCAGTTAAGGAGAAGTTAAGTTATGATTTATTTTATTATTTTATGGGTCGACCTAACCACATGTTGATTTGGTCAAAGCCTTGAGCCGTTCCTCACAAAGTTATAAATAGAATCGACCCCAAGTTCATTTGCACATATTAACTCATGAGATATTCTTCATGCTGTTTTGGTTATTGGTCGTATTTTATGTTTTTGGCTTGCACAGGTACATCGCAAGAGGCTCATGCAGTGGATAAGGATCATAGACAAAGACATATTTTGGATCTGGGTGTTTTGGGCCAGGTTTGTGGGAAGGAAGAGTTAAGGTAGCGACTCTGCTATGCCAAAGCTACGGGATAGGCTTGTTGAGGCCGCGGCTTCACTGCTAAAGACATTGGTTAGAAAGCTTAAGGGCATGGCTAGGGTTCCAGGGTGTTCAGACCCTAAGCCACAGGCTCAGTGTGTTGTGGTAGCGACTTAGAGCTCCAAAGTTGGGGGTTGGGTTTTTTAAGGCCACGACTCATAGAATTCCTAGGAAGGTTGATTTTGAATCTCAATTAGTTGTTTGTGAAATGCCCTCACTCATCTGTCACATAGTCACAGACACATCAGAATAGTTATCAACAACATTCTAGATCTAGATCCAGATTTGGGCAGTTGATATCACTTGGTATTGGTGATCCATTGATTTCATGTTTTACTATTATAGATCTATCGATCCACAGATCATATTTGTTTATTTTCATTGTTACATGTTCTGGTCTCATTATACTCTTTGCTGAAATATTTTGAAGACAATCTATAGAAGAAGAATATTTGAAAGGGTGTTTTTCCCTTCTCTTGGACCAATATTTGTATCTCATGTATTACGTGGATTGTTCTATTTTCAGTTACAGTTTGTGGTTATTTATATTGCATAGATATGAATACATTGTTAATGAAAATCTAATTTGGGATAAAGTAATTGATACAACATAGAGAAATATTAAAAAATTAACATGGTATCAGAGCTAAGGTGAAGGACAAGCCCAAGAGAAAGACAATAAATGAAGCCTACATTATCTGAGATAAGATCTACAAGTCTATCAGAAATAATATCTACAGGCCAAGGTCAAGATGTCCTCCTCTACCTTCAAGGAGCATGAGAAGTTGGGTGATGCTTCAAACTTTGCTACATGGAAAGTCAAATTAGTCATAATTGTTGACAACAATGATGTATTAGAATACATTCAAGGAAACATACCTGAGCCTTTAGAAGATGCATATGCTGCCATAAATAATAGGTACAAGAAAGGTGAGTCGAAATCAAAGAAAATCTTAGCTAATGGGTTACACGATCACTTACTTTCTTATGTTGGGAATTTGAAAAAGTCTAAATATATATATGATAATATAGCCAGAATATATGAAGTTAATAATATGAATGAGATTATTTGGTTAAAATATCAAATCAAGGAAATGAATATGAAAAAAGGTGATACTTTTCAATATTACATCATGAGGATCTCTCGTCTTAAAGATCAACTGCTAAGGGTTGTTGAAGATGTGTCCGAAAAGGAACTGATTATCATGACTCTTAGAGGTCTCCCTCTTGTTTGGGAAACTTTCATTACTCCTATCAACAACAATAATATTCTTCCATGATTTAATGGAATAGTTGGGAAGCTAACTCAGGAAGAATTCAAAATGATAGCAAGAGGGAGGATTCAGAAACATGAAGAAGGATACCATGCTTCTTATGTTGCCTACAACAATAGAAGGAGAAATAGATCAAAAGGAGGCCCATATATAAGACCTCATCAAAACTCAAAAGGGAGAAATTAAAAATCTCTTTCTCACATTGAATGCTTCAATAACCACAAGAAAGGTCATTATGTCAATGACTATCTAGTGGAGAAAAATAAGCCACGATACAACAAAAACAACAACAACAAATATTATGAAAGAAGGAAATATAATCAAAGGAACTATCATGACAAAAGGGATGAGAGGAGAATAAGAGATTCATCAGCGACCGTGAAGAATATCATCCATCTCAAAAGAGGTCAAAAGATTCTAGTTATGAATGTAATACTGTAGATAAAAATGAATATATTTTTATTTCTGCACGTACTAGTTCTTGTCCACTGAATTCATGGGATATCTGGTTAGTTGATAGTGGGACCATTCCTCACTTTTGTATTTATAAATAAGTCCTCTTCAATATGGTAGAGAGGGAGACTAAGTTAAGGATAATTCTTGGAGATAATTCCACTCATTTTGTAAAAGGATTTGGGTTAGTTAAATTTCAATTACACACTAGGGAATCAATATTGTTAAATGATGTCATGTATGTGTCGGAACTTAATCCGATTTCTATATCTACATTAAAAGATAAAGGGATGAGGGTTTCCTTCATCAATGGTAAGTTCCTAACTTGACCTGTTTATTCTCATATAAAAGATGCATTCACATTAGGACTGAGATACGAGGGACTCTACAATGTCACTGTGATGCCACTCTTTGCATTGGTCCATAACACCAATCATCTCAATGAATTATGGCATCACAGGCTAGCTCATCTACACTATGATTCTCTTCCAAAATTGAAGAGATGGGTATCAAGTATACACAATGTACAAGCTCAACATGAGAAATTTTTTCATGAGTGTGCTAGTGGAAAGAAAATAAGGGGACCATTCCCCTCAAGTAAGAACATGACATACGACATCCTCCATCTCATCCATTCAGACATATGTTTTCTGATGCCTTTACATTCTATTGGTGGCCATCTCTATTACATTACCTTCATTGATGATTATTCCAGAAAGACATGGTTATATTTTATCAAGCACGAAGATTAAGCCTTTGATAAATTTAGGGAATTCAAAGCATTGGTTGAGAATCAATCTGAGAAAAGGATCAAAGTGTTCAGATCCAACAATGGAGGAGAGTACATGTCAAAATAATTTAAAACATTCTGCAAGAAGGAAGGGATCAATAAGGAAACTATTGTACCTCATAAACCTGAATAAAATGGCCTTGCTAAAAGAAAGAACCGGTCGATATTGGAAGTTTCTCGTGCTATGCTTCATGATCAGAAGGTACCCAAGTTACTATGGGATGAAGGAAAAAACTTTGTTTTATAGTTTCAAAACCAAGTACCTCATCAAGCATTGAGGAATAAAACTCTAGAAGGAATCTTCATAGGTTACAAGCTAGAAATCAATTATCTTTGCATATTTCGATGCCCTGTTTCCTTTCATGTACCAAAAGACAAAAGGAATAATCTAGAAGCTACAAGTATAAAAGGCATATTTTTGGGTTACTGTGAATACTTCAAGGCTTACAGAATACACATTCATGGTCAAAGGAAGGTTAAAATTGGTAGAGATGTAACCTTTGATGAAGATGCATCACTTTGTAAAGAAATGGATCTTCCTTCGCCTACCAAGGAAAGATGATGTTGGTAAGGATATTGTATATATCCCTTCGATGCTCGAGTTAGGAAATGATGATGCACCTATGGAACCTATTGATCCATTAGATCCACATTCTATATATCATTTCTATGCTTGAGTCAGGAAATTATGATACACCCATGGAACCTAAGGATGCATTAGATCCACCTCCCAGTGATCCTTCTTCAAGGAAAAAAATGCTTTGGCTTCATGACACTCTGCAAGACAATGGAAGGAGTAGTCATGTTCATCAATCATTTAGAGAAAGGAAGGAACCTTGTAGGTATCAAGGTTATGTTGCAGCTATGAGTGCCATGATACAAGATGAACCATCATCATTTGAAGAATTAGTCAATGAGCAAGCTTGGAAGGATTCCATGGCCAAATAATATGAATCGATTGTGTAAAATGATTTATGGGATGTCGTGCCGAGACCACATGCGAAGTCCGTTATGACTTCGAAATGGTCATTTAAAATCAAGCATGGAATCGATGGAAGCATCGAAAAATATAATGCAAGGTTCGTAGCTCATGGTTTCTCTCAGAAAGAGGGAGAAGATTACGATGATATATTTTCTCCTGTGGCTCAATATACAATTATCCACTCGATAGTTTCCCTTGCTACTAATCAAAGATGGAAAATTCATCAGTTGCATATAAAAAACACCTTCCTCCATGGCATGCTATAGGAAGAAGTCTATGTGGAAAGCCGCATGGATTTGAATTAGAAGATGTAATATTCTAAAATGAGCTTGTAGCTAATTGGAATATTAATTTTTGCTTTTTTCACTTAGATAGAAGAATAAGAGGGAAGGGAGACCCATAAATCTCCTTAGTAGGAATAAAATCACTCCTAATGTGAATGGAGATCATCTTCATAGCTGGATAAAAAACACTCATGTGTGAACAGGGGTTGGAGCATGTGGATGGGGTCAAGTTTGACCAAATCAACAATGTTGGTATAGAGGGAGTGGATCATCAATGAGAGACAACGCAATGTTAATGGGAGGAATTATCCATCAGAGTAGTGGCTTTAATGAGTGGGGCCCAAGGTTAGAATTCTCACAATGCATATAAGGAGGGGAAGGAAGCCATAGAGGGGATTTTTTTTATTATTGATTTTGTGGTCTATATGACTTCCTGCACTCTTCAACTGTTAAGTAGAGTCTGTTGTGTTGTTTAGCACAAGGGTGTTACCAAGTGGGAATCCCACCCTCATCCTCGGGGGACTTTGATTGCCTAATCAGGAGAGTTTTGTGATCTGCATATCCACATTCTGACATTCAAGCCAGCTTTAGTCTTCTGTCACAATGCAGTTTCTTGCAGGGTTGCGTTGTGTTGCATGGCAAAGGCAGTGGAGGATTGATAGGGCCACTTTCTATGTTTGTTTTTTCAGTGGATAGGAAGAATTTCCATTGGGAGGCTAGCAAGGAGGGTCCTTGGGCTTTTATTTCATCATTTGGCACTAGGCCAAGCTATTACCACCTCCTACAATGCATTTTACTTCAAGGAATGCGTTATTTTAGAGAGTATTTGAAGAGGAGGGTTCAATGCTTCATTTGGAGGGTCAGATCTCCAGTGAGGGGATTATCCTTTCTCTTGGAGGATATATTGGAGGATTTATATACATTTTCATATCATTTTCAGCCACCACCTTCCATGTGCTTCAGTTGCAGTGATTATTTAGTTGTAGGGTTGTAGATCACCATTTTGTATTTGGTGTATTTCTAGAAACTCTTTTTGGGTTGTCTTGGAAAGGTGCTTGGGACAATAGATCTATATTCTCGACATTATTTGAGATATATAACAATATATCCTTGTTATTAAATTTTCCAGCTGTAGTTATATCTTTTGGGACTGCGCTTTACTTGTTCTTCGACATTTTTCTAAGCAACAACATTTCATGTCTTGGCCTATGTATTCATTGGAGGCTTGTTTTCCTTGATTATTTGGATTGTGGCCATATTGTTTTTACCTCTTTGCTGCTGACATGTTTAATAATATGGATCTATATTTAGCTCATATATTGGTGTATTAATATTCAATACCATTTTCCATTATTTTGTTCTATATTTTTTCTCTTCCTATTTTGGGATATTACAGTGGTATCAAAGCATAATCTTGGCTCAGTCTGTGTATTTTGGCCAATATGCTATCAGAAGAATAAGAAGAAGAAGCATTAAAAAAGAATAGATCTACAATGATGGAGAGAATGAGTTTTGTCTCATATCTTTTCCAATATATGAAGGACCTCTCCAAGGAGGTCAAGAAAATGAGAATGGAGAGATGCAATGAGATCTCAAGAGGGTTTCAAGACGAGGAAGGTCTAATAAATTCCTATCAACGGCAGAAGAAACCAATATTGCATAGAGCTCCAAAGCAATATACTATCTATAATTTCTTTGAAGAGGAAGGTGAAAGACATGGATATGGGGGAAACTTAGATTATGAGATTCTAAGTGAGTATCTTGCAGAGTATAAATCTCAATCAAGGGCATTCAAGAGAATATAGCTCTCCAACAGTTCATTCAGATCAAATAAGAGAGGAGACCTTGCAGCAACAATAGAAGAAAAATACACAATAGATTTCTATTGTCTACATTTGATGGGCCATCCACAAACTCAACAAGGGCTTGGAGAAGGAAGTTAGATAAATTCTTCCTACTACATCCAATAGCAAAAAGATAAGCTATTGATATTGCAGCGCTGCACCTTGAGGGTGAAGCAAATATTTGGTGGTTCAACCATTTGAAACGTGCAAGAGTGACTGCTTATGCAGATTTTACTTAAAGGCTAATCAAGAAGTTTGATAAGAGGAAACTAGAGGTATTTCCTATTCAAAAATTTTATGACATGGATGAGAAAGCACATGAGGAGCCAAGGGAATATGTCAATATTATCATTCCAGAATAAGAACAACTTCCACCACCACTTGCTGCAGGAGTACTTGCATCAGGAGAAGGAACATTTTCATCCTTGCAAAGTGGTCTTGATATCTTGACATTTAGAGTCCCATGCATTATTTAGGAGATGCATGAGGAGGAGGAGACTTATACCAGTGTTGGTGCATGAGTAGAGGAGCAGCCATCACCATCACCAGCAGTTGGAGGAGTTATCACACTGGTAGGAGGAACCCTTGTAGCTATACAAGATGTTCCCTAGCTTAACCAAGGTATGCAAAAATTTCCACCTCCTATTATTTCAGCACATCATATGGAGAGTTGTGGGGACATGTCATTAAGGAAATTTCATGACCTAGGGCCAAAGCACACTGCTGATTTGGAGCAGCAGACTATCACTACGAAGAGGACCCTTGACTGGTTCAAGGAAGAGATGTATAGCTATCCTCATTTCTCACTATTGAGTTGCACACAACACTTTGGGTTGGAGTGTAGAGTTTTGGTGGATAGGATGAGCATAATCCTAATCAATCCAATGCAGAATTGTATGTTCAACATTGTGCATGATCATGAGACAACATATGCACCATCATGGAGATAAACATCGCTATCATTGAGTAGTAGTGACGAGTTGGGGACCTAACCATTATTGGGACATTGTGATGACCATTATACTTGTGTAGCATTGGATAGGCAGATGGTTGATGAGGCCATGGGGCCATAATGTAATCCTAGTGGGGCCACAATGTAATCCTATCTGACCTAACAATAATAATTTAAGGGCACAATAATAACAATATGGGGGTTACAAGGGTACAATAATAACAATAAGGGGGTTACACTAACAACAATAAGGGACTATACTAGTAATATAGGGACCTAACATGCCCCTCTCCTTCAAAAAAGTGTTGTCCTCAATGCTTGACTAGCTCTGGGTGCTTCTGTATAAAATTCTCATCCTCCCATGTAGAATCTTCAGTGGGTAAGTTCTTCCACTTGATGAGATACTCTGAAATTGACCAATTCCGTAGCTGTCGAGTTCTTGTTTCCATGACCACTTCAGGTTCCAATATTATTTTCCTTCCTCATCAAGTTCTGGCAATATTGTTTGAACTGGAAGATTTTCACCTATAACCTTCTTTAAGCATGAAACATGGAAAACTGGATGTACTCGTGAAGAAGCAGGAAGCTCCAATTTGTATGCCATAGAACCAATCTTTTGCAACACCTTGTAAGGACCATAGTACTTTTGTGATAATTTATTATCCTTCTTAGCTTGCTTGAGGGACATTTGTTTGTATGGTTGTAGCCGTAAAAATACCCAATCTCCTACATCAAAACTTCTCTCGCTGCGATGTTGATCTGCCTCTTGTTTCATTCGATTTTGTGCCAAATTCAGGTTATCCTTTAAGAGTTGGAGAACTTCTTGCTGATGCTCGATGTGATCTTCCACTGCTTGAACCTTCGAATTTTCCCTTAAAGATGATGTGATGGATGGTGGATGATATCCATAAAGTGCCATAAATGGGGTCATTTTTGCTACATTATGGAAGGAAGTGTTATACCACCATTCAGCGAGAGGTAACCACTTGACCCATTGTGTTTTTTTATCAGATACAAAACAACGAAGATATCCTTCCAAACATTTATTTACTATCTCAGTTTGACCATCAGATTGAGGATGATAAGATGAGCTATGAGTTAATTGAGTACCCAAACAAGAAAATAACTCTGTCCAAAAATTTCCAGTAAAAATGGGATCTTTGTCGCTCACAATAACCCTTGGGTTTCCATGTAGCTTTTGAATTGTGTCCATAAATGTAGTAGCAACTGTACTTGCTTTAAATGGATGAGAAAATGCACAAAAGTGTGCATACTTGGTAAGTCTATCAACTACCACCATGATGACATTATTTCCTTCGGACTTAGGTAAACCTGTGATAAAATCCATTGAAATCTCCTCCCAACGTTGACTTGGAATGGATAAAGGTTGTAGAAGTCCCAAGGTCTTAATTGTCTCCACTTTATTTTGCTGGAAAACCAAACATTCCGCCACAAACTTTTGAATATCGGATTTAAGGCCATCCCAAAAAAATTCTTTCTTCACCCTGTGGTAAGTTTTTAAAAATCCTGAGTGTCCTCCTAAAGGAGAAGTGTGCAATTCCAGAAGAATCTTTTGTTTTAGTTGGGAATTCTTACAAAGATATAAGCGATCTTTGTACCATAAGGAATCATTTTTCCAACTAAATGTATCGGATGTACTAGGATCTTGCTGCAACTTTTGAATGAGTGTCCATACTTCTTTGTCCTTCTTCCATTCATCTCTTGCTTCGGTTATCCAATCTGGTTGGATAATAGAAATGGCACAAAGCAATGCTTCCACCTCTTCATTCTTTCTTGAGAGTGCATCTGCAACAACATTAAGCTTACCTTTTTTGTAGATTATTTCAAAGTCATAACCCAACATCTTTGTGACCCATTTTTGCTGCTCTTCTGATGATAGTCTTTGTTCCAAAAAGTGTTTAAGACTATCATGATCAATTTTTACCTTGAAGTGTCTTCCCATTAGGTAAGTTTGCCATTTCTTTAGTGCATGCAGTATTGCTAACATTTCCTTCTCATAAATAGGTTTCTGTAAATACTTTCCTTTGATTGGACGACTTCCAAAAGCAATGGGTCTTCCTTCCTGCATTAAAACTGCACCAATTCCATTTCCTGAGGCATCACATTCCACAATAAAGGTTTTTGTGAAGTCTGGTGTAGCTAAGACCGGTGCTAGGCACATTGCCTCTTTAAGATGTTCAAGGGCCTTAGTTGCTTCAGGAGTCCATGAAAATGCATCTTTCTTCAATAATGTTGTTAGAGGTGCTGCTATTCTCCCATAATTCTTAACAAACTTGCGGTAATACCCTGTTAACCCGAGAAATCCTCGCAACTGCTTTATGGTTGTGGGGACTTTCCATTCCTTAATGGCTTTAATTTTGTTAGGGTCTACCTTAACACCCTCGTGAGATACAATATGACCCAAATATTCCACTTCTTGTACTCCAAAGAAACATTTGGACGTTTTTGCATATAATTGTTTCTCCTGCAATAGTTTGAGCACCCTGTCAACATGTTCAACATGATCCTTCCAAGACCTGCTGTAGATTAGTATATCATCAAAAAATACTGGCACAAATTTTCTAAGGAAGGGTTTGAAAATGGAATTCATCAACCCTTGAAATGTAGAAGGTGCATTGGTAAGGCCAAAAGGCATGACCAAAAATTCATAATGACCCTCATGAGTTCGAAATGCTGTTTTTGGAATATCTTCGGTCTTCATTCTAATTTGATGATATCCTGAACGAAGATCCAACTTGGTAAAATAAATTGCTCCATGTAATTCATCCAATAATTCATCGATCACAGGAATGGGAAATTTGTCTTTAATGGTGAGCTTATTGAGCTCCCTATAATCTGGACACATTCGCCATGATCCATCCTTCTTGTGTACCAATACTACAGGAGCAGAGAAAGAACTTTGACTAGGTTGAATTATACTTGCCTCTAACATTTCTGCAATCATACGTTCAATTTCGCTCTTTTGGACGTAAGAATATCTATAAGGCCTGATGTTTGGAGGAACACTTCCTGGAATCAAATGAATAGCATGATCATGATCATGAATAGGTGGGAGTCCTTTGGGAGTTTCAAACACCTTGGAATGATTGTCCAAGACTTGTTGGAGATCTGCAGAAATAGATGATTTTGATATTGGAACTTCTAGTGAGCATAATCGTGCAATTACGCCTCGTTGTTCTTTCTTTAGAAGATTTGTCATGAAATTAGAGCTTATTATCTTTCCTGGCTTCCCTGCAATACCCCGTAATTCGACATCCTTTCCTTTTGACAAAAAATTCAAGAAAAGTTCTTGAAAATTAAAAGCTACCGTCCCCAAAGATTGTAACCATTATACTCCTAGTAGAACATCAGCACCTCCCATAGGAATGGAAAGCATTGGACTATTGAATACATATTCCCCCATGGTTAGCTTGATATTATGGCATTTTCTAGAGAAATTTATAGTTCCTCCATTTGCAACCATCACTTGACATTATGGTGTTGGGTATAGGAAACGATTCAATTCCTTGGCTACCTTACAATGAATAAAAATATGGGTGCTACCTGAATCAATCAACACTATTACCTTTTTATTCTTGATATGTCCTTCTATCTTGAGAGTTTGAGGAGTGGTAATTCCTACCAATTCATTACATGATATGGTCAGACTCATTTCTTCCTCTTCTAGGGCTGGTTCCTGGTGTATATCCTCTTCTTTTTCATTTTCTTCTCCCTCTTCACAATCTATGTAAAATAATTTATTCTCAGCACACTTATGACCTTTAGTGTATTTGCTATCACAACTGTAGCAAAGCCCTTTGGCTCTTTTTTCTTCCAATTGTTGTGGTGTCAACCTTTTAGGTTGTGGAAATCTAGGCGTAGCAACACTTCTTTATAGAAGTGAGTGGTAGGCTTCCTTGTCGCCATAATTTTACATTCAATTTTTCTTGCCAACCTGAATGCCTTCTCCAATGAATCAGGTTCCAAAATGCAAACTTCATGTTGGATGTTATCCTTTAAAGTATCTATGAAGAGATCAATCCTGTGTTCCTTTGGAATATTATTTACTCTTATATTCAATTTTTGGAAGTCCTCAATGTGCTCCCCCACTAAGCCCTTTTGTTTTAGATTTATCAATTGGCTAAAGAAGGTGTTTCTCTTTGTATCCTCATAATGTGCTATAATTTCCTCCGTAAAAATTGACTAAGTGACAATTTTTTTACGGGAGCAAAGCCATCGATACCATACAAATGTATTTTATTCTAAATGTAAAGTTGAAATGCGTACCTTTTGTGTGTTTTGCACATTATGGAGATCAAAATATTTCTCCATCTATAGTATCCATGTTACAGGATCCTTTCCATCAAACTTCCTCTTATCCATTTTTAGAATATGGTGGTTCTTCCCGCCAACATTAGAGTTTATGAAGTCATGATTAACATTTATTTTGTTCTCATCATGAGTTTCCTCTACTATCTTTTCACCATTAGGAAAAATTTCTTGTATCAACTTTGTCAAACCTTCCATGTCTGCTTTTAGATCATTCTTTATGTTTTCCATGTTGTCTTTAATTTTTTCATCGATCTTAGCTTCCATGTCATCCATCTTAGATTCCATGCCATATATCTTAGATTCCATGCCTTTCTTCAAAACATCCATTTCATTTTTTGTAGCTCTTTGCGAGAGCGAAATTTGGTGCACTTTCTCTTGTAATTTTGATAGATCATGTTGCAATTATTCCTCTTCATGAGTCATAGTAGAGCCTTCTGAAGGCTTAAAGGGTGTTAAATTATATTTACGAGGCATTTTTTTTAAACCCAATACTAATATATATTCTACAATATGCCCTTGGAATCAATTCAAATTGATTCTTCAAACAAGACTTATGCAATTCATAAAAAAAATACACACCTTTTTCTTGCTTTTGAGGAGCTCGATATTGAATTTGGATTATCTTTGTGATTGCGGCTCTTCAATATTTTAAATTGGGTACTAAGGTATCCTTCTTAATTATCTTTCGAATGCCATAGGTATGACTTGATTTGGATTCTCCAAGGCAAAGTTATGTCCAATCTCCCACAATGACCTAATTATGGACTAGTTCAGTAGAGCGAACTTGTACGACTTTCCACGTGTCACGGTTTCATCTTTTATCTCTGAAATTGATAGAAAAGAAACTAAAGTCTGTGTAATTGTGACCACTTTTTACAGAACTCCAATCCGATGCTCAGAGAGAGAGTTATGAAGATTTTCCCATGATCACCTCTTTGAGATGAAATTCAGGAGCCTGAAAAAGTACTACCTTCCACAGATCATATCTCCGAAAATATTGCAAACCAAGCTCTAAAATTTTTTGACGAGTTTCCTCAGGATTTTAGCTTCATGCCTTAAAAGTATAGTCCCATGTTCATATTTTAACTCCCATGTTTATTTTCTGGGCTCTATATGCTTCTCTCTTGGCTAATTAACAGGACCAAGGTTGATTTTTCATCATTTCCGGTCTCCCTGTTATCCAGCCTCCCTTGATTGTAATACATCTTGTACCATATGATTTTTTTAATAGAATTATTCTAATTTACCCAAAAAAATACTATCATGCATCAGTAACACTGTTAGATCGAAGATGGATTATATCTAATATCATTGCAGACAATTGAAGTCAATATGTATAATATTTATTACATGCCTTCACTATGCAATCAATATTTGAAGGTATTTATAAAATTAATGGAAGACTTATCCATGCATTGATTCATGATAAGTAATCATCAATATAAGCTTTGGCATCGAAAGTTCACTCATATTCAATATAAAGCATTACCTGATGTGAAAAGTATGGTTTCCGAAATGCCTAAGATTAGAGTGGATCATGATGGAGTTTTCCAAGTGGTGTTCAAGAAGATGCATTTCTTCTACAAATGACATATGACTTATGGATAGTGCTAACCTATAGAGGTCAGATCAAGAGGGAGCTAACATTAAAAAAATATATATATATATTTCTAAGTCTTATATATTTATCTTTATAGATCATTGATTATTATTCTTGTATGAGTATTTGAATGGTTATTTCACTAACTTCTTGATGAGGATCTGATTAAGAAAAATAGATCCTAAAGATCATCAGGGTGTGAAACAATGCATGATGAGTAAAATCCAAGAGGAAGATGATGCAAGGATGATGAAAAAGGAACTCTCACATATAGAAAGAAAGAGATACATTTCTCTATAATTTCATTATGTTTATTTACTTTGGTACTATTTATCTTGCTCTTGTTCGAGGATCAACTGGTACATTTGATGAATGTCAGAACAAAGTCCTTTGTATCGAGATTGACGAAGGTGTAAAAACATCCCATGACTTGAGTGGATATGAAGTTGGCAAGAGATAAAAACTTATGCAAAGAATTTGGAATAAGGAAAGAGAGCACTTTACGATATAACATAGAACAAAATTGGAACTTAAGGAACTTTGACTACCCTGTCTACTTTTATGTGGCAAAGGAAAAGGGTACCAAGCTGGAAGCTTCAAGTAAGAAAGGTATGATTGTTGGTTATTGTGAAAATTATAAATCTTATAGAATATATGTACATGGACAAATGAATATAGAGTTTAGCATAGATATAAAATTTGATGAAGATGCATCTCTTTGAAAATCAATAGACACTCGTCCTTCTACTAATGTTGAAAGACAGGATGTTGCCTTGGATGCACAAGAACATCACGAGCCTGATCCTGATCTTGTTATTGAACTCATGGATACCATGGAATCCTTGGATCCTTCTCCATGTGATAGAAAAATATGATTATGATTTCATGACACTTTACTAGATGTAGATATACGTGCTTCTCCCTGAGGAAATTTCAGAGAAAGCAAGAAACCATGCCAGTTCCAGAAATATGTGGTAGCCATGAGAAACATTATTTAAGTTGAACCATGCACTTTTGAAGCAGCATGTCTAGAAAGATGAAATTGTTGAATAATATGAGGCCATCATTTATAATGATGTATGGGAAGTGGATCCAAGACCACAAGGTAAATTTATTGTGTCTTCTAAATGGTTGTATAAAATTAAAGATGGTAATGATGGAAATATTGAAAATATAAAGCTAGATTTGTTGCCAAAGGGTTCTCTTAGAAAGAGGGAATATACTATAATGAAATATTTGCACCCATTTCCCATTATAAAACCATCTGATCTATTGTGGTGCTAGCTGCTAACCAAGGATGGTCCCTTCACCAAATAAATGAGAAGATTATTTTTATGCATGGCTTTCTTAAGGAAGAAGTATTTGTGGAGCAGCCACAAGGATTTGATGTACATGGATGGGAAACTAATGTGTTTAGACTGAAAAAATCTCTCTATGGTTTGAAGCTATCTCCAAGAGCTTCATATGCCCTCATTGGTAGCTTATTGATGAAGCTTCATTTTACTAGAAGTATTGATGATACAAATGTTTACTTCAAGATAGTCCAAGCTATGCCTTTTGATTTTTGTATTATATGTTTATGATTTATTTCTGATCAGTGGTGAACCTCTTATCCTCTAGTGTAAGAGGGAGTTAGCTTCTGAATTTGAAATGAAATATCTTCATTTGATGTACTAATTTTTGGGTATTCAAGTATGAAAAAGACCTGGTGAGATTTTCCTTTGTCAAGGAAAACATGTTGTTAAGCTACAAGAATCATTTGGTATGACATAATGCAAGTCCATGAATTCTACAATGGAAATGAATTTTAAGAAGTTATGTGGTGAAGTTGTAAGTATTGATTTGACAAATCCTTTTGAGTATCGTCAACTGATCGGGGAACTAATGTTCTTAGTGAACACTAGACTGAACATATGTTTCATGGTCAATACTCTGAGCCAATATATGCTTAAGCCATCACATGCACATTGGATTTCTACAAAGCATGTGTTGATATACTTGCATGGGACCATCAATATTGGATTTAGGTATAATTCTGAAAATGTATGACTTCATGCATTTATTGATGTTTATTGGTCTCATAACTATGCTATAGAAAGATCACCTATGGTTGCTGCTTTAGCTAAGGATATCTCATGATATCTTAGATAAGATTAAATAATAATTCTATTACACTAAGTACGGTTGAAGTTGAGTACATTGCTGCTAGAATGGCTAGTTATGAGGAAGTATGGTTGAGGAAATTCTTTGGAGAGCTATTTGAGATAGTTCCAGACAAAACAGTTATATATTGTGATAATAAGAGTGGGATTTGTCTTGTAGAAAATCCTATGTTCCATGAAAATTCCAAGCACATTGAGATCAAATATCACTATATTTTCGATATGGTGCAAAGAGGACAAGTAAGGTTCCATCGTATTGTTAATCATGATCAGATAGATGAAATTATTACCTTGCCCTTACCGATCATAATTCTATTGCACTAAGTATGGTTGAAGTTGAGTACATTGCTGCTAGAATGGCTAGCTATGAGGAAGTACGGTTGAGGAAACGCTTTGGAGAGCTATTTAAGAGATTTCCAGACAAAATAGTTATATATTGTGACAATAAGAGTGGGATTTGTCATGTAGAAAATCCTATGTTCCATGACAAGTCCAAGCACATTGAGATCAAATATCACTATATCTTGGATATGGTGCAAAGGGGAGAAGTAAGGCTCCATCGAACTGTTAATAATGACCAGATAGATGAAATTATTACCTAGTCCTTACCGAAAGGAAAGTTCTTCGTTTTGAGAGAGTAGCTTGGAATTATGGACATGGCCCTTCTAGGAAGCAATCACAATTGATCGAGAAAAATGAGTTTCCTTTACCCCCTTTCAGAGCTCAAAGGATAAGGGAACGATTCCATAAATCTCTTGATGATGAGGAACCTATAATTTAGTGTATGCCACAAGAGTAGGCCTCGGTTTGCATCTGACCCATTTTTAGGGATGTGGGAAGAGCCACTTATCTAGCAAATAGGTGTAGTGAGACTTATTTGTGCGACTTTATTAGGATGCAGGTATTCCACCACTTTACATTTAATTAGAATTGGCTATGCGAGATCCTTTTCATGTGTTGACAAGTGGATCCCATGAGCAGTGATGAGCCATGGATGTGCGAGATCCTTGTCATTTCTCGACTAGTGGATCCCCTCAAGTAGATATGAGCCTTGGATGTGCGATATCATTGTCATTTGTTGACTAGTGGATCCCCCCAAGTAGATATGAGCCTTGGATGTGTGAGATCCTTGTCATGTGTTTAAATTGGATCCCCAAAAGAAGATATGAGTCATGGATGTGCGAGATCCTTGTCATCTGTTGACAAGTAGATCCCCCTAATGTAATGTTCCTACTTAGCCTTAGCTAAGAGGAGACATTCAATTTTGATTTAATTTATGTTTTATGATTGAATGAATAAAGGAGGACATGGAAAACTCCTAAAAAGTCTGAATAAATCAATGCTCATGTGAACAAAGACAAATCAGGGCTATGTAAATAATCAGTTGCAGGTGTGAAAGAGATTTAAGCCAAAGACTGGGTCCACCTTGACCAAATCAACTGCGCTGTCTAGGTTCACTGCATCTCCAAAAAGGGACTGTGTAGTTCTAGAAGGGAGCCTCTCATGTGAAGAGGGATAACTCATCAAAGTGGTTTAGGGTTTGCAAGAGTTTCCTCATGTTATAAAAGGAGGAGGAGAGCAACATGAAGAGGTTGTTGATAGATCATATTTCTGAGGTATATGTCTGCTTAGACAAATACCATTCTCTATTGTTTAGTGGAGGATTGTGATTGGAATTCCTGTTTAGGGGTTTCATATCTTCCCTTGAGGATCATTGGAGGAGTTCTTTGCTGAAGTGAGCCACTATCTGGTTTGAGGCCAAGCTCTATTTTCATGAGCAGTGCTGGCCCATTGAGGGTTTTGCAACTGCTATCATTTGCAGCAAGTGGTGTTCTAGATCTACTTAGATCTAGCTTGTTTTGAGAGGATTTTTCTATTGGAGTGTGTTATTCAAAATCTAAAGAGATATTCTATCCATATTTTGTATCTGATCTACAATTTTAGTTAGTTTATTCAGTCTCCTTCACCCTCTGCGCAGTTTCTGCTCAATACTGCGTTATTTTGTGAGAGGGATTTCTTATTTTAGTTTGCTATCAGTTTGGAGGAAGATCTCTTGGTGTTAGGCTTGCCTTCCCTTGGTGATCCATGGATTGGGGCTCTAATCCATGTCTCTATATATTTGATCTCTTTCAGCAATAAAATTTATCTTCAGAAATTTATAGGTTTTCTGTAGCACTGCAATTTGTAATTCAGATCTACAACTTATTATGCAATATTTTGATGTAATTCCACTTGGATCTTATTCTTGAAGTATTATAGTTTCCAAATCTGTATTAGATCTGATGTTTTATCCATAAATATGTCAGAGATCTGAAATTTAATTTACAACAGCTGAACCATCTGAAAAATTACGTTGTCTATGTATTTCTGCAGTTTATTCCTAGTTGCAGTTCTAATTTCTTAAGGGATTTTGCCCTAGTTCTCTTTGTAATCTGTTGTAAAGGAAATATGATCAAATATAAATCTAATTTAATGTTATATCTATGAAGTATCAGATATTTGGCTGTCCTCCTCTAATTTTCAGTCAAAACTGTGCAATTCTAGTAGCTGGGGTTTTCATGTTGTAACAACTCTTCTCTTTGGCTGATTTCTAGCTAGTCTTGACTGTGGGAGATTTGTTTAATGTGCTTAAACTAATTTTTTTCAGCTGAAATTCTATGTATAAGTCACATAGAGCATAAATGAGGGGATCCCAGCCCTGATCTACATTATTTTTGCTCAGATTTTCTTATACAATGTTTTCATTGAAGACCTTGTTGAGATTCCTGAAAGGGATTAATCCAAATTCTGTAGGAAGAGTCTAAAGTTGGCCAGGTAGACTCTATTTCTCACCCTATTTTTAGAGGTGAAATAACCAGTAAATTCCTCTGTATTCCATCTCTGAAATAGAATCTTGATAATCCCCAAAAAGGAATATTACAGTGGTATCGGAGCTCCACTCTTGGCACAAATTGTGCTAGCATTGGAGCCTCAGTCATGCTGCATTCCGAAGATGAAGATACTCTTTCTAAGAGGGAGAGGAGATAATAGAATATAAGTCATAGAAAGTATGAATATAATACTGTTGACCTTGACAAGGGTCAAGACAAGGGGAAAGCCCCTGAATTGGTGAATGATAAAGATAAGGAGGCAGAAGAGTTTGCAAAAACTCTCTTGGAAGCTATGAAATATCTGTCCAAGGAGATAAAGGATATGAGGATAGATCAAATGAGGGAGTCCCTTGGGAGATTCCATCAAGGAGAAAGTTCTGAAATGTCTCAGTTTGGGACTGGTCAACCTGTGAGCTTGCCACAAGTCCCATAGATCTCACAACGCTCTACAATGCCTACCTTCTTGGCTGTAGAGAATGAAGGGCTGCAAGAGCCAACCTCTTTGGAAGGCTACTTTATATAATATGATTCACAAAGTCAAAGGTTCAAGGATAACTTAAGCTTTCAAGACTTCTGCCATCTTAAGGTTCGGAGGAGGCCATGGTAGCAGTATAGAGATGGAGGATTCCTTCATGGGAGGCACCACACCATGGGCAGGTTCTTCTTGCCTAAGTTTGATGGATCACCCTCTTGTTCTACTAAAGAATGGGTGGAGAAGTTGGAAATCTATTTCCAGCTGAATAAAGTGCCTGAAGCAGAAGCCATCAAGACTGCTGCGCTATATTTTGAGGGAGAAGCCCACAACTAGTGGTTTCATGGAATTTCTAAATTGGGGCACAAAAATGTGTCCACTTATGCTGAGTTCACTAGGAGAATAGTGGAGAGATTTGATCGGAAAGATACGGAGGCCCATTTTATAAGCTTGGCAAAGCTTAAACAGACAGGAGATGTTGAGGCCTATATCTATGAATTCTTGAGGTTGTCTGTAATGGTTCCTGATCTTTCAGTAGCAAGGAGAGTCTATATTTTCATTGATGGCTTGGAAGAAACTTTGCATGGGTTGGTTAAGTCTACCAAGCCCATCACTCTGCATGATGCCATTGAAAGAACTAGAGATCTCCAAGATTCCTTGCCAAGGGCAAAGGCAACCTTCCAAAGCAAAGCCACTCACTCTTCCAAGGGAAAGGAGGGGAAAGATGCTCCACCCAAGGAGAGATCACTGAAGAAGCTCCTTCACAATGATCTCTGGAGGGAGTTGAGGAAAAATAAATTATGTTTCACTTGTCAAGAGCCATGGGTACCGGGACATAGATGTGTTACTAGAAGAGCACACTATATTGAAGTCTTCTTTGATTGTGAGGAGGAAGAGGGAAATGATGGACCTAGGAGAGGTCACAACACTAGTGATGATGAGGAGGAGGATCCATCATCATCCAGAGAAGATGAAGGAGAACTTGCTCCAACCAGTGGGACTCTTGCTTCTTTGAGAGGAGTGCCCAAGTATTTGACTCTTAGAGTGCAAGGTTCAGTTATGATCCAAAGAGTATCTATTCTGATTGACAGTGGGGCAACCCACAACTTTATTGATGCTCACTTTGTGTAGAGGAGAGGGATCCCTATTGATACTTTTTATGGGTTATCTGTTTTGGTTCCTGGAGATAGAACTATGCAGTGCATGCAGTATGTTCCATCACTTACTGTGACTATGGGGACCTACACTTTGGAGGACCATTTCTTTGTAGTGGATATACCAAACACCAACATCATCTTGGGTGTCCAGTGGTTGATTACTTTGGGAAAAGTCACCACTGATTGGAAGGCCTTGTAGATGGAATGGGTGGATTTGAAGAGTGGGAAACAACAAATCATTCAAGGTGTGCACACCTACCTCTCACTTGATGTTTCCACCCACACAACAAAGATGGAATTGCACAGTGGGGGCGGGGACCTCACAACTCCTTCTCTCATGTTTATGAGAATGCTGCAAGGAACATTCTTACATCATGGAAAGCCACTTGGAGTGCCATTAGATTCTGTGGGGAAAGCTTCACTAAGTGATGAACAATGGAAGAAAGAATCAAAGCGTTGTGGGAGGAAGCAAGGGGGAGGATCAGCCTTCCCACAAACAATTTTGGCATGCATAGTGCCAAAGAAAAAAGCAACAACAAGGAAAGCACCACCATAGATGCATCAACAACGCTATCTTTGTTGATAAGTGTAGATCCATATTGGAGGTCTCAACTCCTTGTGGAGTACTCCAAAGATCTTCACACTGGGATGATCTTAGATGGCATAAAGAAAGGAGGAGGCTATTTGGTCCATGAAGGGGTCATCTATCATCTTGGTAAAGTATTATTGTCTCAAGCCTCCAAGCTTAAGTAAGAGATACTACAAAGAGAACACAAAGAGTTCCTTTCCAGCTACATGCAGTCAGCAAAAATCTACTCCCTAATCTTGAAGAATTTTTAATGGGAGGTTATGGAGAAAGAACTACATCAGCATTATGATTGGGAGGAACTATATCAGCACTTACAAGAGTGAAATAGTTATGTGGAGATGGGGTAGACAAGGGATCCTATGTAGGAGACATTTCAGCCATCTCTTTCTTCTCTTAAAAGAGGAGAAAAGCCCATGCCTAACTCTATGTGTATGGGAGACTTGTATGGTAAGGGATCTGATCTTATGGAGCAAGTTTATTTTTCTGATTTGGCACATTCTCTTACCATATGTATTCAGGCCATGGCTCCTACAAGGAGCAATATTACATGTAGATCTCATGGCATTGATGAGGCCAATAAAAATTCCAAAGCTGGCCACTCCCTTGAGGTGCAAAGAGGGATTATCTATCATGATGGGTGCTTCCCAAAAGCACCTAATTAGGGCTTCACTTTCAGCCATGTCAAAGTGACCCATGCAGCAAACATGTGGTGGGAGTACCACCTATCACACTTAGATCTACTCAAAACAAGGAGTTCATTGCGTTGGTACCTTATGTGGGATTGTGACCCACCTCCTCAAGTGCAAATTTCAGTTTTCCTATATGTGATTTTGCTTCCATAAATAGATGACATATTTGTATTGCTTATGGGTATGTATGGGAAAAAAGTAAGTAGTGTACATGTACCACATGGGATGGAACTTTATCCTGTACTTTATGATACATGTTTCAGATGTGACATTGCTTCACCCATGTTCATTTCTGTTGAGTTTTACAATCCTGAAGGGGCAGCCTATGCATCTATCATGTTAGCATTGGAGGAGCAGTTTCTGATTTATTGGCTTGGTGAGCACTTAATCCATGATGAAAGCTTGATTCTTGATGGTGCCATCAATGTAGAAGGAGAAGAACTACAACTCTTACCCTGTCAGTTGCTTGAGGACAAGCAACATTTTGGAGGGGAGGACTGTAATGTTCCTACTTAGCCTTAGCTAAGAGGAGACATTCAATTTTGATTTAATTTATATTTTATGAAAAAATGAATAAATGAGGACATGTAAAACTCCTAAAAAGTCTGAATAAATCAATGCCCATGTGAACAAAGACAAATAAGGGCTATGTAAATAATCAGTTGCAGGTGTGAAAGAGGTTTAAGCCAAAGACTAGGTCCACCTTGACCAAATCAACTGCGTTGTCTAGGTTCATTGCATCTCCAAAAAGGGACTGCGCAGTTTTAGAAGGGAGCCTCTAATGTGAAGAGGGCAAACTCATCAAAGTGTTTTAGGGTTTGCAAGAGTTTCCTCATGTTATAAAAGGAGAAGAGAAACATGAAGAGGTTGTTGATAGATCATATTTCTGAAGTATTTGTCTGCTTAGACAAATACCATTCTCTGTTGTTTAGTGGAGGATTGTGATTGGAATTCCTGTTTAGGGGTTTCATCTCTTCCCTTGAGGATCATTGGAGGAGTTCTTTCCTAAAGTGAGCCACTATTTTGTTTGAGGCCAAGCTCTATTTTCATGAGTAGCGCTGGTCCATTGAGGGTTTTGTAGCTGCTATCATTTGCAACAAGTTGTGTTCTAGATCTACTTAGATCTAGCTTCTTTTAAGAGGATTTTTCTATTGGAGTGTGTTCTTTAGCCTGTAAAGAGAGATTCTATCCATATTTTGTATCTAATCTGCAATTTCAGTTAGTTTATCCACTCTCCTTCACCCTTTGCGTAGTTTCTACTCAATACTGCATTATTTTGTGAGAGGGCTTTCTTATTTCAGTTTGCTATCAGTTTGGAGGAAGATCTCTTGGTGTTAGGCTTGCCTTCCATTGGTGATCCATGGATTGGGTTGCTGATCCATGTCTCTATATATCTGATCTCTTTCAGCAATAAAATTTATCTTCAGAAATTTCTGGGTTTTCTGCAGCACTGCAATTTGTAATTCAGATCTACAGCTTATTATGCAATATCTTAATGTAATTCCAATTGGATCTTGTTCTTGAAGTATTATAGTTTCCAGATCTGTATTAGATCTGATGTTTTATCCATATATATTTCAGAGATCTGAAATTTAATGTACAGTAGCTGAACCATCTGAAAAATTACGTTGTCTATGTATTTCTGCAGTTTATTCCTAGTTGCAGTGCTAATTTCTGAAGGGATTTTGCCCTAGTTCTCTTTGTAATTTGTTGTAAAGGCAATAAGCTCAAATATAAATCTGATTTACTGTTATATCTCTGAAGTATTAAATATTTGGCTTTCCTCCTCTGAGTTTCAGTCAAAACTGTGCAATTATAGTAGTTGGGGTTTTCATGTTGTAACAGCTCTTCTCTTTGGCTGATGTCTAGCTAGTCTTGACTATGGGAGATCTATTTAATGTGCTTAAAATGATTTTTTTTAGCTGAAATTATATATATAAGTCACATAGAGAATAAATGAGGAGATCCCAGCCCTGCTCTGCGTTATTCTTGCTCATATTTTCTTATACATCATTTTCATTGAAGACCTTGTTGAGATTCCTGAAAGGGATTAATCCAAGTTCTATAGGAAGAGTCTACAGTTGGCTAGGTAGCATCTGGTGCTCACCCTCTTTTTAGAGGTGACATAACCAGTAAATTCCTCTGTAGTCCATCTCTGAAATAGAATCTTGAGAATCCCCAAAAAGGAATATTACACCTAAGTAGAGATAAATTTTTTTGTGTAAGATCCTTGTCATATGTTGGCATTTGGCATTCCCCCCAAGTGAATATAGGGTGATGGTTGAATCTCCCCTATGATGATTCATCTTCATTATAGTGAGACATCATTTTTCCAGATGATACATAGCAGAGATGAACAAGGATGCGCAATATTAGATCCCTATAATACTAGTTTATTCCCTTATTGTTGTTAGTGTATCCCCCTTATTGTTATAGTTGTACCCCTGTAACCCCCATATTGTTATTATTGTGCCCTTACATTATTATTGTTAGGTCGGCTAGGATTATATTGCGACCCCATGGACTCCTATATATATAAAGGAGGTTTTCACATTTGTATCATCCAAGAATTGTTCATTTATGTAATATAAAGGAGGTATCCCCCTCAAAGTGGCTTATTTCTAAGGCATTGATCTCTCTTTTCTTCTATTTTTGGAGCTGGTTTCATATCATTTGGTATCAGAGCTTTGGATACTAGGGTTTCGCTACTACAAATAGGTCATCGTGGAATTTCGCTGTAATTTTTTTTCTACGAAGGCTCAGAAGATGAAATTTGTTTCATGTGAAGATGAAATTCCGAAGATCTCAGTGTAATAATTTCTGATCTTGGTTCGCAATATTTTCGGAGATATGATCTGTGAAAGTTAGGGTTTGTGAAGGCTCCCAAATTTCATCTAGAAGCGTTGACCTTGGGAAAATCATCATAACTCTCTCTCTGAGCATCGATTGGAATTCTGTAAAAGGAAGCTGAAAGTACATGGACTCTAGTTTCCTTTATATCAACTTCAGAGCCGAAGGAGAAAGCGGTGACACGTGGCACACCATAAAAGTTTTCTATACTGAACCAATCCGTAATTCGGTAATCGTGGGAGATTGGGCATAACTTTGGCTTGAAGAATCCAAATCAGGTCAGACCTATGGCATTGGAAATAAGATTCAGAGGGCTACTATAGGACCAAATTTTAGATATTGAAGATCCGAAATCAAATAGATAATTCGGGTTTAATATCGACGTCCTAAAAAGAAAGAAAATGGTGTGTATTTATCTTTCAAAATTGCATAATTTTTTTTTGAAAAAGAAGTTTGAAGTGATTCCAAGGGCATATTGAAACATTTTTATCAGCATTGGGTTCTATAATGCCTCCAAAAGATATTTCCACACCCATTAAGCCCTCAGAAATCTCTAGTAGGATGATTGAAGAGGAAGAATTGCAGTATGATATATCAAAATTATGGTACCAAGTGCAACGAATTTCGATCTTACAAAGAGCAATAAAAGATGACATATATGGTTTAAAATAAAAAATGGAGGCTAATTTGGATGGTTTGAAGGATCAAGTGAAAGCTAATATGGATGATAAAGCAGTGGAAGATCACATCGAGCATCAACAACAAGTTCTCCAATTCTCAAAGGATAACCTAACTTTGGTGAAGAATCGAATGAAACAACAAGAAGATCAACATCGCAGATAAATAAGTTCTGAAGCAGTGACATAAACAAGAACTCGACAACTACCAAATCGGTCAATTTCAGAGTATCTTAGTAAGTGGAAGAACTTACCCATTGAATATTCCACATGGGAGGATAAGAATTTTATACAAAAACGTCCAGAAATAATCAATATTTGAGGGAAAAACTTGTTTGAAGGAGAGGGGCATGTTAGATCCCTATAATACTAGTGTATTCCCTTATTGTTGTTAGTGTAGCCCCCTTATTGTTATAGTTGTACCCCTGTAATCCCCATATTGTTATTATTGTGCTCTTAAATTATTATTGTTCGACCGACTAGGATTATTTGAACCCATGGACTCCTATATATGGAAAGGAGGTTTTCTCATTTGTTTCATCCAATAATTTTTCATTTATGTAATATAAAGGAGGTTTACCCCTCGAAGTGGCTTATTTCTAAGGCGTTGATCTCTCTTTTCTTCTAATTTTGGATCCGGTTTCATATATTTCTAAGGAGTTGACCTCTCGTTTCTTCTATTTTTGGATTTGGTTTCATAACACGCAGAGAAAACATAGATATTTATTGCATAAAGAAATTCCTCCCTAGCTGAGAGGGAGTGTTGCAAAATTGAGAGCTTAGGGATGAATTTATAAAAATAGAAAGCCTAAAAATAGAAAGTCTAAAAATAGAATTTTTAAAAATAGAAAGTATCAAGTATGCCTTTACAAAAATAGTTAAATAACCTTACATTAATTGATAATCAAGTATGTTGATGGAAAATTAATTTCTTATAGAAGAATTTATTTGGGTTTTCCCCTTGTGGGGTTTTCCTTGGTCATTGACCTAACTTCTCTATCTCATTGATTTCTTGGTTTTCTTCTATTGCGCACATGGTCTATATGGTTTATTTTCTATCTACAATTACTTAACTTATATTGCAACATAAAAAATTTCTGAATTTAAGTGATTGTAATAGCATAAAACATCAAAATTTGAAAAAATAGTAAATACCTTTAGACATAACTATATTGAAAAATATGGTAGATTTATTCAATCTGTCAAATAAACATCTAGCCATTGGAAAAATTGTTCAGTTATTAGTGAAGTGCATAATGAGGATAGTTCCAAAGCGTCAACACTGCCTAAAGTGACTTATAGAGTCTTACTATTTTTTACTGTTATATGATTCTTAAAGGAATTTAAGTTTCTTAAATAACTATTAATTAGCATCATATCCATGCCAAAATTAAATGAGTGCCTAAAATAGTTCACTTTAGTATTTGGTAAAAAATAGATATTGTAATTTGCTACTATAGATCGACAACAAAAAATTATTGATCTAACATTGGATTTGTAGGAGATAAGTAGGCTTAGCTTCAAAGACTTATCCATTGAATATTATTCCATTTCCTTGCATGTTTTCATGTTCTTCCATTCCCATATATGTTCCACCATGGTTTATATAGCTTCATCACACTTGTAGTGATACATATGTAAGAGACTAGGATTTTGATGCAAGTAGAGTGTAACTTAGGATATAATTGAAAATTTTTCAAAAGGGCTATTTGGAAAGTGTTTTTATGAACAACATTGTAACAATCGATCATTATCACCAATAATTTGTGAGTGATACGAAGAATGCTTTTATAAAGAAAATTGTAATAACTAAACATTGATATCCAAAATTTCTATTCAACCAATGCCTATCTCTCGGGATACAATAAACACATTTCCAAATATTAATTTATAAAAATAATATTTAGAAAAGAAAACATCAATACTTAAGTATATTTGAGACATGAAATAAAAACTATAAATTATATTATTTTTTTAAATTAATTAAAATTATTCCCTAATTCAATTGGTGATCAACATGTTATGAAGTATTGTGTTCCAAGAGGCGCTCTCCACCCCATTATGGTAGAGATGTTGTAATGTAATTTAATGTCCTGTAAATTTTTTGACTGTATAAAAATAAATATTAAATTAATTTAAGTTAAATTAAATTGATTATAATTATCTATGAATTGGAAATGATTTTATAAATGACATTGTAGAGTGATATGGGTCTGTACTTACTTGGCGTAGCAGAATTGTCTTCCTTTGGTATGAGAGTGTGGAAGGTGGCATTAAGAGTTGGTAGAAGCTAGTGAGTGGTGCACGATTCCTCTACGAAATCCTAGACCTCTTCTTTGATGGTTTCCCAAAAGAAGCAGAAGAAGTTGGTAGTGAATCCATTCGGGCCGGGAGATTTCCCTTCCTTTAATTTGAATACCACTTGCTCAACTTATGCTAGGGTTGTTGGTTTAAGCAGCGTTCAGTTGTGTTCTTCCATGACAAGTTTACGTATGTGCTGAGTGATTCTTCCTATAGCTTCATATCTCTGGGTGTTGGGTTCTTGGAGGATGTCCTTGAACTGATTGTGCAGCTCCTTCGTGATATCCTCTTGCTTTTCCAAGTGCTCCCCATTCTGTTTTTTGAGAATTTTCATTCTGTTGTGTATATTGTGCTGAATGGTGGAGCGATGGAAAAAATTTGTATTTCTTTCTCCATCCTCGAGCAAGCATATCCTAGATTTTTGTTTCCATAGGATCTCTTCCTGGCTTATTCTCTCTTCCAGTTGGGTTGTTAGTACTTTCTCCTTGTTCTCTGATTCTGCCGAGTGCCCTTCGGAGATGATTGTTTGTTGGAGCTTCTTCATTTTCTGTTCCAGTTCTTTTTTATCTTTGAAGATGTTGCCGAAGGTGGTCTTGTTCCACACCTTTAGTTTCCCTTTGAACATATTCAACTTTGTCTAGAACTAATACGTTTTTGTGCCTTGGGGTGGAGAAAGGGAGGACCACCAATCTGAGACGAGATCTTTGAACCTTGGATGTCTGAGCCAACAATGTTCAAAGTAGTAGGGTTTAGGCGTGGGCATACCTGGTCTAAGCCATTGTAGCTGTACCAGCCAATGGTCAGAGCCAGTGACCGGAATGATGGTAGCTACAAGATCTCCCCCTAGATGTATAAATTCTTCCATGATGAGAAAATGGTCCAATCTAGAGGTGATCTGTTGGGTGCATCCTCTTCTATTGTTTCAAGTAAAGATGCCATTGCAAGTTTGTAGATATATGAGGTGGTTTTCTTGGATGAAGTTCTTGAACCCAGTGCTATTCGTATCCAGATGCTGCCTTCTGCCTTTTTTTTCCTGTACATTGGTTATCATATTGTAATCTCCTCCAAGCAACCATAGGGGTAGAGTTTGCTGGTTATTGACGTTAGCAATGTTTTCTAGAAGCTCAATTTTTTGCTGGATATTCTAGGGGAAGTAGTCTTTCTTGAGCAGTCCATGGATGGAAGTTACAATCAAGTGAAAGTTGGCTTGAATGAAGTGTATGTTGGCATGGAAATTCTTTAGGGTGATGATGTGGGGGTTCCATATGATTTCCAATCCTCCGAAAGCTCCATTGGCATCCATCGCTATTGTTTTGCAGCCTTTCCATATCCTTTTGAAGATTGTTTCTATAGTAGAGCTCGAGAATTTGGTTTCTTGAATGTAGAAAATTGCAGGGTGATCCTCAATTATTATTTTCTTGATGATCCCGTGCTTTGTGGGGCTATTGAGCCGTCTAATATTCCACGAGATGATATTTATTGAGGGGGGTTGGGGATAAAGGAGTAGAATTGGGTTAAATTGGGGAATCACCTAGATTCTACCATCTCTCTGCCCATTTCGACTGTTCTCTATAGATTTGTGTTTCTGCCTCGTTTGCAGGATTCTTTCAGGATGAATTTTGTATTCAGGAGCATACTGCCCTCAATGTCTAGGGAGGGGATCTATTGTGCTTGAGTGAGGATTTCTTCCAGCTTCTGGACTTTCTGCTGGGGTATTGAGAGAAATTCCTTCTTATTGCATACATCCTCTAAACCTATGAGATCCATGCCCCCAAAGTTAATGCTCTCTGGCTCTTCCTCCATGGATTCTGGGATTGGTTCTAGTGCCATTCCTTTGCCTTTCATTATTGAGTTGTCCCATGAATGAATAGGGGTTTGGGGTTTCAGAAAGGATTCCGGTTGAATCTTGTCTTGTTGTGTCTTTGAGATCTAGGGTTTCTCCTTTGAGGACCGCCCTGTATCTTTGGGAGGTTCGTTCTCATTTTCTCTCAGTTGAGCTAGGGCTTCGAAGTTGTTTCTTTTGGTTGGGGATTTTTTTCTTTTGTTAGATTTGGATCTCTTGTTGTGCCTTTTCTTGCTTGCTACTTTCGTAAACACTTCAGTAGCTTGATAATTTGATTCACTGTTAGCGAACGTATTTTGATTTAGGGGGTAGTCCCTGAATATGTGCCCATGTTGGTGACACCTCTAGAATATGAAGGCAACATGTTCATAATCTATAGTTTGTATCCATTCATAATCATCATGTAATAGGCTTACCTCACTAGGGAGCGACTCTGCGATGGTCATGTAGACACAAATTCGTGTGTATGTTGCATGTGGGTTGATCTTTGTTTCCTTCGCAGTTTTGATGAATTCTCCCAGGGAATTGCATATGTTCCATAGAGTTAGCTCATCCCAGTAGTCCTGGGCGAGGGTGTAGAAACAGATCTAGACCAGAGCCCATGTGAGATCTTTCTTGTCTATATTTGAGCGTTCTACCCAGTTACAAAGGTATAAACCTTTCGAGTTGAAGAAGTATGGCCCTTCGTCCATGATCCGATTTTTGTCTTCAATTTAGGTGAAGATCACATTAAAGAAGCCTTTGGCACACAGTTGAAGGTCAATATGACCCTTGGGCTTCCATTTGGAGGAAATCCATCCTCGGAGGGATTTTATTATGGGCCAAAAACCCATGAAATTGCTGATCAATGCGTGATCCTTCATGAATTGGATTCTTTCATTGATTCGATGTGCAAGGAGCTTGATTATGGTTCTATTGGTATATTTGGTTCTACTTTTGTTGTGGAGGTCGTTTTCGCTGTGGGAGTCACCCAGGTTGTGTCATGAAGTGGGCCAGAGTTATGTTGACTGTTGATTTTATCCCTTGCCCCCGCTCCTGTGGGAGGCTGGCCTGAGGTGGGGGGAGCAACTGTCCCCCTGTTGGTTTTTGTCATAGGTGAGCCCATAGGCTTGCCAGGAGTGTGGTCATGTCCTAGAGGGTGAGGAGGGAGGTTTGCCAAGGGAAGCCTGCGCCGAAACCTCCCAACCCTAGATCATGGCGTTCGACCTTGTTCTTTTGTGGTCTCTCTTCTACATGATGTAATGGTAGTAATTGAAAATGCGTTGGATATGAATTATGAATGATCGAGGCCATCCCCCTCTTAATTTGATCATCAAAGGTGCATTACCTGTCAAGGATAGAACATCAGAATATAAAACCAAAATCAAAGTCATACCTTGGACCACTTTTAAAGTATAGGTTTAGATTGGCACATCTTCATGGCTTCACGAGATAATATTCAATGCTGGCATACTAGGCTTAGGGATCTTACTTCATAAAATGTTTTTTGCAAACATAACACTTGAAAAAAACAATATTCTTATCCTTTCACAAATAAAAATCAGCTAAGTTAACTTATCAAGGCTTAGATGCCAGATAAAAATTAATATCAAAATCATAAATTTTTCTTCCAATATCACAGTGAAAAACGCTTCTGGCTAGGTTTCAGGAAGATATCACATCCAAATAACAAGGTAAAACGACCTTTTATTTACCAAGCATTATCCAATCTAAGTTTATCAATCCATCATTATGATCATAGTGTGAATAATTTGTTCCACTAAATATGAATGGCTAAATTAGGGACAAGTCGTATAAGTTTCAATCATATACCAAAAATGAGTCATACAAGTTCCATCCATTCATTGTGATATTACTTCATACTAAATAAAAATTGTTTATACTTCAACCATTGTGCCATAGAAAATGAAGCCAATAAAAAATCATTATTAAATATCAATATTAGTCACTAAAAGTCATTACTCTCATATAACAGTTTTCATGAAGGAAAATCATGAGTTATCAAATCAAATCATTAGTCATCAAGTCAATTCTCAATTTTTTTACCATGACAAGTTCAACCAGTCCATAAACCAAAACATATCTAAGTATCAAGTCAAAGTCCTAAAGCATCTTTATGAATTGTCAAGCATCATGTCAAAAACACCAACACTTCTCATCTATACCAATCAACCAAATCTTTTCAAACCCTTGCAACTGTTATCCAACATTTTCATACCCTAGCTTCAATGATAAAATCAAAATGACATATTGATATGCATATTCTGGTCACCTGAAAACACAAGTTTAGTCAACACATTCACATTCTCTATAACAAGTCAAATATTCAAGCTTCCTTGCTCATAAAAATTTCTATTGTCTACTCCATATCTATAGGATTGACATACTCTCGATACATTCCTGATTTTATGCATAAAGATTTAGTTTTTGTGACCTATAGGCATAACCGCACCCATGGGATTTCTTATGTGTAGTTGTGAGGCTTATAGCTGCACTGATAAGCTCGCTTCCATGTGGTTGGGGATTAGACTAAGGGAAACCCTTGCTTCTCATACCATAACTTGCTTCAGACCAAAAAGATCAGATATTTGTCTATCTATGTCTAGAAATCATAATTCAATAGTAAATAGTTTTCTACACATTTAATGCAAATGATAATAGGTGTAGGGGTCTTATGAAGAGTTTCTCCCTCTTAATGTGCAACCTCTTCAACCATTATTATTCAAGTCATCAACTTGTCTATAATACTATCATGATAGATCTAAATTTATCTTTTGTGATTGCACCAATAACACTCCTATGATTTTCTAAAGCGAAAGAAAATAGAGCGAGAAATGGCTAGGGTTCATGCAGGCGCCATTCTCCCCTCCGCTATCATCGTCATGTTCTTGCTTGGCCCTCGGCTAATGGAGGTCAGATATCAGGCACACCTCAAACTTATCTCACGCTTCGCTACAGAACCAGCGGTGAAAGTAGCTATGATTTTGAAAAGTAAAGAATCACATGCTTTGGGCCCAAAAAATGCACCAAACTCGTCGTCGCGGACAGAGCTACAACCTCTCATAATTCATAGGTCACCGAGCTCGCAGTTGATGCACATGGAGCCGCTGCACCATTCGACCATAATACCCATGGACATACCATGGGCCAATGTTCTGAACCCTTCTAAAAATAAAATGTTGAGCCCCATTCTGGTAGGGCCTACGCATGCAGCTGCACAACTCACCCCATAGAGGTTGTCAAGCATCCTCAGTGCTCTACAGGGGTGAAGATTTTTTATTCAAGGAGAAGATTTAGCACAGAGGCCCTCGACCACATTTTTGGGGACAAATACAAAACCATCGTAAGAATTTTAACTGCAAATGTTGCAGCTTCATTTCTGAAGGAATAAGCGCAAGAACCTGTGCTACACTTCCTACTACAGCCAAAAAGTATCTGCAAGGCCGTATGGATCTGGGTGCTCAAAGATCAGGGGAGCTCCTATCTCAACTTAGACCCAGCCTAGACCGTAGCTGTCATGCTGATAGCTTCGACACACCCCATCTTTTCAACGCTCCTTCGATCAAGGGCACACCTGTAGGGTCCAAAGGCCAAGGCAATCCACTCTCCTTCCAGATCCAAATATCTCTTCTCAATGGAAAAATTGTGCTTTTCTGGGCTCAATCTGTAGATTTGGTGCAGAGCCTAGTGAAAACCCTCAAACTCAAGCTGGTGATCCCTTCTTCCCTTCAATGATTTCTCTATGGGGTTAAGCAACTCAAGAAATCACTACCTCTCTCATTTTACAATATTGAGAAAAATGATTCTCTGATTTTAATACTTCATCTGTGAGGAGGGACTTCTAGGTAGCCATCCTCTTCTCAAGCTTTCTTTTACAAGGATGTTGTCCATGCATAGGAGCCCAAGAAAGCTTCCCAATCCCCTGAGCCTCTAAAGCCATTTTTAGTGGATAAAATGGAGGACATACCAACCATTGAAATCTACCATCCAACACTTGAAAACTAGTTTCAAGTATATGCAGAAAAGGCCATTATATCCCGATTCAATGGATTATGGCCTCGCTCAATAGATCTCTACCAATGGATTCATTTCTCTTGGACCAAAAACACCAAGTTTTTATTCTGCTCAAAGGGTTTATTCATAATTATGTTCAGCTTCAATGAGGACTATCATAAAGCTTTAACATGAGGACCCTAGTTTTGGGGAAAAGCAGGGCTATTTCTCACACCATGGTTCCCAGACTTCGACCCTTCTACGACCATCATCACCAATATTCCTAATTGGTTCGGGCTCCCCAACTTACCGACCCCTCTTTGGCACTACTCTATCTTTCAAGGAATCATAAATACCCTTGGACGCTTTCTTGAAATAGACACCTCCACTGGGGAATCAAGTATATACACCTTTGACATAATATGTGCTGAAATAGACATCAGCAAAGGTTTTCTTGATCAAATCATTCTCAAAGTGGGAGAATTCCATTGGACTCAAACCCTGGACTATGAGAAAACGACCTTCCGATGTCGTCACTGTCATAAAATAGGTCACATTCAGAATTCCTGCTCCTCGTTCCTCACCAAAAAGAAGGGGAGCAACCGAAAATCAATCTCCAAAATCTGGAAACCATGTGTATTGCCCCCCATGGATGAATTCGACTCCTCCAGATCGGATCAGGAAGATATTGAAGAAGTTGAGGAGGTCGAAAAGAAGGAGAAATAAATGACCTCGGCAAAACTCGGAGTGCTCAACAGTCCTTCGAGCGCACAAAAATGGGCTCATGAAACCTCCTCCTAATATTCAGATAAGGAGCCTTCTCCTCTAGTCACCAACAATCTCCAGGTGGTACTAGCCCATCCACCCCAAGATGGATGGGTTAGAGTTTCAAAAAAGAAAGGAAATAAATGTCGTACTGAGGATTCAACACACTCTGGGTAGAGTCCCATGTTCATCTTTTAACTCCCATGTTTATTTTCTGGGCTCTATATGCTACTCTCTTGGCTAATTAATAGGACCAAGGTTGATTTTTCATCATTTTCGGTCTCCTTGTTATCTAGCCTCCCTTGATTGTAATACATCTTGTACCATATGATTTTTTTAATAGAATTATTCTAATTTACCCAAAAAAAATACTATCATGCATCAGTAACACTGTTAGATCGAAGATGGATTATATCTAATATCATTGCAGACAAATGAAGTCAATATGTATAATATTTATTACATGCCTTCACTATGCAATCAATATTTGAAGATATTTATAAAATTAATGGAAGACTTATCCATGCATTGATTCATGATAAGTAATCATCAATATAAACTTTGTCACCGAAAGTTCACTCATATTCAATATAAAGCATTCCCTGATGTGAAAAGTATGGTTTCCGAAATGCCTAAGATTAGAGTGGATCATGATGGAGTTTTCCAAGTGGTGTTCAAGAAGATGCATTTATTCTACAAATGACATATGACTTATGGATAGTGCTAACCTATAGAGGTCAGATCAAGAGGGAGCTAACATTAAAAAAATAAAATTTCTAAGTCTTATATATTTATCTTTATAGATCATTGATTATTATTCTTGTATGAGTATTTGAATGGTTATTTCACTAACTTCTTGATGAGGATCTGATCAAGAAAAATAGATCCTAATGATCATCAGGGTGTGAAATAGTGCATGATGAGTAAAATCCAAGAGGAAGATGATGCAAGGATGATGAAAAAGGAATTGTCACATATAGAAAGAAAGAAATACATGTCTCTATACTTTCATTATGTTTATTTACTTTGGTACTATTTATCTTGCTCTTGTTCGAGGATCAACTGGTACAATTGATGAATATGTGAACCAGGTCCTTTGTATCGAGATTGAGGAAGGTGTAAAAAAATCCCATGACTTGAGTGGATATGAAGGTGGAAAGAGATCAAGACTTCTGCAAAGAATTTGGATTAAGGAAAGAGAGCACTTTACGATATAACGTCGAACAAAATGGGAACTTAAGGATTTTTGACTACCTTGTCTACTTTTATGTGGCAAATGAAAAGGGTACCAAGCTGGAAGCTTCAAGTAAGAAAGGTATGATTTTTGGTAATTGTGAAAATTATAAATCTTATAGAATATATGTTCTTGGAAAAATGAATATAGAGTTTAGCATAGATATAAAATTTGATGAAGATGCATCTCTTTGAAAATCAATAGACACTCCTCCTCCTACTAATGTTGAAAGACATGATGATGCCTTGGATGCACAAGAAGGTCACGAGCTTGATCCTAATCTTACTATTGAACTCATGGATCCCATGGACTCCTTGGATCCTTCTCCATGTAATATAAAAATATGATTATGATTTCATGACACTTTACAAGATGTAGATATACGTGCTTCTCCCGAGGAAACTTCAGAGAAAGCAAGAAACCATGTCGGTTCCAAAAATACGTTGTAGCCATGAGAAACATTATTCAAGTTGAACCATGTACTTTTGAAGAAGCAGGTGTAGAAAGATGAAATTGTTGAATAATATGAGGCCATCATTTATAATGATGTATGGGAAGTGGTTCCAAGACCACAAGGTAAATTTATTGTGTCTTGTAAATGGTTGTATAAAATTAAAGATGGTGATGATGGAAATATTGAAAATATAAAGCTAGATTTGTTGCCAAAGGGTTCTCTTAGAAAGAGGGAATATACTATAATGAAATATTTGCACCCATTTCCCATTATAAAACCATCCGATCTATTGTGGTGCTAGTTGCTAACCAATGATGGTCCCTTCACCAAATAAATGAGAAGATTATTTTTATGCATGGCTTCTTTAAGGAAGAAGTATTTGTGGAGTAGCCACAAGGATTTGAAGTACATGGCTGGAAAACTCATGTGTTTAGACAGAATAAATCCCTCTATGGTTTGAAGCTAGCTCCAAGAGCTTGATATGCCCTCATTGGTAGCTTATTGATGAAGCTTCATTTTACTAGAAGTATTGACGATACAAATGTTTACTTTAAGGCAGTCCAAGCTATGCCTTTTGATTTTGGTATTATATCTTTATGATTTATTACTGATCGGTGGTGAACCTCTTATCCTCTAGTGTAGGAGGGAGTTAGCTTCTGAATTCGAAATGAAATATATTCATTTGGTGTACTAATTTTTGGGTATTCAAGTATGAAAAAGACCTGGTGAGATTGTCCTTTGTCAAGGAAAACATGTTGTTAAGATACTGGAATCATTTGGTATGACATAATGCAAGTCCATGAATTCTACAATGGAAATGAATTTTAAGAAGTTATGTGGTGAAGCTGTAGGTATTTATTTGACAAATCCTTTTGAGTATCGTCAACTGGTCAGGGAACTAATGTTCTTAGTGAACACTAGACTGAACATATGTTTCACGGTCAATATTCTGAGCCAATATACAATTAAGCCATCACATGCACATTGGATTTATACAAAGCATGTGTTGATATAATTTCATGGGACCATCAATCTTGGATTCAGGTATAATTCTAGAAATGTATGACTTCATGCATATATTGATGTTGATTGGTCTCATAAATCTTCTATAGAAATATCACCTATGGGTGCTGCTTTAGCTAAGGATCTTTCATGATCTCTTAGATAAGCTTAAATAATAATTGTATTGGACTAAGTACGGTTGAATTTGAGTACATTGCTGCTAGAATGGCTATTTATGAGGAAGTATGGTTGAGGAAATTCTTTGGAGAGCTATTTGAGATATTTCCAGACAAAGCAGTTATATATTGTGATAATATGAGTGGGATTTGTCTTGTAGAAAATCCTATGTTCCATGACAAGTCCAAGCACATTGAGATCAAATATCACTATATCTTGGATATGGTGCAAAGAGGAGAAGTAAGGCTCCATCGTATTGTTAATGATGATCAGATAGATGAAATTATTACCTAGCCCTTACTGATCATAATTATATTGCACTAAGTATGATTTAAGTTGAGTACATTGCTGCTAGAATGGCTAGCTATGAGGAAGTACGGTTGAGGAAACTCTTTGGAGAGCTATTTGAGAGAGTTCTAGACAAAATAGTTATATATTGTGACAATAAGAGTGGGATTTGTCTTGTAGAAAATCCTATGTTCCATGACAAGTCCAAGCACATTGAGATCAAATATCACTATATCTTAGATATGGTGCAAAGAAGAGAAGTAAGGCTCCATCGCATTGTTAATGATGATCAGATAGATAATATTATTACCTAGCCCTTACCGAAAGGAAAGTTCTTGGTTTTTAGAGAGTAGCTTGGAATTATGGACATGGCCCTTCTAGGAAGCAGTCACAATTGATTGAGAACAATGAGTTTCCTTTACCCCCTTTCAGAGCTCAAAGGATAAGGGAACAATTCCATAAATATATTGATGATGAGGGACCTATAATGTAGTGTGTGCCACAATATTAGGCCTCTGTTTGCATCTGACCCATTTTCTGGGATGTGGGAAGAGCCAATTATCTAGCTAGACTTATTTGTGTGGCTTTCCTAGGATGCAAGTATTCCACCACTTGACATTTAATGAAACTTGTCTATGCGAGATCCTTGTCATGTGTTGACAAGTGGATCCCCTGAGCAGTGATGAGCCATGGATGTGCGAGATCCTTGTCATTTCTTGACTAGTGGATCCCCTCAAGTAGATATGAGCCTTGGAAGTGTGAGATCATTTTCATTTGTCGACTAGTGGATCCCCCCAAGTAGATATGAGCCTTGGATTTAAGAGATCCTTGTCCTGTGTTTAAATTGGATCCCCAAAAGAAGAGATGAGTCATGGATGTGTGAGATCCTTGTCATGTGTTGACAAGTATATCCTCCTAAGCAGAGATGAGATTTGTTTGTGCAAGATCCTTGTCATATGTTGGCATTTTGCATTCCCCCCAAGTGAATATAGGGTGATGTTTGAATCTCCCCTATGATGATTCATCTTCATTAGAGTGAGACATCATTGTTCTAGATGATACATAGCAGAGATGAACAAAGATGCACAATATTAGATCCCTATAATACTAGTTTATTTCCTTATTTTTGTTAGTGTATCCCCCTTATTTTTATATTTGTACCCCTGTAACCCCCATATTTTTATTATTGTGCCCTTACATTATTATTGTTAGGTCGGCTAAGATTATATTGTGACCCCATGGGCTCATATATATAGAAAGGAGGTTTTCTCATTTGTATCATCCAAGAATTTTTCATTTATGTAATATAAAGGAGGTTTCCCCCTCGAAGTGGCTTATCTCTAAGGCGTTGATTTCTCTTCTTCTATTTTTGGAGCTAGTTTCATAACATTTGGTATTAGAGCTTTTGATTCTAGGGTTTCATTGCTCCAAATAGATCATCGTGGCATTTTCACTATATTTTTTTTTTCTACAAAGCCTTTGAAGATGAAATTTGTATCATGTGAAGAAAAAATCCTGAGGAACTCCGTGTAAAAATTTATGATCTTGTTTCGCAATATTTTCAGAGATATGATCCGTGGACGTTAGGGTTTGTGCAGGCTCCTGAATTTCATCTAAAAGAGCTGACCTTGGGAAAATCTTCATAACTCTCTCTTTGAGCATCAGATTGGAATTTTGTAAAAGGCAGCTAAAATTATATGGAATCTAGTTTCCTGTGTATCAACTTCATAGCCGAAGGAGAAAACGGTGACACATGGCACACCGTACAAGTTTTCTATGCTAAAACAATCCGTAATTTGGTAATTGTGGGAGATTGGGCATAAATTTGGCTTGAAGAATCCAAATCAGGTTAGACCTATGGCATTGGAAATAAGATTCAGAGGGCTACTATAGGACCAAATTTCAGATATTGAAGATCCTAAATCACATAGATAATTCAGGTTCAATATCGACCTCCTAAAAAGAAAGAAAAAAGTGTGTATTTATTTTTTAAAATTGCATAACGTTTGTTTGAAAAAGCAGTTTGAAGTGATTCCAAGGGAATATTGAAATATTTTTATCAGCATTGGGTTTTATAATTCCTCCAAAAGATAATTCCACACCCATTAAGCACTCAGAAATCTCTACTATGACGCATGAAGAGGAAGAATTGCAGTATGAGATATCAAAATTACGGTACCATGTGCAACAAATTTCGATCTTACAAAGAGCAATCAAAGATGACATATATGTTTTAAAAGAAAAAATGGAGTCTAAGTTGGATGGTTTTAAGGATCAAGTGAAAGCTAATATGGATGATAAAGTAGTGGAAGATCACATCAAGCATCAACAACAAGTTCTCCAATTCTCAAAGGATAACCTAACTTTGGTGCCGAATCGAATGAAACAACAAGAATATCAGCATTGTAGAGAAATAAGTCTGAAGCAGTCAGATAAACAAGAACTCGACAAATTCCAAATTGATCAATTTCAGTATCTCAGTAAGTGGAAGAACTTACCCATTAAATATTCCACATGGGAGGATAATAATTTTATACAAAAACATCCATAAATAATCAAGCTTTGAGGGAAACACTTGTTTGAAGGAGAGGGGCATTTTAGATCCCTATAATACTAGTGTATTCCCTTATTGTTGTTAGTGTAGCCTCCTTATTGTTATAGTTGTACCCTTGTAATCCCCATATTGTTATTATTGTGCCCTTAAATTATTATTGTTTGGCTGACTAGGATTATTTGACCCCATGGGCTCCTATATATAGAAAGGATGTTTTCTCATTTTTTTCATCCAAGAATTGTTCATTTATGTAATATAAAGGAGGTTTACCCCTCGAAGTGGCTTATTTCTAAGGCATTGATCTCTCTTTTCTTCTAATTTTGGATCCAGTTTCATATATTTATAAGGAGTTGATCTCTCTTTTATTCTATTTTTGGATTTGGTTTCATAACATGCAGAGAAAACATAGATATTTATTGCAGAAAGAAATTCCTCCCTATCTGAGAGGGAGTGTTGCAAAATTTAGAGCTTAGGGATGAATTTATAAAAATAGAAAGCCTAAATATAGAAATTCTAAAAATAGCATTTTTAAAATATAAAGTATCAAGTATTCCTTTACAAAAATAGTTAAATCACCTTATATTAATTGATAATCAAGTATGTTGAAGGAAAATTAATTTCTTATAGAAGAATTTGGTTGGGATTTCCACTTGTGGGGTTTTCCCTCGTTATTGACGTAAATTCTCTATCTCATTGATTTCTTGGTTTTCTTCTATTGTGCACATGGTTTATATGGTTTATTTTCTATCTACAATTACTTAACTTATTTTGTAGCATAAAGAAGTTCTGGATTTAAGTGATTGTAATAGTATAAAACATAAAAATTTGAATAAATAGTAAATACCTTTAGATATAACTATATTGAAAAATATGGTATATTTCTTCAATTTGTCAGATAAACAGGTAGCCATTGGCCAACTTGTTCAGTTATTAGTGAAGTGCATAATGAGGATAGTTCCAAAGCGTCAACACTGCCTAAAGTGAATTATAGAGTCTTACTATTTTTTACTATTATATGATTATTAATGGAATTAAGTTTCCTAAAGAATTATTAATTAGCATCATAGCCATGCCAAAATTAAATGAGTGCCTAAAACAGTTCACTTTAGTATTTGGTAAAAAATAGCTACCGTAATTTTCTACTATAGATGGACAACAAAAAATTATTGATCTAACATTGGATTTGTAGGAGATAAATAGGCTTAAATTCAAAGAATTATCCATTGTTGGAACACCTAATCCTACATGGGTAGGTGTGGAATGCGAAAAGTCACAGTGGAGTCCAAGTGACCTTGGAATGTGAAACCAAGAGTCACACCATTGTACTATAAATGTACATATTTGTATAATGGAAAATAAAGAAAGCCTCACGCTTATCCTTCATTGTGTGTTGAGTCTCTTGTGTGTGTATTTATTCTTTCTCATACACCATGTGTGTGTTCAACATGGTGTTTAACATGGTATCAGAGTGGGCGATTTTTGGCCCTGCTCCAAATTGAGTGAGCCATTTGTGTGTATGGCCTGTGCATATCTGCAAAATTGTTGGCATTTTTGCAGCATTTAGAGACTTTCTGCAGCAGACATTTTGCCGCATTGATAAAGGTGTTTTGAAGAAAAGCAACGTTGGTTTTGAGAAGGATTAGCATTCATAATCCGTGGCAGCATTCAGAAATTGGTAGTATTCAGGCATTGGCTTTGAAGAAAGGCAGCACTGCCCATCTGAAGGTTTTCATTCTAATTTTTCTCTGCAATTTCTGCTTATTAAAATCTGCAATTTGAAGAGCTGCTGGAAAATAGTTTAAAGAGGGTTTTTGAAGAAATTTCTGGATTTTATTGGCAATCTGCTGTTGCATTTCAGTACTTGAAATTCTACTATTGCCCTCATTTCTACATTTTGTCCAATTCTGCTGTATATTTGGAAGAATTCTGCAAAGTCCAAGTCTCTGCTGTTATACAAAAAAAATTAAAAAAAAATAAAAATAAAAAAATTCTGGGCAACTTGGCCCCTCGGCCCTCACGGCCTCCCTGTTCTCATTCCTCAACCCACAACTCACTTCCTATCCACTCCTCACCACTCCTCTCAACGCTCCCCCATTCCCTGCAATCTCAACATCGCTTATTTTTTTAAAACTCCACCCCAACCCTGCTCCACGGCTCCCCTTCTCTCCTCGGCCGTCCCTTCTCCTCGCCCTATCCTCTCCCTCTCGAGCGCTTCAATAATACGAAGAATCACTACACACTACGCGTTCCCTCTCACACAGCCTTACGACTCATTACCCCGTTCCTATTCCCCTCTCGGCTGCCTACACTCCCTGTGCACAAGCCATACCTCACCACCTCTCACCCTTATCACTCCAGCGCTCCACCTAGTCTCCCGCCCCTCACCTCACTTGCACTCTCAGCATCCACAAACGCCTCTCCCATTCCATGAAATTCATTTTTTAATTTTTAAATATTTTTTAATACCCCCGCGCCTTCCCAACTTTTAAATTCGTTTTTTAAATTCCTTTTAATACCACCTCCCCTTTTCCACAGTTTTTCGGCCCTCATCACAATTAGTTTTTTTTTTTTTTATTTTTTTTATTTTTTATTTTTTATTTTAATATACGATTCCCCCCATATAATACCCCCTCCCCCTTCTCAATACATTTTCCTCTCCTTTTAAATTCCCATTTTTAATTATTTTTTAATTAATTAAAAAAAAAAAAAAAAAAAAAAAAAAAAAAAAAAAAAAATTATCCCATACCATTTTAATATTTCCCTTTTTCCTATTTAAATTTTTAGACTCCTTTTTAATTAACTCCCATTTTTTACATTTAAATTTCCCTCCCCTCCCATTTCAATAAATTTCCCACCCAATTTTACAAATTTCCATCTCACAAATTAATCCATTCTACAATACTGTATAAAGGACTTGCACACACAGTGTGTGAGAGAGAGAGAGAGGAAGGACATTGAAGGCGAAAAAGAGAAAGGAAATGACATGTAACACATGGAATATATATGGAGAAATTTGCAGATTTTCATTATGAGTTGTGGCATTGATTTGAAGGGTATTTTCTACAAGAAATTGACATTTTAAAGACAAGTTTTCCATGTTGAAAGGCAACTCTGCGGAAAAATTCGAGTGCATCAAAGGCCTCTTCACGTAGTGTTTGTTTGCACTTTTACAGAAATATTTTTGCAGAGATATTGACATTGTATTGTGAGTGGAATTTGCATCTTCTTCATAGTTGCAATCAGTATTTGAGTTGAAAATTGTTGATCATTGTTGCTTTCCGGTTAGACATCCAAGTCTATACCTTGATGCCCTCCATAATTTTAGGAGCACACTTTGTACTTTGAGATTTCCATAGTTGGAAATTCTTTAGAGTCATTTGTATTTTCTTGAAATTAAGTTGAATCACATTGTAAACGGGTGCATTCTCGATTGGAGCCGACACCCTTTCATTTTTTGAGCCTAAGTTGTTGAAAAATGGCTAAAATCAATGAGGCATTAGAGTTTTTGAATAACGTCATCCATTCCAATGTTGATGATATGATAAAAATGAGCAAGAATGCTCTTTGTAACATTCAAAGTTGTTTGCAAGATGCACAAGAAAAGATTGAATTTTTGTAGTTGGAATCTCAGCTTCAACAAGATGAACTTCAGCAAAAGAGTCACCATTCTGAACCTGTTTCTATTCAGAAGATTGAGAAGGACTCCCATCAGCAACAAGTCAACAAAGTTGAAGTTGATTCACATTCAGTTCCTTGTAGAAGAGCAGATGTACATGCAGATGCAACCACTCAGCCTGCACTTCTCAATTCCATCATCAGACCTTGGGAAGAGATTGTCCACAACAAGCACAGAACTAGTCTTGGATATGACAAGGATGTGTCCTTTGATATTCCAGACTACACCAAGCCCATCATATTTCAGAGTGTCGAATTCCTGTATGACAGTTCACCTGTAGCTGTTCTAGATCCTGTTCCACTTCCACAACAACATATTGTAAAATTCCAACACTGTGATCGAGTTGGCCATATGAAAGATCATTGTTTTGATCTTCATCCTTGCAAGAATTGTGGTCGGCACACCCATTCTTCACACAGATGCTTCAGAAACAAGCCTCCTGCAAGAACCAAGATTCATCTTGGATGGATCGCTTCTTGGCAATGGGCATCAGCAGCCAAGAAGATGTTTATGACACATGTTAGAACTTGTTCACGGATATTGAGCAAACTTGCAGTTGAGTTTTCGCCATCATCTCACCTTGTCCCTGACAGGGGGGAAAATGGTGGTCATGTACAAGCTTCGACGACAGATCAAGCGAGCCTGAGCCACAATCTCTCATTCCATGTTCAGAGTTGTAGCCAGCAGTTAGAGTGATCCTGAGCCACAATTCGTCATTCTGGATTCAGAGATGTAGCTAGAGACACGAATGCCCATGAGCATGCCTTCGGTTGGTGGACAACCTTAAACCATCATTTTTGGTTGGTGGATAACCTAAAACCATCACAGGTAGTAGACCTCCCTTCTTTTAGGTCGAAGGTCTCCCTTTCATATATGAGGAACACTTCCTCTAGCAGAAGCCTTCAGCTTAGCAGCCTTCAGCTTCTTGCCAACATTGGTTGAGTTCCAGGAAATGCTACAAGCATTCCAGAGTTGTTGGTAATCCTAAAACCATCACAGGTAGTAGACCTCCCTTCTTTTAGGTTGAAGGTCTCCCTTTTTTATGAGGGACAATTCCTCTAGCAGAAGCTTTCAGCTTCTTGCCAGTTTTGGAAGAGTTCCGGGAACTGCAACAAGTATTGTGTTCCAGTGTTGGTGGTCATCCTTAAACCATCTCTTTTTTCCAACATTTCAGAGAGTTGATTCAGCCCAAGTGCTGCCATGTATACTTTGCAGATTTGTATTACAACTCTTTTCTTGGACTCACATATACCCCTTCGGATTAAGGGGGGATGTTGGAACACCTAATCCTACATGGGTAGGTGTGGAATGCGAAAAGTCACAATGGAGTCCAAGTGACCTTGGAATGTGAAACCAAGAGTCACACCATTGTACTATAAATGTACATATTTGTATAATGGAAAATAAAGAAAGCCTCACACTTATCCTTCATTGTGTGTTGAGTCTCTTGTGTGTGTGTTTATTCTTTCTCATACACCATGTGTGTGTTCAACATGGTGTTTAACATCCATTAGATATTATTCCATTTTCTTGCATGTTTTCGTGTTATTCCATTCCCTTATATGTTCCACCATGGTTTATATAGCTTCATCACACTTGTAGTGATGCATATGTAAGAGACTAGGATTCAGATGCAAGTAGAGTATAACTTAGGATATAATTGAAAATTTTGCAAAAGGGCTATTTGGAAAGTGTTTTTATGAACAACATTGTAAAAAATGATCATGATCATCAATAATTTGTGAGTGATACGAAGAATGCTTTTATAAAGAAATTTGTAATAACTAAACATTGAAATCCAAAATTGCTAATCAACCAATGCTTATCTCTAAGGATACAATAAACACATTTACAAATTTTAATTTATAAAAAATAATATTTAGAAAAGAAAACATCAATACTTCATTATATTTGAGACATGAAATAAAAACTATAAATTATATTATTTTTTGAATTAATTAAAATTATGCCCTAATTCAATTGGTGATCAACATGTTATAAAGTATTGTGTTCCAATAGGCGCTCTCCACTCCATTGTGGTAGAGATTTTGTAATGTAATTTAATGTCCTGTAAACATTTTGAACGTATAAAAATAAATATTAAATTAATTTAAGTTAAATTAAATAAATTATAATTATTACTATCAATAAAACATTTTGACATGGTGAAACAGTAACTCACAGATGAGCTCTGCTAGGGCTTACCTCTCTTGGCCGAAACCCTAGCCACCCTCGCAAACTTCTATGCTGTGTCGGCGCCTGTCACACTACGAGGAGAGGCTCCACAAACAGGAATGGCGACGGCAATGGGGGGAGGCAGTAAGCCTCCCCCTGAAACGAACGAAGGACTTGATGGGACATCAATTCAAAGTGAAACAGAAACAGGAGAAAAGCTAGAGGCCAATGCGTCTCAGACGCCGACCTCTGAGAAACAAACAGAGACATAGCTTGTTACTTCTTCCACATGTAAACCCATAGCTCCAAATAGATCCAAAATCGACTTTCCAAGTCACCACATAAACGCCAGAATCTAGTATATGAGAGATCACACTCTCATTGGAAAATTTATTGGCTTTTGGCCAACAGAAAAAGCATTACAGGGTTGGATTGCTTCCAAATGGAAGCCCAAAGGGCATGTTACTCTGCAGCTAGGTCCGAAAGGCTTCTTCACAACCATATTTAACTGCATTAAGGACAGAAATAAGGTAATATATGGAGGCCCATACTTTTTCAATTCGATAGGGCTATATCTCAGAAACTGGATCAAAAGATTCAACCCAGATAAGGAAAATTTCAATTGGGCGCCTATATGGATTCATCTATACTCTCTACCTCTTGAATATTGGGATGAGGAGTCGCTTCAGGAGATTGGAAAAGGGTTAGGAGAGTTCATAAAGATAGCTGAAGAGACCAAGCTTCGAAGATATACCTCCTATGCACGAATCTGTGTCTACATGCATCTGGATAAAGCCCTACCAGACGTGGTAAGTTTATTTCATGATGATTTCGAATGGATACAACCTCTTGACTACGAACATGTTCCATTTCTCTGCAGGAGGTGCCATGCCCATGGACATCTATTCAGAGATTGCCCCCTTAACTCTCAATCTTAGACTAAAGAAGCTGAAGACAATACGGAAGCAGATGGGTTTACCAAAGTTCCCACTCGAAGGAGAAACTCTAAGAAATCCTCCTCCTCGGTGAAAAAACCTAGTTCTCTTTCCAATACCCCCTCCACCAGCAATAGCTTTGCCATCCTTGCTCAGTCTGACCCTCAAAATGAATCCATCCAGCCCTCCCTCCATCCCTCCGCCCCTTCCACCAACCCTCTAAATCTGACCAACCCTCAAACCCCTGCAACTACCCAACCAGAGGTGTAGGATGATACTCCCTCAGGTACTGATCCTCCTTCGAAAAAAAAACAAGTGACTTGGAACCCTAACCTCATGGATCTGGATGGGTCGCAATCTAGCTCTAGCCATGCCAATAAGGAAGCTCCAGAAAATAGTCAGCTCTCCCTCATGGATGAAGACTCAGAAGGCTTTGATCTTGGAGAATTGGATCTATTGGGATTAGAATATGCTTATAGATGAAAACAATTTGATAAAATCAATTCCAAACAGATTGAATCACTTGAAGCAGCCCTATCTAAGGTTCAACAGCAGAATAAATTAGGCATTCAGCCAGGAAGCCATTGGGACAACTTGAAAGTCATAAAAGAAACCAAGAAGCGAGGTCAAAAACCAGATTGGCAACACACCATCGCTTTGGGAGAGATATTGGTGGATTCATGGCGTTATCCCAAGTTAACGCGGTTCTTTAAACCGCTCGCAGGCAGTTCCCCATGAAGTTAGTCTCATGGAATGTGAGAGGGCTCAATAGCCTTGGACAGTATAGGATGATTAAGAACATGATTCAAAAAGAAAAGCCTCAAATCCTCTTTCTACAGGAAACTAAATGCAACAGTGAAACGCTAGGCTCAATCTTATCAAAAGCTTGGCCCAGCAGCATCTCAGTGGCAGTGGATGCCTCAGGCTTCTCAGGAGGACTAGCAGTTGCTTGGGACACTCAAACTATAATGTTAGCAGACTTCCATGCGGCGCACAACCTTATTCAAGAAACTTTCCATCCTATTGGGACCAACATACATGGACATCTCTCCAACGTCTACTTTCCTCAGGATCAGGTCAGTAATATGGAGCTATTAAATACTTTGGAACTTTTAAATTCCAATAGAACACATCCATTGTGGATCATAGCAGGAGACTTCAATATGATCACCAGAATGGAGGAAAAATCTGGTGGACGGCCAAGACTGGACCCAGAATGTTCCTTTTTCAAAAACTTCATCAACTCCAATTGGCTTATAGACATTCCTTTCTCTAATGGCATTTTTACCTGGAACAACAGAAGAGCCGGAAACCAACAGATTGCATCAAAACTAGATAGATTCCTCATTTTGGATAATGCCATCCATGTAGGAGGAGACATCACAGCCTCAATACTTCCTTTAGCTGGATCGGACCATTGGCCTATTCTCCTTCAATGGAAAGATATAAGGTCACAACTAAAGAGACCTTTTAAATTTGAAGCTTTTTGGCTCACGCATCCAACATTTAAGGAAATGGTTCATGCTGTGTGGAAAATTTACGCCCCACCAAAAGGATCTAAAATGTATCAGTTTCAACAGAAACTCAAATACCTCAAGATGCACATCAAAAACTGGAATCAGATAGTTTTTGGAAACATATTTCAGGACGACAAATATTGGACGACAGATACAAACAAGAGGAAATCCTCTGGAGGCAGAAATCAAGAATACGTTGGCTGAAGGAGGGAGAAAGAAATACCAAATTCTTTCATAACTCTACTATTCAAATAAGAATGCAAAATCGAATCAGCCATATCACCAACCAACAAGGGGAACGAATGGAGAAGCATGAAGAAACGGAAAAGGAGCTCTTGGATTATTTCAAAGGCATCCAACAAGAGCCTCTGGTCAATAGACGGCAGGCTATAGACCAAATCATGCAGCTGATCCCTAAATTGATCACTGATGAGCATAATAGAATGATTTTGCACCCAGTCTCACTTCAGGAAGTAGATTTCGCTATGGCACAGTTTAAGGATGGCAAGGCACCAGGCCCGGATGGTTTTACCTCGAACTTTTTTCATCACTTCTGGGATCTTATCAAACACGAAGTCTGGCAGCTCGTCGAGGAATCTAGAACCATGCATTGGCTCCTTCCCTCTCTCAACACTACCTTCATCGCGCTGATTCTGAAAGAGGAACAACCAAGCAAGCCAGAAAAATTCAGGCCCATTGCTCTTTGCAATGTGATTTACAAGGTCATCTCAAAAGTTGTAGCCAATAGGCTAAAACCTCTCTTGTCGCTTCTCATCTCGCCTGAGCAGACAGGCTATGTGGAAGGACGACAAATATTGGACGACATCATTTTAACTCACGAGATCATACACTCCTTAAAAATTTGCAAGAAGCCAGGTATGCTCCTCAAAATCGACCTCTCTAAGGCTTTTGACAAATTGAATTGGAGCTACATTCAGCAGGTTCTCAGTGCTTTTGGCTTCGACCAAACATGGATAAGATGGATCATGAACCTTATTTCTTCCACCTTTTTCTCTGTCCTCGTTAATGGGATCCCCTCTCCCCCTTTCTCTCCCTCCAGAGGTATTAGACAAGGAGACCCTCTCTCCCCTTTCCTCTTTGTCCTTATGGCTGAAGAAATTGGAAAATTAATTCATAATGGAGTCAACTCCCATCTTCTGAAAGGAATCTCCCTTCATGGTGCCCCTACCACCACCCAGTAGCAGTTCGTGGATGATAATATGCTCTTCGGCCACCCTTCTGTCCAAGAAGCTCGCTCTTTTAAAGCCATTTTAAACCTTTTTTCAAGAGCCTCTGGTCTCTCCATTAATGACTCCAAATCTCAAATTTTCTTCTTCAACACGCCTCCCTTGACTCAAACCAACATTTCCCGCATCCTTGGATTTTCCATTGCGTCTCTCTCGGACAAATACCTGGGTGCCCCTCTTATTGACTCTGCTATCAAGAACGCCTCCTGGAACCTACTCCTTGATAAACTCGAATCTCGGCTATCCTCCTGGACCTTCAGAGCCCTCAACATGGCCAGCAAACTCACTCTTATCAAAGCTGTGCTGCAATCGATGCCTCTTTATCTCTTTTCTGTGCTAGCTGCCCCTAAATGGGTCCTTAAACAGATTAAATCCCTGCAAAGGAATTTCCTCTGGGGATCTTCCTGGCAGAATAGAAAATGGGCCTTGGTTAATTGGAACACAGTTTGCACGCCTAAGGATGCAATAGGTCTTGGTCTCAGAAACCCCATACACATCAATGAAGTCATGGGAGCACGTATATGGTGGAAGTGGATTTCAAATCCACATATGCCTTGGGCTAAATTGTGGACAACAAAATATGCCAATAATAGATATCCTGAAGATTTAATAAGGCTATCACCTGAAAGCACAGGTTCTCTGGTATGGAATGCAGCAAAGCAGCACCATTCGCTCATTCAGCAACATAGTTTTTGGGAGATTCGCAATGGAAACTCTGCTAGGTTTTGGGTAGATGCGTGGCAACAAAATCCACAGCTTCTTGAAACCTTCTCTCATACCAATTTTGGCAACAAAAATGCGGCAATGGAAGACAAGATCTATCAATTATGGCTGCCTTCTCAATGAAACGGGTCAGGCAATGGAAATCCTCATCTCTCATAGCTCCTCAAGCTCAAGCTCATGATTGGGAAGCCCTCAGTCTTGAGCTTCAAAGAAGGAAAATCAGGTATTCAGAGGACCCTAACACCCTCAGATGGGGTTATACAACGAAAGGTATGTTCTCTACGAAGGAAGCTTATTCTCTAATGCACCCCTCGCCCCTTCCTCGTGATCCTCTCTGGCAATTGATTTGGGCCCCAAACATATGGCCAAAGATCTCTACTTTCTTATGGCTTCTCAGTCACAAACGAATTCTCACCTAGGATAATTTAATCAAAAGAGGCTTCATAAGACCATCCAAATGTCCCAATTGCAATCAAAGCAATGAAGATATTCAACATCTCATGCTGACTTGCTCTCTTGCCAATACTTTATGGGAGAAAATCAGTTTTCGTAGCCAGCGAAAAAAACCCTCTGGAGACATTGCCAACATTCTTCGGAACTGGCCTAAATGCCCTTACAATTCCTCCCTTCTCAACTCCCTTTGGCAGCTCCTTCCTGGAATTCTTTTCTGGTCTCTGTGGAAAGAACGAAACAAACACATCTTCAAAAAACAATCCTCATCTCTGGATTCCATTTGGGACATCATTTTCCATAATCTTTTGGAATCCCTTGCTCTCCACTCCTGGCAAGAAGATGACTTTCCCAAGCAGCCTAAAGAAATCGCCATCTGGAAGAACTGGAATCTCAACATTAAGCCAATAACAACCCTTAGAAACAGGTCTACCCCCGAAACTCCCCTGAAATGGTCTCCTCCCCCTCCCGGGGTGTTCAAATTAAATTTCAATGGAGCTTCTAGAGGAAACCCTGGGCAAGCTGGCTATGGAGGCATTTTTAGAGACTCTAAAGGAGAAACACAAGTCATATACTATGGATCTATTGGATGGGATACCAATAACTCAGCTGAGTTAGAAGGGCTCTGGCAAGGGCTCAGCCTCATTAATCACTACAAATTATTTCCCATCATTATAGAAGGAGATTCTTAGATACTCATTAATATGGTCAATCAGATCCTCTGGGGCACCAACACAGCAAAGGCAACAAACAGTTGGTGTTTTTCTACTAGGATTTATCAGATACACAACTGGTTAAACAAAAATAGGGCAATCTCGTTTACTCATGTTAAATGAGAAGGAAATAAAGTTGCAGATCTCTTGGCCAATTTTGGAGCAGATAGTAGCAATACACTCATTCATGGCCCTCTCAATATTATCCATAAAAGTGAAATGCTTCAAAACTGCACTATGCTGGTGCACAAGGATCGCCCGGATGCGGGTGACTGCCAGGTATGATGGGATGCCGACCCCTACGCGCCTCCCGAAGAAGCTCGCGTGGGGTGGCATTAACGAGTTCATTAAACAGCCAGCTCGCGGCGTCATTAATCCAATGCTGACATTCCTTCACACCTCCATGGGCATTCAATTGGCAATGGCGTCCATTCCAGATGGTTCGGCTCGCAGTGAAAGTAGTATCTCTCCTCGACTTCCTTTAAATAGCGCATGCCCTCAAGGCTATGATGAACCCTGCTCCCGCACTACTACAGGTCGTCATTTCACTTTGTTAGCTTGTTTTGAACCGCTGCCTGGGGAGAATTTTTCGCAAAGTATCTACTGTCGATTCAATCCTCCTCGGACTCGAACAATGGTCTTTAGTGGCGACATCTCCTCACTTGGAGCTCAGACGGCATCTCTCTCGCGCGAAATTTTCTCTCACGGTGTTTTTAGGCCTCCTTCCTGCCCCTTTCATTATTCTTGTTCTCTACCGGCCTCTGCAACCATGCCATGCATTCATCACAGAATGCAGAGTAGGCGTGGCTCCAACCGAGGACGGGCTTCGCGGCATAGACCCCTCTCCAGCTCTGTTTCTGGGTCTTCTTCTGCTGAAGAGACTCAAGCTCGGACTCAGGGGATAAGTCATGACAGGGGCTATAGGGGTCACTGTGCTTCGGTGCCTTTGGCTCAGCCATTTCCTCCCCCACTTGCTGACCCTCACATTGCTGATCTTCCCTCCGCCTCCCACAGAACTCACCGCCCTCCCACTCGCCTTACTTCTCAGCGTGCTGAGCTCCGCTTCGAGTGTTCTCATGATCATCCCGTTGTCACTGCCTATATCACTGTTACGCTTAAAGAAGAAGCACCTTTGCCCATTCCTTCCCCTGGAGCCTCCCCTCTGTCCCCTCCTACCTCAAGCCCACCCAGATGCTCAGCTCTGTCTGCAGGTATATAACCATCATGAAGACACACCGTGGGCGATGGATGAAGACATAGACCTGGGCGACACTCTCCAAGATGACCCGAATGACTGGGCAGACGAATTTTCTTGTAGAGTGGTGGAAGAACCTCAATCTCCTACGCATGATCATTAATAATCTCAGCACACAGCTCCTTTTGATTTTTTTTCTCAACTGCTACAGGATTTTTTTGTCTCTTTGTCTCAATGCGCAGCTGGGAAAGCTGCTTGCTAATATTAGTTTCTTTCTCGCTGTTAAGTACTCATGTTTAAACTATAGGCTGATTTCCCTTCCAAGGGTGGCCAAACTGATATTTACAGGACTGGTTTCCCATCTTGGGGAGTCTGGACTCTTTCTGTTCAGCATGTTTTTCACGCCCAGTGCTCAGGCTCACATAGCTGATGTTGTGGCAGTTTTGTAACATTATCTCTTATACATAATAGAATTAGTCTTATTTAGCAAAAAAAAAAAACATTTTGACATGGTGAAATTACATAAAAATAAAATATAAACTTAATATTTATATTTATAATTATTTATAATTAATAATTATACCAACCTAGATCCATCTTAACTCTGTATCTACCAAGCACTATTAGAGATGTAATCTCTCAATATGCAAACCCCTTTTCGAGTAAAAAGAGATTTGATCTCTCTGGGCACTTTGTAGTTTTGAAGTTAAGATGGATCTAGGCATACAAATATATTAAAAATAAATGATATATATATATATATATATATATATAGATATATATCATTTATTTTTAATATATTTGTATGCCTAGATCCATCTTAACTCTGTATCTACCAAGCACCATCAGAGATGTAATCTCTCAATATGCAAACCCCTTTTCGAGTGAAAAGAGATTTGATCTCTTTGGGCACTTTGTAGTTTTGAAGTTAAGATGGATCTAGGCATACAAATATATTAAAAATAAATGATATATATATATATATATATATATATATATATATATATATATATATCATTTATTTTTAATATACTTGTATGCCTAGATCCATCTTAACCTATAATTAATAATTATACCAACCTAGATCCATCTTAACTCTGTATCTACCAAGCACCATCAGAGATGTAATCTCTCAATATGCAAACTCCTTTTCGAGTGAAAATAGATTTGATCTCTCTGGGCACTTTGTAGTTTTGAAGTTAAGATGGATCTAGGCATACAAATATATTAAAAATAAATGATATATATATATATATATATATATAATGATGAATTATGATCTTTACAATGAGGGCCCCTGTATTAAATATACCCTTGGGTGGTTTTACATGACATGTGATGATATTTTGATCACGCCCTTCTATCTAAATTAATTATAATTAATATGCATTTAATTTTTATACGACTTAGTCAAGAAAAATGTTTTTTCCTCAAAGCATAGGTAATGAAGAGTGTTGCTGACAAAAATATTATATCTCCCAAGAGGACTCTTCTTTTGGTAGGTTCTTTCGCTTAATAAGATATTCTTTAATGATTCGTGATAACAATTTCTTTTACCTATTGGTGCTGATTCCTTTTCCTAGTGTTTATTTAAGGCAAGATACATGGAAAATGTTGGTGAATGTGACTTTTATCGTGAAGACTCAAGCTCTATGCTACTTCGCTAATATTTTTGTTAATTTGATAAAGTCCATAACTTTGGTGCCAATATTTTTTTTTCCTTTTTTCTTTAGGGATAATTACTTGTAATGTTGAATCTTAACAAATATCCATTCTCCAACATCAAATTCTATTTATGTTTGACATTGGTCAACTTATTGTTTCATATGATTTCTTGCAACATTTAGATTTTCTTTTAGTTCTTGAAAGAAATTTTGAGTTTTTTCTTATTGATATTTTATTGTTGGAAAATTTGTTTCGATAATGGAAAATTCCTTGCATATAGGAGACTCATCAACATAAAGAGCTTGAAATGGGGTCATTTTTGTTGAAGTTTGTGATAAGTGCAATTGTACCACCATTCAGTGAGTTGTAACCATTGAACCCACTTATTTTGTTTGTCAGTTGCATAACAACGAAGTTAAAAGAAATATTTATATTTTCTATTTGATCATTTGTTTGAGGATGATAAATTGAACTCATGTTGAGGTATGTTATAATATGTTTGAAAAATTCCCTCCATAAATTACCTTTAACTTTGGGGTCTCTATCACTAACAATGACTTTAGGGAATCTATGTAGTTTGTAGATATTTTTGCAAAATACCTTAGATATTTGTTTTGCAGATTCTGATTACTTTATTCCCATAAAGTGTGCATACTTGGTGATCCTATCGACTTCTATGAGGATTTTTTATTTTCCATTCAACACGGGTATCCCTTCAATAAATTCCATCGATATTTTTTCCCACTTTTGGTCTAGAATACTTATGGGGGTCATAATGTTCTCACTTTTTTTTTTTCATTGATCACACACTACTACATATTTTTTAATATCATTATTCATACCCTTCTAAAAAAATGATTGATGTGCATTATAGTAGGTTTTAAAAAAGACCACATGTCCTACTGCCGGTGAATGATGGGGTTCATTGATAAATTTGGACTTAAATTTTGAATTTGGGCTTAGGTAAATTCTTCCTTTATATTGGAGAATATCGATTTTCCATTCAAATTTTCAATTCTGAGCAATAATATTGATTATAGTGCATGTTTACGGATCTTTTGCATACTCACTTTGAATTTCATTAATTAATTCAGGGAAAACCAAAATCGCAAGCAATGATGAATATTCATCTTTTTGGGATAGAAAATTTTCTAATATGTTTTCATTCTCTTTCTATGTAATATCTCCATGTCAAAAGTGGAAATTTTTTCGATCCATTTTTGATGTTCTATAGAATTTTTTTTTTGTTGGAGAAGGTATTGAAAATTATTATGATATGTTTTTATCAAAAAATTTTGAAAACTATTATTATATGTTTGCATCAAAAACTTACTTCTCAATAGATATTGAATCCCCTCCCCTTGGCTAATCTGTGCATAATGGCAAGCATTTCCTTGTTGTATGCAGATTTTAGACATTCTCTTTTATTGAGCTTCCTACTTTCAAATGTTGTTGAATGGATATCTTACATCAACACTACTCTTATTTCAAAACATAAGGCATCACATTCAATTACAAAAGGTTTTGAAAAGTCTAGAGTTGATAATACATGTGTAGTGGACATAATTTCCTTTAAGGTTTGAATAATGTTTTTCGATATCACCCAATTGCAATGAGTTCTCTAAAAGGTTTGTGAGGTGTTTGGTTACATGAGAATAGTTTCGAGCAACACTTCGATAATATCCTATTAAACCCATAAATCCTCTTAATTTAAAAATGTTAGTTGGCTTGGACCATTGTGTGATAGCTTTAATATTGTTTGGATCTACCTTCACTCCTTCCTACGATATCACTTGACCCATATACTCTATTTCTTCCTTTACAAAGGTCCATTTTGACATATTCACATAGAAATGGTTTTTTTCCAGAAGAGAAATAACTTTCTCTAAGTATTTAAGATGTTCATCCCACTTTTTACTATAAACTAGAATATCATCAAATAAAAATGGCACAAAATTCCTTAAGCATGGTTGGAATACCTCATTCATGGTAGCCTGAAAGGTTGATGTAGCATTATTTAACCCAAAAGGCATTTCTTTCAACTTGTAATTACCTTCATGAGTTTGAAAGGTGGTCTTCACGATGTCTTCTAATCTTATTATGATTTGGTAGTATTTGGATCTCAAGTCTAATTTTCAAAAATATTGGGCTCCATGAGGTTCATCTAACATTTAATCTATGAAATGAATAGGGAACTTGTTCTTAACCAGTATCTTGCTCAATCCTCTATAATCTATACATAGTCTAAATAAGCCATCCTTATTTCAAAATAGAATAAAAAAAACAATGTAAGGCTTCTGTTTTTCGTGATTATACCACATTTTAAAAGATCCTAGACTATTATTTCAATTTCAGTTTTCTAATGATGTGGATATATATATGGTTTGATGTTGATATGGTTTGATTGTAACTTGAATTCAACTATTTTCTCAATCTGTACTTCAGGGGGAATCATCATAACTCTCTCTTTGAGCATCAGATTGGAACTCTATAAAAGGCAACTGAAAGTACATGGACTCTAGTTTCTTGTATATCAACTTCAGAGCCGAAGGAGAAGACGATGACACGTGGCACACTGTACAAGTTTTCTATATTGAACCAATCTGTAATTCGGTAATTGTGGGAGATTGGGCATAACTTTGGCTTGAAGAATCCAAATCAGGTCAGAACTATGGCATTGGAAATAAGATTCAGAGGGCTACTATAGGACCAAATTTCAGATATTGAAGATCCGAAATCACATAGATAATTCAGGTTTAATATCGACCTCCTAAAAATAAAGAAAAATGTGTGTATCTATTTTTTAAAATTGCATAACGTTTGTTTGAAAAAGCAGTTTGAAGTGATTCCAAGGGCATATTGAAACATTTTTATTAGCATTGGGTTCTATAATGCCTCAAAAAATTAATTCCACACCCATTAAGCCCTCAGAAATCTCTACTTTGACGCATGAAGAGGAAGAATTTCAGTATGAGATATCAAAATTACGGTACCATGTGCAACAAATTTCGATCTTACAAAGAGCAATCAGAGATGACATATATGGTTTAAAAGAAAAAATGGATGATAAGTTTTATGGTTTTAAGGATCAAGTGAAAGCTAATATGGATGATAAAGTAGTGGAAGATCACATCGAGCATCAACAACAAGTTCTCCAATTCTCAAAGGATAACCTAACTTTGGTGCCGAATCGAATGAAACAACAAGAAGATCAACATCATAGAGAAAGAAGTTCTGAAGAAGTCACATAAACAAGAACTTGAAAACTACCAAATCGATCAATTTCAGAGTATCTCAGTAAGTGGAAGAACTTACCCATTGAATATTCCACTTGGGAGGATAAGAATTTTATACAAAAACATCCAGAAATAATCAAGCGCTGAGGGAAACACTTGTTTGAAGGAGAGGGGCATGTTAGATCCCTATAATACTAATGTATTCCCTTATTTTTGTTAATGTAGCCCCCTTATTGTTATAGTTGTACCCCTGTAATCCCCATATTGTTATTATTGTGCCCTTAAATTATTATTGTTCGGCCGACTAGGATTATTTGACCCCAATGGACTCCTATATATAGAAAGGAGCTTTTCGCATTTGTTCCATCCAAGAATTGTTCATTTATGTAATATAAAGGAGGTTTACCCCTCAAAGTGGCTTATTTCTAAGGCATTGACCTCTCTTTTCTTCTAATTTTGGATCCAGTTTCATATCTTTCTAAGGAGTTGATCTCTCGTTTTTTCTATTTTTTTATTTGGTTTCATAACACACAGAGAAAACATAGATATTTATTGCAGAAATAAATTCCTCCCTAGCTGAGAGGGAGTGTTGCAAAATTGAGAGCTTAGGGATGAATTTATAAAAATAGAAAGCCTAAAAATAGAATTTTTAAAAATAGAAAGTATCAAGTGTGCCTTTACAAAAATAGTTAAATCACCTTACATTAATTGATAATCAAGTATGTTGATGGAAAATTAATTTCTTATAGAAGAATTTGGTTGGGTTTTCCCCTTGTGGGGTTTTCCCTGGTCATTGACCTAACTTCTCTATCTCATTGATTTATTGGTTTTCTTCCATTGTGCACATGGTTTATATGGTTTATTTTCTATCTAAAATTACTTAAATTATTTTACAACATAGAGAAGTTCTAGATTTAAGTGATTGTAATAGCATAAAACATCAAAAGTTGAACAAATAGTAAATACCTTTAGACATAACTATATTGAAAAATATGGTAGATTTATTCAATCTGTTAGATAAACATGTAGCCATTGGCCAACTTGTTCAGTTATTAGTGAAGTGCATAATGAGTATAGTTCCAAAGCCTCAACACTGCCTAAAGTGACTTATAGAGTCTTACTATTTTTTACTGTTATATGATTCTTAATGGAATTTAAGTTTCTTAAAGAACTATTAATTAGCATCATAGCCATGCCAAAATTAAATGAGTGCCTAAAATAGTTCACTTTAGTATTTGGTAAAAAATAGCTACCATAATTTGCTACTATAGATCGACAACAAAAAATTATTGATCTAACATTGGATTTGTAGGAGATAAATAGGCTTAGCTTCAAAGACTTATCCATTAGATATTATTCCATTTTCTTGCATGTTTTCATGTTCTTCCATTCCCTTATATGTTCCACCATGGTTTATATAGCTTCATCACACTTGTAGTGATGCATATGTAAGAAACTAGAATTCTGATGCAAGTAGAGTATAACTTAGGATATAATTGAAAATTTTGCAAAAGGGCTATTTGGAAAGTGTTTTTATGAACAACATTGTAACAATTGATCATGATCATCAATAATTTGTGAGTGATACGAAGAATGCTTTTATAAAGAAAATTGTAATAGCTAAACATTTATATCCAAAATTGCTAATCAATCAATGCCTATCTCTTATGATATAATAAACACATTTCCAAATATTAATTTATAAAAAATAATATTTAGAAAAGAAAACATCAATACTTAAGTATATTTGAGACATGAAATACAAACTATAAATTATATTATTTTTTAAATTAATTAAAATTATGCCCTAATTCAACTAGTGATCAACATGTTATGAAGTATTGTGTTCCAAGAGGTGCTCTCCACCCCATTATGGTAGAGATGTTGTAATGTAATTTAATATCCTGTAAACATTTTGACCATATAAAAATAAATATTAAATTAAGTTAAATTAAATTAATTATAATTATCTATGAATTTGAAATGATTTTATAAATGACATTGCAGAGTGCCATGGGTCTGTACTTACTTGGCATAACAAAATTTTCTTCCTTTGGTTTGAGAGTGAGGAAGGTGGCATTGAGAGCCAGTAGAAGCTAGTGAGTGGTGCATGATTCCTTTATGACATCCTAGACCTATTCTTTGATGGTTTCCCAAAAGAAGTGAATGAAGTTAGTAGTGAATCCATCCGGGCCGGGAGCTTTCCCTTCCTTTAGTTGGAAGATCGCTTGTTCAACTTCTGCTAGATTTGTTGCTTTAAGCAGCATTTGGTTGTGTTCTTCCGTGACAAGTTTAGGTATGTGCTAAGTGATTCTTCCTATAGATTCATATCTCTGGGTGTTGGGTTCTTGGAGTATGTCCTTGAAGTGATTGTGTAGCTCCTTCGTGATATCCTCTTGCTTTTCCAAGCGCTCCCCATTCTGATATTTTAGAATTGTGATTTTGTCCTGCATACTGTGCTAAATGGTGGAGTGATGGAAAAAAATTGTATTTCTTTCTCCATCCTTGAGCAAGAATATCCTAGATTTTTGTTTCCATAGGATCTCTTCCTGGCTTATTCTCTCTTCCAGTTGGGTTGTTAGTACTTTCTCCTTATTCTCTGATTCTGCTGAGTGCCCTTCGGAGATGATTGTTTTTTGGAGTTTCTTCATTTTCTCTTCCAGTTCTTTTTTATCTTTGAATATGTTTCCGAAGGTGGTCTTGTTCCACACCTTTAGTTTCCCTTTGAACATATTCAAATTTTTCTGGAAATAATACATTTTTGTGCCTTGGGGTGGAGTAAGGGAGGACCAAAAATCTGAGATGAGATGTTTGAACCCTGGATGCCTGAGCCAACAATGTTCAAAGCAGAAGGGTTTAGGCGTGGGCGTACCTGGTCTAAGCCATTGTAGTTGTACCGGCCAATGGTCAGAGCCAGCGATCGGAATGATGGTAGCTACAAGATCTCCCCCTAGATGTATAAATTCTTCCATGATGAGAAAACGATCCAATCTAGAGGTGATCTGCTGGGTGCATCCTCTTCTATTATTTAAGGTAAAGATTCCATTGGAAGTTTGTAGATATATGAGGTGGTTTTCTTGGATGAAGTTCTTGAACCCAGTGCTATCTGTTTCCAGATGGTGCCTTCTGCCTTTTTTTTCCTGTACATTGGTTATCATATTGTAATCTCCTCCAAGAAACCATAGGGGTAGAGTTTGCTGGTTATTGAGGTCAGCAATGTTGTCCAGAAGCTCAGTTTTTTGTTGGATATTCTGGGGGAAGTAGACATTCGCGAGCAGTCCATGGATGGAAGTTCCAATCAAGTGAAAGTTGGCTTGAATGAAGTGTCGATTGGCATGGAAATTATTTAGGGTGATGATGTGGGGGTTCCATATGATTTCTAATCCTTCAAAAGCTCCATTGGCATCCACCGCTATTGTTTTGCAGCCTTTCCATATCCTTTTGAAGATTGTTTCTAGAGTAGAGCTCGAGCATTTTGTTTCTTGCATGTATAAAATTGCAAGGTGATCCTCAATTATTATTTTCTTGATGATCTTGTGCTTTGTGGGGCTATTTAGCCCTATGATATTCCATGAGATGATATTCATTGATGGGGGTTTGGGATAAAGGAGTAGAATTGGGTTAACTTGGGGAATCTCCTAGATTCTACCATCTCTCTGCTCATTTCGACTGTTCTCTATAGATTTGTGCTTCTGCCTCGTTTGCATGATTCTTTCAGGATTAATTTTGCATTCAGGAGTATACTGCCCTCAATGTCTAGAGAGGGGAGTTGTTGTGCTTGAGTGAGGATTTCTTCCAGCTTTTGGATCTTCTGCTAGGGTATTGAGAGAAATTCCTTCTTGTTGCATACATCCTCTAACCCTATGAGATCCATTTCCCCAAAGTCAATGTTCTCTGGCTCTTCCTCCATGGCTTATGGAATTGGGTCTAGTGCCATTCCTTTGCCTTTTTTTATTGAGTTGTCCCCTGAATGAATAGGGGTTTGGGGTTTCAGAAAGGCTTCCGATTGAATCTTGTCTTGTTGTGTCTTTGATATCTGGGGTTTCTCCTGTGAGGACCACCCTGTATCTTTGGGAGGTTCATTCTCATTTTCTCTCAGTTGAGCTAGGGCTTCGAAGTTGTTAATTTTTGTTGGGGATTTTTTTCTTTGGTTAGAGTTGGATCTCTTGTTGTGCCTTTCCTTTCTTGCTACTTTCGTAAACCCTTCAGTAGCTTGATCATTTGATTCATTGTTAGTGACATCCTTTTGATTTAAGGGGCAGTCCCTGAATAGGTGCCCGTGTTGGTGACACCTCGGGAATCTGAAGGGAACATGTTCATAATCTACAGTTTGTATCCATTCATAATCATAGTTCAATAGGCTTACCTCACCAGGGAGCAACTCTGTGATGTTCATGTAGACACAGGTTCCTGTGTATGCTGCATCTGGGTTGATCTTTGTTTCCTCCATAGTTTTGATGAATTCTCTAGGGCATTGCATATGTCCCATAGAGTTAGCTCATTCTAGTAGTCCTGAGTGAGGGTGTAGAGGAAGATCCAGACTAGAGAACATGTGAGATCTTTCTTGTCTCTATTTAAGCGTTCTACCTAGTTATGGAGGTATAAACCTACCGAGTTGAGGAAGTATGGCCCTCCATCCATGATCCGATTTTTGTCTTCAATGCAGGTGAAGATCACATTAAAGAAGCCTTTGGCACACAACTGAAGGTCGATATGACCCTTGGGCTTCCATTTGTAGGAAATCCATCCTCAGAGGGATTTTATTGTGGGCCAAAAACCCATGAAATTTCCAATCAATGCGTGATCCTTCATGAATTGGATTCTTTCATTGGTTTGATGTGCAAGGAGCTTGATTATGGTTCTATTGGTAGCTTTGGTTATGCATGTGGATGAGGTGATATTTGTTGCTTCTGCTTCTGTTGTGGAGGTCGTTTTCGCTGTGGGAGTCACCCCGGTTGTGTCATGAAGTGCACCAGAGTTCTGCTGACTGTCAATGTCAGCCCTTGCAGCCACTATTGTGGGAGGCTGGCCTGAGGTGGGGGGAAGTAGCTGTCCCCCTGTTGGTTTCTATCATAGGTGAGCCTATAGGCTTGCCAGGAGTGTGGTCATGTCCTCAAGGGTGAGGAGGGAGTTCTATCAGGGGCAGCCTGCGTTGAAACCTCCAAACCCTAGATCATGGAGTTCGACCTGGTTCTTCCATGGTCTCTCTTTTTACATGATGTAATGGTAGTAATTAGAAATGCATTGGATATGAATTATCAACGATCGAGGCCATCCCCCTCTTACTTTGATCATCAAGAGTGGATTACCTGTTAACGATAGACCATCATAATATAAAACCAAAATCAAAGTCATACCTTGGACCACTTTTAAAGTATAGGTTTGGATTGGCACATCTTCGTGGCTTCACGAGATAATTTTCAATGCTGGCATACTAGGCTCAGGGATCTTGCTTCATAAAATGTTTTTTGCAAACATAACACTTGACCAAACCAATATTCTTAGCCTTTCACAAATAAATACGGTGAAATCAAATCAACTAAGTTAACTTATCAAGCCTTAGATGCCAGATAAAATTTAATATCAAAATCATAAATTTTTCTTCCAATATCATAGTGACAAATGCTTCTGGCGAGGTGTCAGGGAGATCTCACATCCAAATACCAAGATACAACAACCTTTTATTTACCAAGCATTATCCAATCTAATTTTATCAATCCATCATTATGGTCATAGTGTGAATCATTTGTTCCACTAAATATGAATGGCTAAATTAGGGACAAGTCATAATAGTTTCAATCATATACAAAGAATGAGTCATACAAGTTCCATCCATTCATTGTGATATTACTTCATACTGAATAAAAATTATTTATACTTCAACCATTATGCCATAGAAAATGAGGCCAATAAAAAATCATTATTAAATATCAATATTAGTCACTAAAAGTCATTACTGTCACATAACGCTTGTCATCAAGGAAAATCATCAGTTATCAAATCAAATCATTAGCCATCAAGTTGATACTCAAATTTGTTATCATGACGAGTTCAATCAGTCCATAACCCAAAACATATCTAAGTATCAAGTCAAAGTCCTAAATCATCTCTATGAATTGTCAAGCATCATGTCAAAAACACCAACACTTCTCATCTATACCAATTAGCCAAACCTTTTCAAACCCTTGCAACTGTTATCAAACATTTTCATACCATAGCTTCAATGATAAAATGAAAATTACATATTGATATGCATATTCTGGTCACCTGAAACACAAGTTTAGTCAACACATTCACATTCTCTATAACAAGTCAAACATTCAAGCTTAATTTCTGTTGCCTAATCCATATCTATAGGATTGTCATACTCTCGATACATTCCTGATTATATGCATAAAGCTTTAGTTTTTGTGACCTATAGGCATAACTGCACCCATAGGATTTCTTATGTGCAGTTGTGGGGCTTATAGCCACACTGATAAGCTCACTTCCATGTGGTTGGGGATTATACTAAGGGAAACCCTCTCTTCTCATACCATAATTTTCTTCAGACCAAAAATATCAGATATTTGTCTATCTATGTCTAGAAATCATAATTCAATAGTAAATAGTTTTCTACACATTTAATGCAAATGATATGATCCAGATCTTGAGGGGAGAGGCCCCCAAGATCTAAAAATTTGAAATGGATCTGACAAGATCTGCAAAATTAGAATGCAAGAAAAGAAGAGAGAACACAAAGAAAATAAAACCACAAAGAAACTTGTTTTATTAAAACAGAGAATAATTGTAGAAGCTACATTGTGGCGGACCATCTGTCCTTTTACAAACTAAGGCTTGTTATTTATAGCCTTTTTTGAGTCACAATACCATGTGTAGATACCATAGGCCAATACCATGAGTAGATACCACTTACAATACCATGGGTAAATCCCATGTGTGGGTGAATACCATGGGTGGATACATACCATGGGTCACTTACAATACCATGGGCGAATAAATATCATGGGTCGATGCCATTTACAATATCATGGGTAAATTCCATGGGTGGATGGATAACATGGGTAGATGAATACCATGGGTTGATGCCATTTTCCATTTGGATCATGATAATAGGTGTAGGGATCTTATGAAGAGTTTCTCTCTCTTAATATGCAACCCCTTCAACCATTATTATTCAAGTCATAAACTTGTTTATAATACTATCATGATAGATCTGAATTTATCTTTTGTGATTGCACCGATAACACTCCTATGATTTTCTAAAGTGAAATAAAATAGAGCAAGAGATGGCTAGGGTTCATGCAGGTGTCGTTCTCCCCTCTACCACTGTCCTCAGGCTTCTGCTTGGCCCTGGGCTAATGGATGTCAGATATCAGGCACACCTTAGACTTATCTCATGCCTTTCTTTGTGTGATATTAGGCTAGTTATTAAGAGCAAGGGTTTTTGTTTTGTTTGGATGGTTGAGCATGATTTCTAGTTGAGTGGAAAGTCCTAAAATGAAAAGAGATTCAAAGGTGTGAAGTTGCAAGAAATCAGAACAGGCTTTGGCTGATAATATAGATATAACGTTGGTTTTTAGTCCATTGGGCTATGGAGTCATAAAAGAGTTTAATTGTGCAACAATTTCAAGAGTGGTCCAAGGGGAAAGTCATATATATCACAAGATATTTGAGATTAAATGATGGAATGGAAACAATAAAAGTGTTGAAGGGGTGGAAACAGACAATAATTTCAACTAGGATTTATTAGTCTGTCCAAAAAAGAAAATCCTTTTAAGTAACTGGTTAAAACCAACCAAAGGACAGGGCTAACCATAGACTTCTTTGGAAAAGTTTGTATTAAAGCTAACTCAACAGCCAAACAATCCAGTAATCCACATAATTACTTTCAGAAAGGATGAAAACAGATAAGAGAAACAAAGTGTAGCCTAAGATCAGATAAGATACTTTTAAATCTAGACTGCTTTCAGCATACTCTTAGGGAAACTTTCAAAACTACTTTTGGAGAAAGAAGCTAGAAAACAGGGCACACCATCACTTTTCTAGTCTAATTTTACCAAGCAAATGATGAAAATAACATTCAAGAATGATGTTTATGTAAACAGTAAGACGAGGGAACATCAGCATTCCTAATTGCTTGAACTGTATTGAATCATTCTTAAATAAACAACCTGGAGGAAAACATTGAGATAAAGCTTATCAGTCAGAGAAGGGTACTGTAAATAGTAAATCCTAACTCCATGCTTGTTGTTCTTTATCAGAGAATAATGGACAAAATGGCATACATTAAAGGAAAAAACAATAACACAGAAAGAAGCACTTCACCAGTGATATAGACTAGGATCCCAAGAATCAGCTTGTATATTGATGTCGATCCAATTACATTCTTCGAGTCCAATGTTTCAGTTCAGCAATCATCTTCACTTCTCAGCCTAACTTATTAGACTACAAATAGAGCTTCAAGAGCCTCTGAACACTATTTACATGTAGGAAGTTTCGAGCACAAGTATATTTCAAATTTCTACAACCAACCCTTTACAATGAGCTCCTTAAGAAGATTTTATAGAAAAAATGAGGAGGTCGAATGAGATAAAAGATCTTCTAAGTTCAATTAATACAATTAATGCTTCTCGGCCTTTGAGGGGCTCAATGGAGAAGATTTCAGATATTTCTTTGTATTAATGGGTTTACATTGACATTAAGGCTCTGTGTCATGTTTTTAATAACTCTGCTGATATTTTGTAATAAGTTCTTTGATCTGACATAATTGCTTGGCTGTATTCAGGAAAATATCCTCTGTTCTAGTCATAACTATGCCTCTTTTGAATGCTTTGAGGCTACAGGTGGCCTTTTGGTAGCCGGGGAGGAATCAATTAGCCTCTGATGTGGCGGTGGAGGCTTCTCGGTTTGTTGAATTGCTTTGTTCTTCTTTAAACACTGTTAATTTTATTTAACTCTGTGTGTTAGGCTTAATTCGACCTAATTTCTCGTCTTCTGTTCTTCAACTATGTTTAATTAAGTGGATTAGGCTTTTTATTGTCGATCTTAGCCATAATCCAGTAAAACTGTTAAAACAATCTTCAATTCTTCTGTTCTGCTGTGGTTGGGTCTTTTCACACTGATACTCTTTATTTGATTAAATTGTACAATGTCTTGTTGATGTGCAGGTGCACAGAGGGTTTCGAATGGCATCAGTGCTCATGAGGGATTGATGAAACATGGCTTCGAACCCTGCAGAATGGTCTCTGTGATGTATAAAGGCCTGGGGGATTGTCATCCCCGACCTTCATTTCTCCTTTAAAAATTTTAATAAAAACCATTAAAACCTGCACAAACAAGAAAAAGTTAGAAAATCCTGCGTATTTGGGTCAGACTGCTTTGGAGGCTTAGGTTTAGAGTGTGGCCATTAGATGAGAGCGTCCCATGGTGGAGATTTGCTTTGCGGGGGTTAGATAGGAGGCGGTTGAGTGAACGGTGCAGAGGATTAAGTCTAGGCCGTTGATCTGTGTTGATCAACCGTTGAGATCAACCGAAGAAATATCGTGTAGACGGGCCACTTTATATTGAAAATGGCAGAAAATACAAAGAAAAGGGGTTAAAAACCTTAATCAACAATGAAAAAGGCAGGATGAATTTTGGGGTTCCCGAAAAGGATCTAGGCCATCGGATGAGATCGGCCCAAGGAGATGAACGGTGGAAAATGATCCTGAGAAGGACCTTGGAGGATGGGCGGAGGGTGATTAAGAAATGCAAGATTGAATGCTATCCGTTGATCCGCAGAGATCAACGGCAGAGAACAAACACGATGAAAAACAAATAGAAGTGGGGAAAGCGGTTTCGGAGAAAAAAACAATTGGTTTCGCGCAAGAAAATGGAGGAAGGGCGGTTTTCACTTTTTGAACGTGATATGCGTTATAGGCTGACACGTGGCCTTTAAAAATCACCTATATCATGTGATTTTGGAGAATTATCGTCTGGGCTAAAAATCACACGATATGGAGCGTCTACCGTCAGATCTGGGGTCGTAGATCTGACAGTCGGGGAGAGAGTGCGATGGAGGATAGTTGCGTGGGTGATAAGAGGTAGGGTGGTTTTATTTTGGATCATCCAATCAGAGGATGGACGGCAGAGATATGATCTGGGAAGGGTCGGACCCACAAGAGTAGGGCCTATCGGGATAAATCTGGGTCGTCAAATGAAATAGATCAACGACTCAGATTTGATCTCTGGATTAATGAAATAAAATATAAAGCGGAGAATGGGTCAGTATGGGCCGTCGATCTACAGAGATCAACGGCGGAGATTGGTTTTAAAAACTTTATACAGCGGGGTTTATAAAATTTAACCAAGGTGGCAGGCTTCAATCTAGACCGTCGGATCTTGATGCACGGACGACCCAGATGCAATAAAAGGTTTGTGATCGGCGGGGACAAAATATAGAAGAGCACCAATGCGATTGATTGTGGGTCGTCAATTTGAGGATCAGATCGACGGTGGAGGATGAATTGGAGGAGGTCACAGGCGGGGGATGGGCTTTGGGATGGAGTGATAAGGGTCGTTAGATCTGGATCTGGTGGGGGAGATCAACGGCCAAGAATTCATCGAGAGACTGCCAATCAGGAGGGGGTGAATAAAATATAAAACGCGCCCAATGAAATCTTCCGATGCGAGATTGCATAGACCGTTTGATTGGTTTATGTTCAACGGTTGGGAATGGGTTTAACCAATGAACAGGTGGGTCCTGTTATAATATAAAAATTGGGGTTTTTAAACAAAATATAATGGAAGGCACGCATCGGGAAGGGTTTATTTATACATTTTAAGTGCCCGATTGCGGGCTCTTGGGTTATATGAAGGAAAGCGGAGGTCGGGGGTTTATAAAAAAAAGGGGCTCATCGGCATCGGGGATTCTCGTTTAAACATAGAAACCCACCCATCAAAAGTTTCCAATGTGATAAGCACTTCGGGACTTAGCTCTTGGTTTCAGCGCTAGGGTATATGGTGGGGAAGTGGTTTAGGACTTAGCCCAAAGGGGCTTAGGTCCATAATGTAAAAAGTTATTTTTTATGATTTTTTCAAGGATTTTTAATGGATTTGGGGTTTCAGTAAGGTTTAAAAAAGAGTTTTAAAACCTTATAAAACAGGATTTATGAAGGGAAAATGGGAAATAATGGAAAATAGAGGAATTTTATGAGGAAAAAAGGGACAAAAATGGAGGTTAATGATGAAGTGAAAGTAGGGGTAAAATGAGGGGAAAATGGATTTTTTTGTAGCAGTATTTTCATCATGAAAATAACAGAATTTCAGAGTTTAAAAGGGAAACAATAGTGAAGATTAACCAAAGGATAAGATATATTCAGAAGACTTTAAGCACCAACAATTTTGGAAATAAAATTGTTTCTTGAAGGCTTCAAAAATGATTTAGCCACCATTTTATATGACAAATTTTATAGGTGGCTAACACACCCCTAGGTTCCAAAGGTCAAGGCAATCCACTCTCCTTCCAGATCCAGATCTCTCTACTTAGTGGAAAATCTGTGCTTTACTGGGCTCAATATGTAGATTTGGTGCAGAGCCTAGTGCAAGCCCTCGAACTCAAGCTGGGGATCCCTTCTTTCCTTCAATTATTTCTCTATGGGGGTAAGAAACTCAAGAAATCACTACCTCTCTCATTTTACAATATTGAGAAAAATGCTTCTCTGATTTTAATACTTCATCTGTGAAGAGGGACTTTTGGGAAGCCATCCTCTTCTCAAGCTTTCTTTCACAAGCATGTTGTCCATGCACAAGAGCCCAAGAAAGCTTCCCAATCCCCTGAGCCTCCAAAGCCATTTTTAGTGGATAAAATGAAGGACATACCAGCCATTGAAATCTCCCATCCAACACTTGAAAACTAGTTTCAAGTATATGTAGAAAAGGCCATTATATGCTAATTCAATGGATTATGGCCTCGCTCAGCAGATCTCTACCAATGGATTCATTTCATTTGGACCAACAACACCAAGTTTTTATTCTTCTCAAAGGGTTTCTTCATAGTTATGTTCGCTTTCAATGAGGACTATCATAAAGCCTTAATATGAGGACCCTGGTTTTGGGGAAAAGAAGGGCTATTACTCACATAGTGGTTCCCAGACTTTGACCTTTCTACAACCATCATCACCAATATTCCTAATTGGGTCGGGCTCCCCAACATACCGGCCCCTCTTTTGCACTACTCTATCTTTCAAGGAATCAGAAATACCCTTGGACGCTTTCTGGAAATAGACACCTCCATGGGGGAGTCAAGTATATACACCTTTATTATAATATGTGCTGAAATAGACATCAGCAAAGGCTTTCTTGATCAAATCATTCTCAAAGTGGGAGGCTTCCATTGGACTCAGACCATGGAATATGAGAAAAGGACCTTCCGATGTCATCACTATCAGCAAATAAGGCACCTTCAGAACTCCTTCTCCTCGTTCCTCACCAAAAATAAGAGGAGCAACCGAAAATCAATCTCCAAAAGCTAGAAACCATGTGTACCGCCCCCCATGGATGACTTCGACTCCTCTAGATTGGATCAGGAAGAGATTGAAGAATATGAGGAGGTGGAAAAGCATGAGAAATACATGACCTCGAAAAACCTCAGAGGGCCCAACATTCCTTCGAGCGCACAAAAACGGGCTCATGAAACTTCCTCTTGATATTCAGATAAGGAGCCTTCTCCTTTAGTCACCAATAGTCTCCAGGTGGTACTAGCCCATCCACCCAAGGATGGCTAGGTTATAGCTTCAAAAAAGAAAGGAAATAAATGTCATACATAGGATTCAACCCACTCTGCGTAGAGTCCTGTGTTTGTCTTTTAGCTCCCATGTTTATTCTTTGGGCTCTATATGCTTCTCTCTTGGCTAATTAACAGGACCAAGGTTGATTTTTCATCATTTCTGGTCCCACTGTTATCTAGCCTCCCTTGATTGTAATCCATCTTGTACCATATGCTTTTTTTTATAGAATTATTCTAATTTTCCAAAAAAAATACTATCATGCATGAATAACACTATTAGATCAAAGATGGTTATATCTAATATCATTGCAGACAAATGAAGTCAATATGTATAATATTTATTACATGCCTTCACTATGCAATCAATATTTGAAGATATTTATAAAATTAATGGAAGACTTATCCATGCATTGATTCATGATAAGTAATCATCAATGTAAACTTTGGCACCAAAAGTTCACTCATATTCACTATAGAGCATTACCTGGTGTGAAAAGTATGGTTTCCGAAATGCCTAAGATTAGAGTGGATCATGATGGAATTTTCCAAGTGGTGTTAAAGAAGATGCATTTCTTCTACAAATGACATATGAATTATGGATAGTGCTAACCTATAGAGGTCAGATCAAGAGGGAGCTAACATTAAAAAAAAATATTTCTAAGTCTTATATATTTATATTTATAGATAATTGATTATTATTCTTGTATGAGTATTTGAATGGTTATTTCACTAACTTCTTGATGAGGATCTGATCAAGAAAAATATATCCTAAAGATCATCAGGGTGTGAAACAATGCATGATGAGTAAAATCCAAGAGGAAGATGATGCAAGGATGATGAAAAGGGAACTCTCACATATAGAAAGAAATAAATACATGTCTCTATACTTTCATTATGTTTATTTACTTTGGTACTATTTATATTGCTCTTGTTCGAGGATCAACTGGTACATTTGATGAATGTGAGAACCAAGTCCTTTGTATCAAGATTTAGGAAGTTGTAAAAAAATCCCATGACTTGATTGGATATGAAGTTGGCAAGAGATTAGGACTTCTGCAAAGAATTTGGAATAAGGAAAGAGAGCACTTTACGATATAACATAGAACAAAATGGGAACGTAACGATCTTTGACTACCTTGTCTACTTTTATGTGGCAAAGGAAAAGGGTACCAAGCTGGAAGCTTCAAGTAAGAAAGGTATGATTGTTGGTTATTGTGAGAATTATAAATCTTATAGAATATATGTACCTGGAAAAATGAATATAGAGTTTAGCATAGATATAAAATTTGATAAAGATGCATCTCTTTGAAAATCAATAGACACTCCTCCTCCTACTAATGTTGAAAGACAGGATGTTGCCTTGGATGCACAAGAAAATCACGAGCTTGATTCTGATCTTGATATTGAACTCATGGATCCCATGGACTCCTTGGATCCTTCTCCATGTGATAGAAAAATATGATTAGGATTTCATGACAATTTACAGCACGTAGATATGCATGCTTCTCCCTGAGGAAACTTAAGAGAAAAAAAGGAACCATGCTGATTCCAAAAATACGTGGTAGCCATGAGGAACATTATTCAAGTTGAACCATGCACTTTTAAAGAAGCAGGTGTAGAAAGATGAAATTTTTGAATAATACGAGGCCATCATTTATAATGATGTATGGGAAGTGGTTCCAAGACCACAAGGTAAATTTATTGTGTCTTCTAAATGGTTGTGTAAAATTAAAGATGGTGATGATGGAAATATTGAAAATATAAAGCTAGATTTGTTGCCAAAGGGTTCTCTTAGAAAGAGGGAATATACTATAATGAAATATTTGCACCCATTTCCCATTATAAAACCATCCGATCTATTGTGGTGCTAACTGCTAACCAAGGATAGTCTCTTCACCAAATAAATGAGAAGATTATTTTTATGCATGGCTTCCTTAAGGAAGAAGTATTTGTGGAGCAGCCATAAGGATTTGAAGTACATGGTTGGAAAACTCATGTGTTTAGACTGAAAAAATCCCTCTATGGTTTGAATCTATCTCCAAGAGCTTGAATTTCCCTCATTGGTAGCTTATTGATGAAGCTTGGTTCTACTAGAAGTATTGATGTTAAAAATGTTTACTTCAAGACAGTCCAAGCTATGCCTTTTGATTTTGGTATTATATGTTTATGATTTATTTTTGATCAGTGGTGAACCTCTTATTCTATAGTGTAAGAGGGAGTTAGCTTCTGAATTCGAAATGAAATATCTTCATTTGATGTACTAATTTTTGGGTAATCAAGTATGACAAATACCTGGTGAGATTTTCCTTTGTCAAGGAAAACATGTTGTTAAGCTACTGGAATCATTTGGTATGACATAATGCAAGTCCATAAATTCTACTATGAAAATCAAGTTTAAGAAGTTATGTGGTGAAGCTATAGGTATTGATTTAACAAATACTTTTGAGTATCGTCAACTGATCAAGGAACTAATGTTCTTAGTGAACACTAGAATGAACATATGTTTCACGATCAATACTCTGAGCCAATATATGATTAATCCATCACATGCACATTGGATTTCTACAAAGCATGTGTTGATATACTTGCATGGGACCATTAATCTTGGATTTAGGTATAATTCTAAAAATGTATGACTTCATGCATATATTGATGTTATTGGTCTCATAACTCTGCTATAGAAAGATCACCTATGGGTGCTGCTTTAGCTAAGGATCTGTCATGATCTCTTAGATAAGCCTAAATAATAATTCTATTGCACTAAGTACGGTTGAAGTTGAGTACATTGCTATTAGAATGGCTAGCTATGAGGAAGTATGGCTGAGGAAATTCTTTGGAGAGCTATTTGAGATAGTTCCAGACAAAACAGTTATATATTGTGATAATAAGAGTGGGATTTGTCTTGTATAAAATCCTATGTTCCATGACAAGTCCAAGCACATTGAGATCGAATATCACTATATCTTGGATATGGTGTAAAGAGGAGAAGTAAGGCTCCATCGTATTGTTAATGATGATCAGATAGAAGAAATTATTACCTAGCCCTTACCGATCATAATTATATTGTACTAATTATGGTTGAAGTTGAGTACATTTCTGCTAGAATGGCTAGCTATGAGGAAGTATGGTTGAGGAAAATATTTGGAGAGCTATTTGAGAGAGTTCCAGAAAAAATAGTTATATATTGTGACAATAAGAGTGGGATTTTTCATGTAGAAAATCCTATGTTCCTTGACAAGTCCAAGCACATCGATGTCAAATATCACTATATCTTGGATATGGTGCAAAGAGGAGAAGTAAGGCTTCATCGCATTGTTAATGGTGATCAGATAGATGAAATTATTACCTATCCCTTATCGAAAGGAAAGTTCTTGGTTTTTAGGGAGTAGCTTGGAATTATGGACATGGACCTTCTAGGAAGTAGTCACAATTGATTGAGAACAATGAGTTTCCTTTAACCCCCTTTCAGAGCTCAAATGACAAGGGAACGATTCCATAAATCTCTTGATGATGAGGGACCTATAATGTAGTGTGTGACACAAGAGTAGGCCTCAGTTTGCATCTGACCCATTTTCTGGGATGTGGGAAGAGCCACTTATCTAGCCAATAGGTGTAGTGAGACCTATTTGTGTGACTTTCCTAGGATGCAGGTATTCCACCACTTGAAATTTAACGAGACTTGGCTATGTGATATCCTTGTCATGTGTTGACAAGTGGATCCCCTAAGTAGTGATGAGCCATGGATGTGCGAGATCCTTGTCATTTCTCGACTAGTGGATCCCCTCAAGTAGATATGAGCCTTGGATGTGCGAGATCATTTTCATTTTTCGACTAGTGGATCCCCCCAAGTATATATGAGCCTTGGATGTGCGAGATCCTTGTCATGTGTTTAAATTGGATCCCCAAAAGAAGAGATGAGTCATGGATGTGCAATATCCTTGTCATGTGTTTAAATTGGATCCCAAAAAGAAGAGATGAGCCATGGATGTGCGAGATCCTTGTCATGTGTTGACAAGTAGATCCCCCTAAGCAGAGATGATATTTGTTTGTGCAAGATTCTTGTCATATGTTGGCATTTGGCATCCCCCCCAAGTGAATATAGGGTGATGGTTGAATCTCCCCTATGATGGTTCATCTTCATTAAAGTGAGACATCATTGTTCCAGATGATACATAGTAGAGATGAACAAAGATGCGCAATATTAGATCCCTATAATACTAGTTTATTCCCTTATTGTTGTTAGTGTATCCTTATTATTGTTATAGTTGTACCCCTGTAACCCCTATATTTTTATTATTGTGCCCTTACATTATTATTGTTAGGTCGGCTAGGATTATATTATGACCCCATGGACTCCTATATATAGAAAGGAGGTTTTCTCATTTGTATCATCCAAGAATTGTTCATTTATGTAATACAAAGGATGTTTCCCCCTCAAAGTGACTTATTTATAAGGCGTTGATCTCTCTTTTCTTCTATTTTTGGAGTTGGTTTCATAACATTTGGTATCAGAGCTTTGGATTCTAGGGTTTCGTTGCTCCAAATAGGTCATCGTGGAATTTTTGGAATAATTTTTTTTTCTACGAAGGCTCAGAAGATAAAATTTGTATCATGTGAAGACGAAATCCTGAGGAGCTCCATGTAAAAATTTCTGATCTTGGTTCGCAATATTTTTGGAGATATGATCTGTGGACGTTATGGTTTGTGCAGGCTCCCGAATTTCATCTAAAAGAGCTGACCTTGGGAAAATCATCATAACTCTCTCTCTAAGCATCAGATTGGAATTATGTAAAAGGAAACTGAAAACACATGGACTCTAGTTTCCTATATATCAACTTCAGAGCCGAAGGAGAAAACGGTGACACGTGGCACACTGTACAAGTTTTCTTTACTGAACCAATCCATAATTCGGTAATTGTGGGAGATTGGGCATAAATTTGGCTTGAAGAATTAAAATTAGGTCAGACCTATGGCATTGGAAATAAGATTTAGAGGGCTACTATAGGACCTAATTTTAGATATTGAAGATCCAAAATCACATAGATAATTTAGGTTTAATATCAACCTCCTAAAAATAAAGAAAAAGGTGTGTATTTATCTTTTAAAATTGCATAACGTTTGTTCGAAAAAGCAGTTTGAAGTTATTCCAAGGCAATATTGAAACATTTTTATTAGAATTGGGTTATATAATGCCTCCAAAAAGTTATTCCACACCCATTAAGCCCTCAGAAATCTCTACTACGACGCATGAAGAGGAAGAATTTCAGTATGAGATATCAAAATTACGGTACCAAGTGCAACAAATTTTGATCTTACAAAGAGCAATCAAAGATGACATATATGGTTTAAAAGAAAAATGGAGGCTAATTTGGATGGTTTGAAGGATCAAGTGAAAGCTAATATGGATTATAAAGTAGTGGAAGATCACATAGAGCATCAACAACAAGTTCTCCAATTCTCAAAGGATAACCTAACTTTGGTGCAGAATCAAATGAAACAAAAAGAAGATCAACATCGCAGAGAAAGAAGTTCCGAAGAAATGACATAAAAAAGAACTCAAAAACTAGCAAATCAATCAATTTCAGAGTATCTCAGTAAGTGGAAGAACTTACCCATTGAATATTCCACATGGGAGGATAATAATTTTATACAAAAACATCTAGAAATAATCAAGCATTGAGGGAAACATTTGTTTGAAGGAGAGGGGCATGTTAGATCCCTATAATACTAGTGTATTCCCTTATTGTTGTTAGTGTAGCCCCCTTATTGTTATAGTTGTACCCCTATAATCCCCATATTGTTATTATTGTGCCCTTAAATTATTATTGTTAGGCCGACTAGGATTATTTGATCCCATGGACTCCTATATATATATATAAAGGAGATTTTCTCATTTGTTTCATCCAAGAATTGTTCATTTATGTAATATAAAGGAGGTTTACCCCTCGAAGTGGCTTATTTCTAAGGCATTGATCTCTCGTTTCTTCTAGTTTTGGATCCAGTTTCATATATTTCTAAGGATTTGATCTCTCGTTTCTTCTATTTTTGGATTTGGTTTCATAACACGCAGAGAAAACATAGATATTTATTGCAGAAAGAAATTCCTCCCTAGCTGAGAGGGAGTGTTTCAAAATTGACAGCTTAGAGATGAATTTATAAAAATAGAATTTTTAAAAATAGAAAGTCTAAAAATAGAATTTTTAAAAATAGAAAGTATCAAGTATGCCTTTACAAAAATAGTTAAATCACCTTACATTAATTGATAATCAAGTATGTTGATGGAAAATTAATTTCTTATAGAAGAATATGGTTGGGTTTTTCCCTTGTGGAGTTTTCCCTGGTCATTGACCTAACTTCTCTATCTCTTCTTGGTTTTCTTCCATTGTGTACATGGTTTATTTTCTATCTACAATTACTTAACTTATTTTGCAGCATAAAAATTTCTGGATTTAAGTGATTGTAATAGCATAAAACATCAAAATTTGAACAAATAGTAAATACCTTTAGACATAACTATATTGCAAAATATGGTAGATTTCTTCAATATGTCAGATAAACATGTAGCCATTGGCCAACTTGTTTAGTTATTAGTGAAGTGCATAATGAGGATAGCTCCAAAGCCTTAGCACTGCCTAAAGTGACTTATAGAGTCTTCCTATTTTTTACTGTTATATGATTCTTAATGGAATTTAAGTTTCTTAAATAACTACTAATTAGCATCATAGCCATGAAAAATTAAATGAGTGCCTAAAACGATTCAATTTAGTATAATTTTGGTAAAAAATAGCTACTGTAATTTGCTACTATAGATCGACAACAAAAAATTATTGATCTAACATTGGATTTGTAGGAGATAAATAGGCTTAGCTTCAAAGACTTATCCATTGTATATTATTCCATTTTCTTGCATGTTTTCGTGTTCTTCCATTCCCTTATATGTTCCACCATGGTTTATATAGCTTCATCACACTTGTAGTGTGCATATGTACGAGACTAGAATTCTGATGCAAGTAGAGTATAACTTAGGATATAATTGAAAATTTTTCAAAAGGGGTATTTGGAAAGTCTTTTTATGAACAACATTGTAACAATCGATTATGATCATCAAAATTTTGTGAGTGATACAAAGAATGCTTTTATAAATAAAATTGCAATAACTAAACATTGATATCCAAAATCGCTAATCAACCAATGCCTATCTCTTAGGATACAATAAACACATTTCCAAATATTAATTTATAAAATAATATTTAGAAAAGAAAACATCAATACTTAAGTATATTTGAGACAAGAAATAAAAACTTTAAATTATATTATTTTTTAAATTAATTAAAATTATGCCCTAATTCAATTGGTGATCAACATGTTATGAATTATTATGTTCCAAGAGGCGCTTGTTGAGCAGTGGAAAAGGTATGAATTCACTCTGTGTTTTCCCATTATTTTACTTTAAACATAATTCTTTTTACTTTAGAAAGGTGACTTATTACAAGAATTGTGGTAGAATTGTAAAGATTTATGTTTATTGTAAAATGTAACTAAAAACTGCCTTTTATTGCTAAAAACAGGAATCAGGCGAGGTGAACATCTATACCAGAGGCGAGGCTAAAGTAAGTGTAACTGTTGTTCCTCCAGCGTTAGACCAAATCCTACCAAAGACAAGAAAATCAGAATGCATTGCTAATAAAAGGCAGGGGACAGCTCGGCTTCGGTCAAAGGAAATCAAGTGACAGCTAAAGAAAGAAGAGAATTGAATCCCTCAGGATCCTTCGATCTTGACGGATTGCTATTCAAACCTCATGTCGTTACTTGTCTTGTCCGTCGAGTTTTTTATATAAGGAAACGCCTTTAGCGATTGTAGGGGGTCAGATCATTTGATTAAAAACATTCCTTTTGTAATTCTGTGTTTTATTAACTCTGGTGATCAGAGAGTGATCCCTGTAACACTTTTATGTTCAATTAATACAAAGGCATATTTCATTTCATCTTTCAAGCTCTGAAGTAACCCAACAATGTTTCACTGGTGCTAAGGGCCCAGCCCTGGTGGAATTGCTCTGCTATTTGTATTTCTATCCTTTGATTATTGTAGTGTGATAATTGCGTTTGGTTTCATTATGATTACCGAGTTATTTAATTATTGTTGAATTGAGTACTGGATAGCTATGTGCGCTAATGGATTGCATTGTTGTTCTATTTTAGCAAGGATCGTGATCACTGTCTTATTCATCTTGCTATCTCTTATAAAGCTTTGTTGTTCCATACTTAACTTCGTTTTCTGTTCCATTGAATTATTGTTCATTTCGATTAACTACTTAATAGCGTTTGTTGTTGACAGGGTTGGAGTTTAAGAAGACTTGTTATCTGATTTTGTTAAGTTCATATTTGTTGTTCAATTACTGTTTGTTGTTCATTTCTAATTCGTTCACTTAAGATTGCAGATAGATTGTTTGTTTACAGTTTGCTGTGTAGGCATATAGATTAACAATTTTTGTTCCTTTCCAATTCTTGCTTTTAGAAATTCTTCTTAGTTTATTTTCAACAGCAAGTAGTTCAATTTCGATTTCACTTTGATTTCTTAAAGAGCAGGACTGTCAACTGTAGAGAACATTGGTTATTGCCTCCAAGTTCCCAGATTGATTGCCTTGTTTCAGTGTGATATCAGTTTCATCGATTTCTAAGGGAATGAGTTATTGCTACTGTATCCTTGATTGATGATTTTCAGAGTGAGTAGTGGTTAAGATTTCAGAGTATTTTCATTCATGTTATTGTAATTAAATTTCTTTACAAGCATTCGTTTACTCTTGTATTTAGAATACTATACTACATCTCTCAGAGCATTACTCTTAGCTAAATTGCAGTCTCAAACAGAGTACACCCTTGAAACAAAAAGTCGTTCTTGGATTGATAATTAATGTAGGATAAATAGGTGTTAAAAAAGATACCTTTTATACCTCAACATTTTGGCGCCATTGCTGGGGAGGGTGTATGCCATTTCGAAGGAGTGATGCACATTTGATTTTTTCTGCTTGCGAAGAATTGGGTATTAAAGATGGTGTTAGTTCCAGTCTTCGCAACCTATCACCAGGGATCAACATGAGCTCTTACTATGTATGGTTTTGTTAGATGTTTTGCACATGATGTTCAACAAAAAACATGTCACAAGTGTTTCCATCAGAAGAAGCTTAGAAAAATCTTTCCAACGGTATATCACACTCCCGTAACCGGCTCCCGGATTAGAAGATATGATCGAAATGAATGAGTGATTCTTGGTTATGCATGTTTTGAGGTCAGTTGCTGCACACAATGACAAGTTTAGTACAAAATCAGTTTGTGAAATAATGGTAAAGAAATTTTCAAAATTGAAAGAGGCTTTTGTTCCTCACATACGAAATAAAAAAAACCTTCTTCAGTTTATGCACAGGTGCTACAATGTGGGAGAACAGTGGAACAAAAGACATCAGGTGGACAGAGTGCATTATGAACCATATATCAGGCCTAGCTTTGTCAGACAACTCAGCAGAGTGTTCCCATTCCGGTTCCTAAAGGATTCCTATGCGCCTCTGATGAAACTCATTATCAGATATTTCAGTTGTGAGGGCCGGTTTTCACGCCTCTATGCCTATCATATCAAGTTATTGATGCATTTCACCAGGGTGAGGATGATGAACATCCCTTATTTCATGTGCCGGAACATCGAGAGAATGGCCACTCTTGTGCAGAGGAAAACTCCCGAGCAGCAGTACAACAATATTTATCACTATGCACTCATCAAGATAGTGGTTGTGCATCAGCTTGGCTTGCGGGGTATTTCATGGGAAGATTTCATTTCCAATGATTTTTTCACAGCCCCTCAAGTTCCTCCAGAGGTTTTTCATGATGTAGGTGAATCTTCACATCAGTATGGAGGTCAGGAGACAGAGACTACTGTGCTGACATATGTCACTTATCAGAGAGGCACTAGAGGATTATTTGCAGCAGCTCGGCGAGTATTATCTCCACCTAAGGTGGAAGGGGTCTCGCTTCGATCATCAGCAGCAAAGGTACAAGTATAGGATAGAGGTAAGAGGCCTATGCAGGATGAGGGGCCTTCAGGAGGCCAAGACACAGGTTTCATACTGATTGATGAGGATTTGAGCTCTCCAAGCTCAAAGTTGAGAGAGATTATTCAGGAGCAGAAGGCGGAGATAGACACATTGACCGTCAAGTTGTAAAGAGCCCTATGGATCATAAATTACCTAGATCAGAGAAAAAAATAGTTGGAAGATCAACAAACAATCATGGAGTTGCAAAACATCCGTGAGAACTGGCAAGCTGCCCAAAGAAGCCAAACCGAGATGACATCCATTGAGCGAGAGATTGAGGCTGATAGAGAGACTTGGCTTGAGAGGGTCAATATTCATCTTGAGAAGCTGTTGGAGAAGGAAAACAAGGAAAATAATATGTTGAGGCACATGAAGAACCATTACTGGGTGCGAAATCATGTTTGCAAAGCACGAATCAAAATTCTGAAGGCAAAGCTAAGGAGGGCACTAAAGCATTGCAAAAGGCATGATAGGCTCCAAATTTTGACTGAAGCTTCTTTGGCTCAGAATAGTGCTTGATGGTGGACATTCAGCCCAAATTTCGAGAAATTTGGGAAACTTTTTGTCAATTTTGAATTTTTTTGGCCTTAACACAGATTTTCCTACCCGACGCGTCGCGCAACTTGGCGCGCGCTTATAATTGGCAGCTCCTCTTGAGGAAAAAATTGTATTTCTATATTTTTTATCAAAATTTATGCATGCCTACCCATTACTTAAGGATTTTTACAAGTTTTTTTTTGCCTGAAGGGTCAAAAACACCTTAAAAATGGCCTTTCTGCCACTTTTTGGACACACAAGAAGAAGTGTTGGTAGATTTGATTTTTGGAGGGAAAAATGGAAACCAAATTAAGAAATTATACTAGGGTTGGAAAGTAGACAGGTAGAGCTTTCCAACAAGCTATACTGTGCTCAATTTGGACTCAGGGAAGGCCCTCAAAATCAGCCTTAAAGTGGCGCGACGCATAGAGATTTCAGGCGCGGTGCATTGGGAAATTTGGCCTAGTTTTCACTCAGTAACTCAGTCTTTCACCTAGTTTTGGCCAGTTTGAATTTTTTATCTTCATATGTACAGATCTTGATATAACTTGATGTAATTTCATGACTTTGATGTAATTTTGGCACATTTTTACTCATGTAAGTATATTCATTCATCAAAAGGTGAATTATAACTGAATGAATCAGTTTCCTATCTTATAGAGGCAAGCTGTTCCACTGCCTATTTTCCAGTTCTTAGTTTAGATCTTATTGAAACAACTCCTAAACTAGTGAGCTCGACCTCTAAAGGCATGGAAATGAGTTAGGCTTGTCTATATCTTATATTTTCTCAGTCATTTTCAGGGTTAGACACTTAGGATTGCTTTGAGCTTCATTGTACATTTCATCTCTGCATTTTGGAAAAGGAATAGACCAGGGTTTGCAGCACTCTTTGGGATCCATGTGGCTCTATTTTTTGATGGTGTGTTTCTCTCTATGATTGTAAGTTTACTGAAGTTTCATTTGTATCATCTTCCTTCTCATTTCTTCTTAAGTTAAACAAACAAGTAATAAAGGTGGAATTCATTAGATTTGCAGTGTTCTACCTTGAGTTTTGTTTAATTGTCCATGTTTTCAATTGTTTGAAGAGGATTCTTGAATGCCTCTTGTCCTTTTCAACTCCTTCCCGATTTGAGCTATCCATTTCATTCAATTTTGAAGCATCAAAACAATTTCCTTCCTTGCCCCATTCAGCCCTCTGCAAAACTGATCGTTTCCTGGACCCAAAATTTACCTTTTCCTTTGATTGCAACAAAAAACCCCCAAAATCAAATCAAACTCTTTTACATATATACCTAGCCTAAAATCAACCTTTATTCAAGTCATCTCAAGCCTCACTGATTCTTTTTGGTGAGATTGACAAGGAGAGAGCCCTTTCCTGATTTGGTAGGGCTAGGTACCAGATTAAGCGTGGTTTGATGTTACCCTAGACTCTGCCTTCCTTAAGCCTGAGGTAGATTTAGGCAATAACATAGTGGCGACCATACTGGGGAAATCAAGATTATTTGTTTTTTAGTGTTCTTTTTTTTATAAACTACATACATAGCCTGAAGTTAGCCAGGTAGCCTTCGAATTGCACATTGCTTTGCAAGTGCATAAGTAGATAAAAGCTGCTTCAGTCAATCTCTGGTCTACTCTTATAAATTGAACATTTGACTTGCAAATTTCCCCATTACATTAAATTGGGGAAGAGGTGACCGATCTTCTTCGGGAAATATCATTCAAGTTGCAGCTCTAATTGCTGATGGTGGACAACAGTCAGACACATATGAAGGTTGAAACATTCACATGGCGACTCCAACTCAATCCAAAGATTCCAGTGCTCACTGATCCATTCATGCACTAAAATAAATTGGTAGGGTATGTGGCAAACCCTGCGCTTTATGAAGTTTTAAAAGAAGTTAGAGATCAGTTAGTGGATATTGAAATTGATAAAGTATTTTTCATTGTCGTGCTTCAATTTTTGAGATCTCTGAAGTTTCCTCCTAAAGATAAAACTGGTTTCTTTGAGTTAGTTGTTGAAAAATTTGAGAAGGAGATTCAGTATTTAAATGATCAGATCCAATCATATGAATTCTGAGATCCCAAAAAGTTCTCGGAAACTCTCCCTCCTTCAAAACAAGAAATAATAGAGCTGACCGTGGATATTTTCATTGTTAGTTTGCAGCTGGAAGCATGTATTGAGGAGTTGGGGTAGAAAACAGAGTCTGGTTTTTTCGATCCTATTGCAACGTACATGGAAATTTTTTCCAGTTTGAATGATAGATCAAATTGTCTTTTACATAACCAGGCTCGTTATGTGCATGTATGGCTGTCAGCATTTACATTTGTGTCCTGGTTGAAGCACTTTCAAGAAGCATCCTTGTCACAATTACTTGATTGGTTGATTTGGAATTGCTGGGCATTTGGGGAAATTGTTTTGAAAAGAAGTAGGGGTAGATTTATAAATAAATAAGTTTGGAGCTCTCAACATTTCGGTTTCCTTCTGATTTGTTACATAGTTGCAAAGATGTATATGTTTTTGGATTGGTATGAGTTGTTTTTGGTTTGCAGTTGTTTGACCATCCATGCCCAATGGATGAGGCACTTGGTCTACGGTGTTCTTGACACCTCCAAGGAGCTGCCATCCCCAATGGAGCTGATGTTAGTTCCAGTCTTCGCAGCTTGTCACCAGAGATCAACATGAGCTCTTACTATGTCTAGTTTTGTTAGATGTTTTGCACATGATGTTCAACACAAAACATGTCACAAGTGTGTCCATCAGAAGAATCTTGGAAAAATATTTCCAACGGTATATCACACTCCCGTAACCGGCTCCCGGATTAGAAGATATGATCGAAATGAATGAGTGATTCTTGGTTATGCATGTTTTGAGGTCAGTTGCTGCACACAATGACAAGTTTAGTACAAAATCAATTTGTGAAATAATGGTAAATAATTTTTCAAAAGTGAAAGAGGTTTTTGTTCATCACATACCAAATAACAAAAAGCTCCTTCATTTTATGCACAAGTGCTACAATTTGGGATAACAGTGGAACAAAATACAGCAGGTGGATAGAGTGCATTATGAACCATATATCAAGCCTAGCTTTGTGAGACAAATCAGCAGAGTGTTCCCATTCCAGTTCCTAAAGGATTCCTATGCGCCTCTAATGAAACTCATTATCAGATATTTCAGTTGTGAGGGCCGGTTTTCACGCCTCTATGCCTATCATATCAAGTTATTTATGCATTTCACCAGGGTGAGGATGATGAACATCCCTTATTTCATGTGTTGGAACATCGAGAGAATGACCACTCTCGTGTAGAGGAAAACTCCCGAGCAGCAGTACAATAGTATTTATCACTATGCACTCATCAAGATAGTGGTTGTGCATCAGCTTGGCTTGCAGGGTATTTCATGGGAAGATTTCATTTCCAATGATTTCTTCACAGCCAATCAGGTTCCTCCAGAGGTTGTTCATGATGCAAGTGAACCTTCACATAAGTATGGAGGCCAGGAGACAAAGACTACTATGCCGACATATGTCACTTATCAGAGAGGCACTAGAGGATTATTTGCGGCAGCCCGACGAGTATTATCTCCACCTGGGGTGGAATATGTCTCGCTTCCATCATTAGAAGCACAGGTACAGGTACAAGACAGAGGTAAGAGGCCTATGCAGGATGAGGGGCCTGCAGGAGGCCAAGACACAAGTTTCATACTGATTGATGAGGATTTGAGCTCTCCAAGCTCAAAGTTGAGAGAGATTATTCAGGAGCAGAAGGCAGAGATAGACACATTGAACGTCAAGTTGCAAAGAGCCCAATGGATCATAAATTACCTGGAGCAGTGAAACAAACGGTTGGAAGATCAGCAAACAATCATGGAGTTGCAAAACATCTGTGAGAATTGGCAAGCTGCCCAAAGAAGCCAAACCGAGATGACATCCATTGAGCGAGAGATTGAGGCTGATAGAGAGACTTGGATTGAGAGGGTCAATATTCATCTTGAGAAGCTGTTGGAGAAGGCAAACAAGGAAAATAATATTTTGAGGCACATGAAGAACCATTACTGGGCGCGAAATCATGTTTGCAAAGCGCAAATCAAAATTCTGAAGGCAAAGATAGGGAGGGCACTAAAGCGTCGCAAAAGGCATGATAGGCTCCAAATTTTGGCTGAAGCTTCTTTGGCTTAGCATAGTGCTTGATGGTGGACATTTAGCCCAAATTTCGAGAAATTTGGGAAACTTTTTGTCAATTTTGAATTTTTTTGGCCTAAACACAGATTTTCCTGCCTGACGCGTCGCGCCACTTGGCGCGCGCTTATAATTGGCAGCTCCTCTTGATGAAAAATTTGTATTTCTGGATTTTTTATCAAAATTTATGCATTCCTACCCATTACCTAAGGATTTTGAAAAGTTTTGGGTTGCCTGAAGGGTCAAAAACACCTTAAAAATGGCCTTTTTGCCACTTTTTGGACACACAGGAAGCAGTGTTGGGAGATTTGATTTTTGGAGGGGAAAATGGTAGCCAAATTTAGAAATTCCACTTGGGCTGGAAATTAGACAGGTAGTGCTTTCCAAAGAGCTATCCTATAATAAATTTGGACTTCAGGAAGGCGCTCAAAATCAGCCTTAAAGTGGCGCGACGCATAGAGATTTCAGGCGCAACGCATTGGGAAATTTGGCCTAGTTTTCACTCAGTAACTCAGTTTTTCACCTAGTTTTGGCCATTTTGACTTTTTTATCTTCATATGTACAAATATTGATGTAAATTGATTTAATTTCATGACTTTTATGTAATTTTGGCACATTTTTACTCATGTAAGTAGATTCATTCATCAAAAGGTGAATTATAACTGAATGAATCAGTTTCCTATCTTATAGAGGCAAGCTGTTCCACTACCTATTTTCCAGTTCTTAGTTTAGATATTTTTGAAACAGCTCCTAAAATAGTGAGCACGACCCCTATAGGCATGGTAATGATTTAGGCTTGTCTATATCTTGTATTTTCTCAGTCATTTTCAGGGTTGGACACTTGGGATTGCTTTGAGCTTCATTGTACATTTCATCTCTGCATTTTGGCAAAGGAATAGACCAGGGTTTGCAGCACTCTTTGGGATCCATGTGGCTCTATGTTTTGATGGTGTGTTTCTCTCTGTGATTGTAAGTTTACTAAAGTTTCATGTGTATCATCTTCCTTCTCATTTCTTCTTAAGTTAAACAAACAAGTAATAAAGGTGGAATTCATTAGATTTGCAGTGTTCTACCTTGAGTTTTGTTTAATTTTCCATGTTTTCAACTATTTGAAGAGGATTCTTGAATTCCTTTTTCCATTTTCAACTCCTCCCCGATCTGAGATATCCATTTCATTCAATTTTGAAGCATCAAAACAATTGCCTTCCTTGCCCCATTCAGCCCTCTACAAAACTAATCGTTTCCCGGACCCAAAATTTACCTTTCCCTTTGATTCCAACAAAAAACCCCCAAAATCAAATAAAACTCTTTTACATATATACATAGCCTAAAATCAATCTTTATTCAAGTCATCTCAAGCCTCACTGATTCTTTTTGGCGAGATTGACAAGGAGAGAGCCCTTTCCTGATCTGGTAGGGCTAGGTACCAGATTAAGCGTGGTTTGATGTTACCCTAGACTATGCCAGTTTGAATTTTTTATCTTCATATGTACAGCTCTTGATGTAACTTGATGTAATTTCATGACTTTGATGTAATTTTGGCAAATTTTTACTCATGTAAGTAGATTCATTCATCAATAGGTGAATTATAACTGAATTAATCAGTTTCCTATCTTATAGAGGCAAGATATTCCACTGCCTATTTTCCTTTTCTTAGTTTAGATCTTATTGAAACAACTCCTAAAATAGTGAGCTCGACCCCTAGAGGCATGGAAATGAGTTAGGCTTGTCTATATCTTATATTTTCTCAGTCATTTTCAGGGTTGGACACTTGGGATTGCTTTGAGCTTCATTGTACATTTCATCTCTGCATTTTGGAAAAGGAATAGACCAGGGTTTGCAGCACTCTTTGGGATCCATGTGGCTCTATGTTTTGATGGTGTGTTTCTCTCTGTGGTTGTAAGTTTACTGAAGTTTCATGTATATCATATTCCTTCTCATTTCTTCTTAAGTTAAACAAACAAGTAATAAAGGTGGAATTCACTAGATTTGCAGTGTTCTACCTTGAGTTTTGTTTAATTTTCCATGTTTTCAACTATTTGAAGAGGATTCTTGAATGCCTCTTGCCCTTTTCAACTCCTCCCTGGTCTGAGCTATCCATTTCATTCAATTTTGAAGCATCAAAACAATTTCCTTCCTTGCCCCATTCAGCCCTCTGCAAAACTGATCGTTTCCCAGACCCAAAATTTACCTTTCCCTTTGATTCCAATAAAAAACCCCCAAAATCAAATCAAACTCTTCTACATATATACCTAGCCTAAATCAGCCTTTATTCAAGTCATCTCAAGCCTCACTGATTATTTTTGGCGATATTGACAAGGAGAGAGCCCTTTCTTGATCTGGTGGGGCTAGCTACCAGATTAAGCATGGTTTGATGTTACCCTAGACTCTGCCTTCCTTCAGCCTAAGGTAGATTTAGGCAATAATAGATGGAAAGTAAGAACTTGCGCATCGGGCAAGGCACATACTTGCTCACAGCCCGCTTCACAACAGAATTAGGTAAACTTCTTTCTTTAGGTATGAATGAAGGGTTATTTTTTTGAATGAATAAACCAACAAAACAAAAAAAAATTGCTCCTAAACCCGAAAAAGCTAAGGGATCAGTGACCCTTGGGCGAACAAATTTCATTGACGAAATCCTTAAAAATACTGAATCTCAGCCATCAATAGGACCTAGGAATGTTATCTCTAGACAGCCTACTAGTTCCCTTTAGGCCACAGAGTCACCATTTGCTGAGATACATAGTCAAATAGTGGGAATTGAGCAAGATTCCCAAGAAATTGAGAATCCTTGCCTAATTTATCCACAAGAAGGGAACTTTAGTAATCTCCACGAAGGAGAAGGGGAAATAGGAGAATCAAAAGAACCAAAATCTCCTCTTGAAATAGTCCAAACAGTGAGCAGTCCAGATAAGGGAAGTGCTGTCAAACTCATTCAAAACAAAGGACCTGAATCTCCTCAAACAGTAGTCCAGCAAGGAATACTTATTATTCCAGATCAAGGGAGTGCTGTCAAGGCCATTCCTACTCCTTCCAGTTAGCCTCATAATTCCCTTGAGATCCCAGAAGGATATTGGCACATTTTTGATCAAATGGCCCAGAACCAGAACTAGCAAACACCCCAGCAAACTTCCACATTGTAATATCCAATAGTGGATGCTGCAATTAATGCACCTATGAAATCCATTCCTCTTCAACATATTCCTACATTTCATGGCTTGACATCGAAAGATCCAGATGCATTTCTATTTGAATTCGATGTGTTATGCAGGGGGTATGACTATACCACCGATCCCCAAAAATTGAAAATATTTCCTTCCACATTAAAAGGAGTAGCCTTACGATGGATTATGGGGCTAGGTGGGGGTGTTATAACTGATTGGGATCATATGAAAGCTGCGTTTCTAAAGAAATATCAGGATTATTGCAGGTCTCGGGAACTAAAAGATGAAATATTCCAAATGACAGCAAAACCGAATGAAACTCTGGAAGAATATGTGGAACGGTTTCAATACAATCTTCAGAGATCCCCTTATGCATCTTTGCCCTTACTTGATAATGTACTGAAGACTACATTAATTAGGGGGATGAAGGATCAATGGGTTGAAACAATGAATATTATGGGAAAAGGTGATATATATCAGGAAAGATATGCTAACATTATTGATTTGTGTATCAGGAGTTCGAGGGGCAATACAAGGCTAAAATCAACAGAACGTGACATGATCGCAAGGGATAATAAGACCTCTAGTGAAGGTGTAACTCGTGCATAGATTGGAAATCTATTGGAAGATTTTAAAGCAGATATTCTAGGGACTCTAACAACGCATTTCGACATTATGCAAGCCAAACAAAAGCAAATAGAAGAAGAACAAAATTTGGCAGTATTCTGTCCTAGATGCAGGAAGAAACACAACCACAAATAGTGCCCGCTGGATATAATCAAAGTTTGTGTTATTTGCATGAAAGACCACCCCACAGAAGGATGTCCCTCGCTTCCTGGCCTAAAAGTAGTCTATAAAGAGGAAGAAGAAGAATCAGAAGTGGTATTCTTACTTAATCAGCGCCGACAATGGCAGCCACGACAATCAGGTATGCCAACTGATCCATTTTCTTCTTTTCAGCCTCATTAATATAATGCTCAACAATATAATGGAATGTGGAAAAATCAACCACCTTTCCCCAATTGGTCACAACAGCCATTCCCTAAATCATCATGGCCAAATAAAAAAAACCAAACTAATTAGCCAAATTTTCCTTTCTGCCCACCGTTTTGGCCAAACAATGCTTATCCAACATAATGGTCCCCCTCTACTTTGTAGAGTTAGGCCTAGAAGTCAGACTGGAAAATACCTACAAATTAGCCAGCTGGAACAATTCCCCTCTCTCAACCTACACTGCCAGCTCCCTATACATTACCACAAAATCCCCAGACCAACTTAAGACCACAACTCCCAGCCTAGCCCAACCCAAATCCAAACAATAGGCCAGTTCAATCTATCCAAATAATGGAACCACCAGAATTAGAAACTGAATTGAGGGAGTGTAATAACCTTCAATTGAGGTCTGGGCGTATAGTAGAAACAGAGAGAGACAAAAATTTTCGTACTGAGGATCCGTTACCTATAGAACAAACATTGCAAAAAGAGAATATGGTTCAACAACAAAATCAACATCAAATCCCACAACAAGCACCAACCTCTTCTCCACCATTCCCAAAACGATTAATCATACCTCGCCCATTAGAATATCCTAATTTTGATCTTCTGGGAGAATTAAAAAATCTGTGTATAAAAATCCCTCTCCTCCAAGCTATCCAAAACATCCCTATTTATGCAAAAACCATTAAGGAAATGTGTATAAAGAAGCCAAAGAGGAGAAGAACCACCAACCCAACTGTCCAAATAGTCGGTACTCTATCTAACTTATTATCAGGAATGGAAACACCTGTAAAATATGAAGACCCAGGAAATCCTATAGTGACGGTGCAAATTAATGGGCAATTGTTCCCAAATGCCTTAGTTGATTTGGGAGCTGCAATAAATATCTTAACAATCACCACCTGTCAAAAACTTGGCATTACATTATTAGAACCAACAGCAACCTTATTAGAATTGGCTGACCGATCGGTAGTCAAACCAGAAGGTACACTACAAGATGTAATGGTATCCGTAGATTCCTGGGAATACCCTGCTGACTTCCTGGTGATCAACCCAAAGAACGAGCTAGATGGACACCCATTAATCCTAGGTAGACCTTGGTTGGCAACTACCGATGCTTATATTGGCTGCCGACAAGGCAACATGACAATAACAAGGGGAAACTATGTCAAGAATTTAGCTTTATATCCCCCAGCCAACCAAGCCTATCAATAATCAAAACAAGAAAGCAACCTATATCATATCTTATGGAAAATATGAGATCACCTCTAACTATAGAAGATGCCCTCGATTTTAAAGACCAAACAGGAGGATGATATCATTAATAGTTTTATTAACAAACCACAAATCAGATCCCATCTACAATGTCACATGATCAAGGTAGCATTTGATAATAAAGAAGAAGAAGATCCTTTGAAAGACATCCCTGATCAAGTAATACCCACTACTTCTGTGTTCAATAGTAAGATTGTAGAAATTGAGCTGGGAAAAAATCTAAACATTAACAAAAATATGACTGCTGAACAAGAAGAGAAGTTGGTCCAATTACTATGGAAATATAAAGTAGCCTTTGCATGGGATTATCCAGACATGAAGGGAATTGACCCCCAATTATGTACACACCACATCTATATTGAAAAGGATGTGAGACCCATTCACCAATCCCAAAGAAGACTAAACCCCCACCTTAAAGATATTGTGAATGCTGAATTACAAAAACTATTGGATGTTAATTTCATTTATCCAATATCTGATAGCAAGTGGGTCTCTCCATTAGTAGTGGTACCAAAGAAGAACGGAAAGTGGAGAATATGTGTAGATTACCGAGAACTCAACAAGGCAACCCAGAAAGACCACTTTCCCCTTCCTTTCATTGACCAGGTATTAGACACATTGGCAGGAAAGAAATTCTTTTCTTTCCTCGATGGCTTCAGTGGGTACAATCAAATCCAGATTGCCCCTGAAGACCAAGACAAAACTACTTTTACCTGTCCTTGGGGGACATTTTCCTACCGAGTCTTACCCTTTGGCCTATGCAATGCCCTCGCTACATTTCAAAGGGCCATTCTCAGCATCTTTTCAGATTTAATAAATGAAGGGCTCAAAGTATATATGGATGGCTTTACACCTTACAGAGATGATTTTGAGCCAGCATTAGAAATTTTAGAAAAGGTGTTGCAAAGATGTATTGACACTAGGCTTTTTTTAAGCCATGAAAAGTGTCATATGATGATGACCGAAGGACTTATCTTAGGAAATTATATTTCAGCAGCTGGAATTCAGGTGGATCCAACCAAAATTTAGATAATTTTGTTAATACCCACACCCACCACACAAATAGAGGTACGTAGCTTTCTTGGATTTTCTGGTTATTATAGGAGATTTATAGAACATTATTCTCGAATAGCTGCACCTTTATATGCACTAATAGGAAATGTTGATTTTATTTGGACAGATAAATGTGACAATGCCTTCAATGATCTAAAAAAGCTTGTATCGACAACCCCAGTGATGAGGGGCCCAAATTTGAATTTTCCATTCCAAATTTCATCTAATGCCTCAGACACAGTGATTGGAGCAGTGCTTGGACAGGAAGAAGATAGAAAACCATATGCAATCTATTATATCAGCAAAAATCTATCTCCTGCTGAACTAAACTATGCTGTGACTGAGAAGGAATTTTTAGCTGTAGTACATGTTGTAAATAATTTTAGACATTATATAACTGGGTATCCTATAGTTCTATATACTAATCACTCTGCCATTAAAGTTTTATCAAATAACTTGTTACAAATGGAAGAGTGACAAGATGGTTGATTTTATTGCAAGAATTCAACATTACAATCAAAGATCGACCTGGAAAAGAGAACCCTGTAGCTGATTTTCTGTCAAGAATTCCAAAGCCAACAGATGCAGCAACAGTCGAAGACCACTTCCCAGATGAAAATTTGTTCGCTGCTATTGTTAGAACCCCATGGTATGCTGATATAGAAAATTATTTGGAAATAGGTAAATTACCCAAACATCTAACCCTTAATGAACGAAAGCAGATAATACAACGTAGTACTCGATTCTCTTGGATTTGGGGCTACCTATTTCATACAGGGTCAGATATGCAAATTAGGAGATGCATTCGTGAGGACGAAGTATTTGATATTCTGAAAGCATTCCATGACGGGACATGTGGTGGAAATTTTGTAGATCGTAGAACCACCCATAAGTTTTTACAGATAGGCTATTATTGGCCTACCATTTTTAAATATGCCAAAAAATTTGTGCAGGCCTGTGATAGCTGCCAAAGGGCAGGTCATCCTGGACAGTTCAACAAAATGCCTTTGAACCCACAACTAGTAATTGAACCATTTGAATGTTGGGCACTCGATTTTTTTGGCCCCATAAACCCCCCATCAAACGAAAGCACATACATCTTAGTTACAACTGAGTATGTCATTAAATGGGTTGAAGCAGAGGCACTTTCGAAAGCTACATAAGACTCTGTAATACAATTCCTTTTCCAAATATTTGTGCGATATGGCCTCCCAAGGGATATAATCATAGATGGAGGACTGCATTTTGTAGGTAAAAAACTCGCTTAAACATTACAGAATTACCACATTTAGCACAAGATTACAACCCCATACCACCCACAGGCAAACGACCAAGTGGAGAGCATGAATAAAGTGATCGAGTCTATATTAACAGAAACTGTTGCCTCACACAGACGTGACTGGGCCTATAGATTGCCAGAAGCCTTGTGGGCATACTAAACAACATGGAGAGCTACTACGGGATATTCACCATATCAATTGGTATTTGGAAAAGAGCCCATATTTCCAATAGAGTTTGAAATTCATACACTAAGAACAACTCAAAATGTGGGTCTAGATTTAAATGAAGCCCAGGCCAAAATATTGTAGCAAATCAATGAGTTAGATGAAATTAGGCTCTCTGCTCTTCAGCACACTGCGTTAATTCAACAACAGAGAAAAATGGCATGATTCCCTCGTCAAAGAAAATATCTTCCATGAAGGAGATTTGGCACTCCTATATGACTCCAAGTTTCAGGATTTTCCAGGGAAACTCTAGACACGATGGCTTGGACCTTACGAGATACAAAAAGTGCATGATAATGGCACCATTAAATTAACAACCATTGATGGATATGGACATTCCTTCAAAGTAAATGGTCATTGAGTACGATGTACAATAAACCGCTTACTCGAGAATCCTTCTACCAACAATTACGGGAAGCTTCTACCATGCAAATTCTGGCTGAAGGGGATAACTCCTCCTCTGCAACCATTCATTAAATCATTTCTTTCCTTTGAAATTTGTACATAAATATTGTTCATTTATTTTGTTTGTTTTTTTATAGAATTCTGTTTCTTCAGGCTCTGTTTATTTCTCTTACTTTGAGTTTTTGCTATTCCTTTCTAAAGAAACAACATTTTTGTTGTTCCTTTCGAAAGGAACAGCAGCTTTGCTGAGAGTGTTTTTGTTGTTCCTTTTGAAAGGAACAATAGTTGTGCTGTTTATTTTCATTGTTCCACAGATTGCTTTGTTGTTCCTTTCAAAAGGAACAACAGTTTCGTAGATTCTTTTTTCTGTTCCTTTCGAAAGGAACAACACTTTTCGCAGATTTTTTTTTTGCTGTTCCTTTCCAGAGGAACAGCATTTCCGTAGATTGTTTTTTCTATTCCTTTCCAAAGGAACAACACTTTTTGAGTGTATTATTTTTCTTGTTTTAGACTAGCATTTTGAGGATTTCTGATGGCTCTTCTAAAGGAAAACATACTATTTATACAAAATCACACAAATTAAAGCTTACTGGAATCAACAGAAATTATCATTTTCTTAAGAAATTGTTTGGTGATGAAAAGAAAAAGGGAAAAAGGACATAATCAATAACATGACTTTGTTGTCTTACTATCACTAGAATTAATATGATCGATTATCTTTATCATGTTGGTTCTTCCCCAAATCTTTATAAATTTCTTTGATTTTTACTTATTGAGTAGGAATAAGGGCATATTATTTTCTATTGAGATGTTTAGACTTCTTCCACCATCCCTACTCTTAAGGAGTGCTGAGCTATCCTTTATATATAAGTAGGAAAGTGCTATATGAAAAAGAAGAAGAAAAAATATTTATATATTTCACTAACAATTTTATGATATGACAGATGGAGGATAGGGGGTCTCATCAAGAGCCAGCCTACCATGATCATAAGGAAGTAAGTGAATTGGCATTCTCATCATGGCCACCACACCAGGGATATGGTCCAATGGACAATTGAAAAAAACTAAGAAGTCCTTGGAATAGGAGGTCTCATCACAAGCCGGCCTGCCCACTTTTCACTTCTTCCCGGTGAATGGCATTGTGATTCATCTGGTCCCCAAGCCAGCACAATGGCCTCCGTTATGACATTAAATAGCACTTCCCTAGGCATAAATAAAGGGCAATGGTTCCAAGGGTGAGAAAGCAACTTTGTCAAGGTTATGGACACCTGTGGGCAACAGAGCTCTGCTGATGGTATTGGAGTCACATTTTTACAAATCAATAGTAATATTAAACCCTTTTTCCTATATCTCTATCTAAATATCAAAGGAGAGTATGAATCTTAAACCCTTAATTTCGAACCTATTATACATGAAAATCATCATAAATCGATCGCATTAGTTTGAGTGGGTAATAAGTGCATTAATACTTGTGTTCACATTAGCTGTCCCTTTTCCTTATCTTTAAATCATTACAAACGTTTCTATATCTATTTATGATTTAATCACATGCATCGATTTCAGTAAATGCAATAATTTGATTGATTGTATCATAAGTATGCATGTTTTTTCCTACTGTACAACTGCTGTGCAATACTTTCCTCTCTTATTTGACGGTTGAGGATGACCTATCATCCTCCAGGTGGGGCGCAGATGCCTCTTAATCACTGCATGCAGATCAAATCCCTATATTTTTTTACCTATACGTAGATCAAATCCCTACATTATAGGGAATAACAAAAACTTAACGATATTATTCCAATTCACCGTGCTATGTTGTTTCATTACATTACTGTGTGTTTGGAAAGAAGTAACAGTGTGCAGAGAAGATGGGAGGTCGACCAATTCGTAGCGAGTCACAAGTGCTAGTTTTCTCTGATGCTGCATGAAAGATTCTGGAAAAATTGGGATGGATTACATACTTCACAAGGCTGCAACAACCCCATGAAATAGTGGCTATCGATTTTCTACAGAATTTTCAGGAAGGATACTCCATGGTTAGAGGAAGACAGATAGCCATAACAGATGAAATAATTGTAGAGATGTTTAGTCTACCAGCGCAAGGAACCATACGGACTCAGAAGAAGGTCAGGCTTCAAGAAGCCATGAATATTTTCTAGGATGAAGGACATACATTGGTCATCAAAGACAAAGGAGTTCATCTGCCATCATTAGGAGAACCATGGATGGAATTGGCAAAGGTAGTGCAGGCCTATATAACATGCGATGGAAGGAAAGACGTGGTAATACCTCTCCACCTTAAGTTATTGGCAATATTAAAGCAAAAATGTACTGTAAATTTGCCTGCATTTTTAAATTCCTTACTGCATGATGTTTCCCGTAGTATAAGAAAAGCTCAACACACAGATATGGTGGTAAGCCACCATTGCCTAATCATATTAATAGTCAGTCGTAGTCTTGCCCAACAATAGACTATTTGGGAAGAACTGATATTTTCGATTGATGGAGGATCACCCTTACTTGCCTCAAAACGAAAGAGAATGGCTAGCTTAGAAGCTGAGCCATCAAAACGTAGACAGTCCTCCCATTCAAAAAGAAGTAGGGGAATGATAGAAGGCCTTCTAGGTAGCAGTAGCCAGCCCTTGGAATTACTCAGCTTAGAGGATGAACAACCTCCACAATTGGAAGGAGGGAGTCCCCGTACTGATGAGGATGAAGAAGAAATGAGTCACCACACCAGTGGTGAGAAACAAACCAGCGCAGAAGAAGGAAATAATGAAGAAAAGGAAATTGAGGGAGAAGAGGGAAGCCCTCATACTAGTGTAGAGGGAGAAATTCGCTACTATGATAAGGAAGAAGGTAGTTACCATACCTGCGAGGAGGACGAAGATAATCATATAGTGAAAGAGAAGGAACAGAGCCTCCCAAAAACATTACTGCAAGTTCACCATGAAGCCCTTTGAAAGAAGACCAATTGGCCCAAATTTTGGCCAATATGAGTGAATATGTGCAGCCTCACAAACCTCTAGACCTTAATGTTGATATCAACCAATTGCAAGAGCAATCTGTTATCAATAAAGAAATAGCTGAGGGAATGCTGGATGAAACAGAAGGAGAAAACCCTAACGAAATGGTAGAATTAGTTGGGGTTGGTTCCCTTGAGAAGTATGGACAGGAAAAGGAGAACACTGAAGTAGTGTCCCAAGCTGAAAATTCTCAGGGGATTGCAGAGTCAATTGAGGGTATAACCCCTGTAGAATTTATCCGGGGGCATATGAACACTGAAGAAGAACCCCAAGAATAAAATAGAGAAGCAAGCCCAACTGAAGGCACAACTGATGAGGAGAAAAACCCCGTTGAGCAATTGGGTCCAGAAAAAGGAACAATCGTTCCATCAAGGAAAAGGAAGAAAATAATTGAGCTTGAAAAACTTCAGAGGGAATGAATGAAGCTTCAGAGACTAGTGGAAAAACTTAGGCAGACCATTAGGGTTCTTAAAATGAAACAAATACCCAAACGAAACCCAAAGAAAAGAAGCATAGTCACCAAACGAGCCTCGAAAAAGAGGAAAGTTGCCACTAAAATAAAGCCCCAAGTTGCAGAGACTATGGCTGAGCCTAGTCATGAAGATATGGAATAGCAGGCAGTTGTTCCAGAAGCAGTTGTTCCAGATGGAGAAAATTCAAGTGAAAATGTGCAAGCTAGTAGTCAAAACACTTTTAGTGACCCTACATTAGCCAGACTCCAAGAGGAGTTGGCATAGGTTCGACAGGAAAGGGAAAAACTAGAAGAAGACACTGTTCTTGGAAGGAAATATTAGGAGTTGTAGCAGCAGATGAAGATCATCCATGCAGCAGAGGCTGAAGCCCATGAGAAGTGTTGAAAGGCAGAGGAGAAGGCTGAAAAGGTAATGAATCAATTAAAATTAGCCCAGAATCGAATGGACACTCTCTGCTCATTATACACAGATGTTTTAGCTTGTAGATGCCCTGCCAAGAATTATGCTTTATTTTTATTAGAGAGATATTTACAGTTAAAGATTAAAGCAGTTAGGGCAAGAAAATCTGTAGAGTTAAAAACTATAGGTGATTTTGTAACATGCTGCAAACTCTATGGGATAAAGGTACAACGTCTCCTGTGTGAGTTCTATTTGCATAATCTCATATTATAAAATGATAGTGAGACAAATCCCAACCCTTTTGTGGGTGACATCCAATACCAAGCATTTATTTCCTTTGCTGTTAATCAGTTAAAATGGCTCAAAGCCTATAATGTTTTTCAAATGTGGGAAAATGAGTTATATTTGTGGGTTAGGAGTGAACCTAAGCACTTGTTACAATTATGGGCTAGGCAGAAAAATTTGATGACAAGAGAAGTTGTTATCCAGACATTGGGGCTTGTCCATAAGGCAATTTTCTTGAATGGGATAGACTATTTCCTATCTATTAGAAACTAGGCCTACATAGCAGCTAAGGTCTGACGTGGAATTTCCAATCGGAATGTTCAAAATAGAGAACCATTTAACTATAAAATTTTTGGATTAGCTGCAGATCGCTTGGTTCTCTATAGCAACCTCATTTTTAGGGAAGGCCCATTCTGGCTAGGGTGTAGGTTTCGAAACCCCATTGCATGGTATCTTGCTATAGATTATAAAGCCATTTATGAAATACAAGAAGGACAGATAAGGCATGTCTTCGAAGCATTAGCTGCAATGCATGGTTTTAGGATTTTTGATGAAAAACCTTCTCTAGCTTATTCTTTAACTGATTTGCATGTAAAATATGGTTTTTATGAGGACATGAAAAAGGGTAAGCAGGGGGGTATGTTGAGAAGTGGAAAAGGTATGAATTCACTATGTGTTTTCCCATTCTTTTACTTTAAACATAATTCTTTTTACTTTATAAAGGTGACTTAGTACAAGAATTGTGGTAGAATTGTAAAGATTTATGTTTATTGTAAAATGTAGCTAAAAACTGCCTTTTATTGCTAAAAACAGGAATCAGGTGAGGTGAAAAACTATACCAGAGGCGAGGCTAAAGTAAGTGTAACTGTTGTTCCTCCAGTGTTAGACCAAATCCTGCCAAAGACAAGGAAATCTGAACGCATTGCTAAGAAAAGGCAGGGGACAACTCGGCTTCGGTCAAAGGAAATCAAGTGACAGCTAAAGAAAGAAGAGAAGCGAATCCCTCAGGATCCTTCGATCCTGAGGGATCGCTATTCAAACCTCATCTCGTTCCTTGTCTTGTCCGTTGAGTTTGTTATATAAGGCAATGCCTTTAGCGATTGTAGGGGGTCAAATCATTTGATTAAAAACATTCCTTTTGTAATTCTGTGTTTTATTGACTCTCGTGATCAGAGAGTGATCCCTGTAACACTTTTATGTTCAATTAATACAAAGGCATGTTTCATTTCATCTTAGTTGTGAAGTAACCCAGCAGTGTTTCACTGGTGCTAAGGGCCCAGCCCTGGTGGAATTGCTCTGTTGTTTGTATTTCTATCCTTTGAAAACTGTTGTGTGATAATTGCATTTGGTTTCATTATGATTACTGAGTTATTTAATTATTGTTGAATTGAGTACTGGATTTCTATGTGCGCTAATGGATTGCATTGCTGTTCTATTTTATCGAGGATCGTGATTACTGTCTTATTCATCTTGCTATCTCTTATAAAGCTTTGATGTTCGATACTTAACTTCGTTTGTTGTTCCATTGAATTATTGTTCATTTCGATTGACTACATAATAGCGTTTGCTGTTGACAGGGTTGGAGTTTAAGAAGACTTGTTATCTGATTTTGTTAAGTTCATATTTGTTGTTCAATTACTGTTTTTTGTTCATTTCTAATTCGTTCACTTCAGATTGCAGAGAGATTGTTTGTTTACAGTTTGCTGTGTAGGCATATAGATTACAAATTTTTGTTCCTTTCCAATTCTTGCTTTTAGAAATTCTTCTTAGTTTATTTTCAACAGCAAGTAGCTCAATTTTGATTTCACTTTGATTTCTTAAAGAGCAAGACTGTCAACTGTAGAGAACATTGGTTATTGCCTCCAAGTTCCCAGATTGATTGCCTTGTTTCAGTGTGATTTCAGTTGCATCAATTTCTAAGGGGATGAATTATTGCTACCATATCCTTGATTGATGCTTTGCAGAGTGAGTAGTAGTTAAGATTTCAGAGTATTTGCATTCGTGTTATTGTAAGTAGATTTCTTTACAAGCATCCATTTACTCTTGTATTTAGAATACTATACTACATCTCTCATAGCATTACTCTTAGCTAAATTGCAGTCTCAAATAGAGTACACCCTTGAAACAAAAAGTCGTTCTCGGATTGATAATTAATGTAGGATAAATATGTGTTAAAAAAGATACCTTTTATACCTCAACAACGCTCTCCACCCCATTATGGTAGAGATGTTGTAATGTAATTTAATGTCCTGTAAACATTTTGATCGTATAAAAATAAATATTAAGTTAAGTTAAGTAAAATTAAATTAATTATAACTATCTATGAATTGGAAATGATTTTATAAATGACATTGCAGAGTGCTATGGGTCTGTACTTACTTGGTGTAGAAGAATTGTCTTCCTTTGGTATAAGAGTGAGGAAGGTGGCATTGAGAGTCGGTAGAAGCTAGTGAGTGGTGCATGATTCCTCTACGACATCCTAGACCTCTTCTTTGAAGGTTTCCCAAAAGAAGTGGAAGAAGTTGTTAGTGAATCCATCCGGGCTGGGAGCTTTCCCTTCCTTTACTTGGAAGACCGCTTGTTCAACTTCTGCTAGAGTTGTTGCTTTAAGCAACATCCGATTGTGTTCTTCCATGACCAGTTTAGGTATTTGCTGAGGGATTCTTCCTATAGCTTCATATCTCTGGGTGTTGGGTTCTTGGAGGATGTCCTTGAAGTGATTGTGCAGCTCCTCCGTGATATCCTCTTGCTTTTCCAAGCGCTCCCCATTCTGATTTTTGAGAATTGTGATTTGGTTTATGCATCTTGTGTTGAATGGTGGAGCGATGGAAAAAATTTTGTATTTATTTCTCCATCCTTGAGCAAGCATATCCTAGATTTTTTTTACATAGTATCTCTTCCTGGCTTATTCTCTCTTCCAACTGGGTTGTTAGTACTTTCTCCTTGTTCTCTGATTCTATCGAGAGCACTTCGGAGATGATTGTTTGTTGGAGCTTCTTCATTTGATCTTCCAGTTCTTTTTTATCTTTAAATATGTTGTCGAACATGGTCTTGTTCCACACCTTTAGTTTCCCTTTAAACATATTCAACTTTTTCTAGAACTGATACATTTTTGTGCCTTGGGGTGGAGTAAGGGAGGAACACCAATCTGAGATGAGATCTTTGAACCCTGGATTATGAGCCAACAATGTTCAAAGCAGAAGGGTTTAGGTGTGGGCCTACCTGCTCTAAGCCATTGTAGTTGTATCAGCCATTGGTCAAAGCCAACGACCGAAATGATGGTAGCTACAAGATCTCCCCTTATCTAGAGGTGATCTACTGGGTGCATCCTCTTTTATTGTTTCAAGTAAATATTCCATTGAAATTTTGTAGATATATGAGGTGGTTTCCTTGGATGAGGTTCTTGAACCCATTGCTATCCGTATCTAGATGTTGCCTTCTGCCTTTTTTTTCCTATACATTGGTTATCATATTGTAATCTCCTCCAAGCAACCATAGGGGTAGAGTTTGCCAGTTATTGAGGTTAGCAGCATTGTCCAGAAGCTTAGTTTTTTTCTAGATATTCTGGGGGAATTAGACATTCGTGAGCAGTCCATGGATGGAAGTTCCAATCAAGTGAAAGTTGGCTTGAATGAAGTGTCTATTGGAATGGAAATTCCTTAGGGTGATGATGTGGGGGTTCTATATGATTTTCAATCCTCTGAAAGCTCCATTGGCATCCACCGCTATTGTTTTGCAGCCTTTCCATATCCTATTGAAGATTTTTTCTAGAGTAGAGCTCGAGAATTTGGTTTCTTGCATGTAGAAAATTGAAAGGTGATCCTCAATTATTATTTTCTTGATGATCCTGTGCTTTGTGGGGCTATTGAGCCCTATGATATTCCATGAGATGATATTCATTAAGGGGGGTTAGGTTTTAAGGAGTGTAATTGGGTTAACTTGGGGAATCGCCTAGATTCTACCATCTTTCTACCCATTTCGACTATTCTCTACAAATTTGTGTTTCTGCCTCGTTTACAGGATTATTTAAGGATGAATTTTGTATTCAGGAGTATACTGCCCTCAACGTCCAGGGAGGGGAGCTGTTGTGCTTGAGTGAGGATTTCTTCCAGCTTCTGGATCTTCTACTAGAGTATTGAGAGAAATTCCTTCTTGTTGCATACATCCTCTAACCTTATGAGATCCATGCCCCCAAAGTCAATGCTCTCTGGCTCTTCCTCTATGGCTTCTAGGATTGGGTCCAGTGCCATTCCTTTTCCTTTCATTGTTGAGTTGTCCCCTACATGAATAGGGGTTTAGGGTTTTAGAAAGGATTCCAATTGAATCTTGTCTTATTGTGTCTTTGAGATCTAGGGTTTCTCCTATGAAGACCGCCTTGTATCTTTGGGAGGTTCGTTCTCATTTTCTCTCAACCGAGCTAGGGCTTCGAAGTTATTACATTTGGTTGGGGTTTTTTTTCTTTGGTTAGATTTGGATCCCTTGTTGTGCCTTTTCTTGCTTGCTACTTTCGTAAACCCTTCAGTATCTTGATCATTTGATTCATTGTTAGCGACCGCCTTTTGATTTAGGGATCAGTCCTTGAATAGGTGCCTGTGTTGGTGACACCTTCGGAATCTAAAGGGAACATGTTCATAATCTACAGTTTTTAGCCATTCATAATCATCATGCAATAGGCTTACCTTGCCAGGGAGCGACTCTGCGATGTTCAATTAGACACAAATTCGTGTGTATGCTGCATGTGGGTTGATCTTTGTTTCCTCTGCAGTTTTGATGAATTCTCCTAGGGCATTGCATATGTCCCATAGAGTTAGCTCATCCCAGTAGTCCTTGGCGAGGGTGTAGATACAGATCTAGACCAGAGCCCATGTGCGATCTTTCTTGTCTGTATTTAAGCGTTCTACCCAGCTACGAAGGTATAAACCTACCAAGTTGAAGAAGTATGGCCCTCCGTCCATGGTCCGATTTTTGTCTTCAATGTAGGTGAAGATCATATTAAAGAAGCCCTTGGCACATAGCTGAAGGTTGATATGACCCTTGGGCTTCCATTTGGAGGAAATCCATCCTTTTAGGAATTTTATTGTGGGCCAAAAAGCCATGAAATTTCTGATCAATGCGTGATCCTTCATGAACTGGATTCTTTCATTGATTCGATGTGCAAGGAGCTTGATTATGGTTCTATTGGTAGCTTTTGGTATGCATGTGGATGAGGTGATATTTTTTTCTTCTGCTTCTATTGTGGAGGTATTTTTCACTGTTGGAGTCACCCAGGTTGTGTCATGAAGTGGCCCAGAGTTCTGCTAACTGTCTATGTCAGCCCTTGCTGCCGCTCCTGTGGGAGGCTGGTCTGAGGTGGGGGAAGCAGCTGTCCCCCCCGTTGGTTTCTATCATAGGTGAGCCTATAGGCTTGATAGGAGTGTGGTCATGTCCAAGGGCAAGGAGGGAGGTCTTCCAAGGGTAGCTTACGCTGAAACCTCCAAAACCTAGGACATACCAACCATTGAAATCTCCCATCCAACACTTGAAAACTAGTTTCAAGTATATGCAGAAAAGGCCATTATATGACGATTCAATGGATTATGGCCTTGCTCAGTAGATCTCTACCAATGGATTTATTTTACTTGGACCAAAAACACCAAGGTTTTATTCTGCTCAAAGGTTTTCTTCATAGTTATGTTCGCTTTCAATGAGGACTATCATAAAGCGTTAACAAGAGGGCCATGGTTTTGGGGAAAAGCAGGGCTATTCCTCAAACCATGGTTCCTAGAATTTGACCTTTCTATGACCATCATCACCAATATTCCTAATTGGGTGGGGCTCCCCAACTTACCGACCCCTCTTTGGCACTACTTTGTCTTTCAAGGAATTAGAAATGTCCTTGGACGATTTCTGGAAACAGACACCTCCACGGGGGAATCAAGTATATACACCTTTGGCATAATATGTGCTGAAATAGACATCAACAAAGGCTTTCTTGATCAAATAATTCTCAAAGTGGGAGACTTCCATTGGAATCAGACCTTGGACTATGAGAAAAAAACCTTCCGATGTCGTAACTGTCATCAAATAGGGCACCTTTAGAACTCCTGCTCCTCGTTCCTCACCAAAAAGAAGAGGAGCAACCGAAAATCAATCTCCAAAATCTGGAAACCATGTGTACCGCCCCCCATGGATGACTTCGACTCCTTCAAATCGGATCAGGAAGATATTGAAGAAGATGAGGAGGTGGAAAAGAAGGAGAAAGACATGACCTCATCAAGCCTTGGAGGGCCCAACAGTCCTTCGAGCGCACAAAAATGGGCTCATGAAATCTCCTCCTGATATTCAAGTATGGAGCTTTCTACTTTAGTCACCAATAGTCTCCAGGTGGTACTAGCCCATCCACCCCAGGATGGATGGGTTAGAGTTTCAAAAAAGAAAGGAAATAAATGTCGTACTGAGGATTCAACCCACTCTGGGTAGAGTCCTGTGTTTGTCTTTTAGCTCCCATGTTTATTTTCTGGGCTCTATATGCTTCTCTCTTGGCTAATTAACAGGACCGAGATTGATTTTTATTCATTTACGATCCCCCTGTTATCTAGCCTCTCTTGATTGTAATCCATCTTATACCATATGCTTTTTTTAATAGAATTATTCTAATTTTCCAAAAAAAATACTATCATGCATCAGTAATATTTTTAGATCAAAGATGTATTATATATAATATAATTGTAAACAAATGAAGTCAATATGTATAATATTTATTACATGCCTTCACTATGTAATCAATATTTGAAGATATTTATAAAATTAATGGAAGACTTATCCATGCATTGATTAATGATAAGTAATCATCAACATAAACTTTGGCACCGAAAGTTCACTCACATTCAGTATAGAGCATTACCTGATGTGAAAAGTATGGTTTCCAAAATGCCTAAGATTAGAGTGGATCATGACGGAGTTTTCCAAGTGGTGTTCAAGAAGATGCATTTCTTCTACAAATGACATATGACTTATGGATAGTGCTAACCTATAGAGGTCAGATCAAGAGGGAGCTAACATTAAAAAAAAGAAAGTATTTCTAAGTCTTATATATTTATCTTTATAGATCATTTATTATTATTCTTGTATGAGTATTCGAATGGTTATTTCACTAACTTCTTGATCAGGATCTGATCAAGAAAAATAGATCCTAAAGATCATCAGGGTGTGAAATAGTGCATGATGAGTAAAATCCAAGAGGAAGATGATGCAAGGATGATGAAAAAGGAACTTTCACATATAGAAAGAAATAAATACATGTCTCTATACTTTCATTATGTTTATTTACTTTGGTACTATTTATCTTTCTCTTGTTCGAGGATCAACTATTACATTTGATGAATGTGAGAACCAAGTCCTTTGTATTGATATTAAGGAAGGTGTAAAAACATCCCATGACTTGAGTGGATATGAAGTTGGCAAGAGATCAAGAATTCTGCAAAGAATTTGGAATAAGGAAAGAGAGCACTTTATGATATAATGTAGAAAAAAATGGGAACTTAAGGATCTTTGACTACCCTGTCTACTTTTATGTGGCAAAGGAAAAGGGTACCAAGCTGGAAGCTTCAAGTAAGAAAGGTATGATTGTTGGTTATTGTGAAAATTATAAATCTTATAGAATATATGTACCTAGACAAATGGATATAGATTTTAGCATAGATATATTGTCGGTTCTAAAAATACATGGTAGCCATGAGAAACATTATTCAAGTTGAACCATGCACTTTTGAAGCAGCAGGTGTAGAAATATGAAATTTTTGAATAATATGAGGCCATCATTTATAATGCTATATGGGAAGTGGTTCCAAGACCACAAGGTAAATTTATTTTGTCTTCTAAATGGTTGTATAAAATTAAATATGGTGATGATGGAAATATTGAAAATATAATGCTAGATTTGCTGCCAAAGGGTTCTATTAGAAAGAGGGAATATACTATAATGAAATATTTGCGCCCATTTCCCATTATAAAACCATCCAATATATTGTGGTGTTAGCTGCTAACCAAGGATGGTCCCTTCTCCAAATAAATGAGAAGATTATTTGTATGCATGGCTTCCTTAAGGAAGAAGTATTTATGGAGCAACCACAAGGATTTGAAGTACATGGTTGGAAAACTCATGTGTTTAGACTGATCTCTTAGAAAAGCTTAAATAATAATTCTATTGCACTAAGTACGGTTGAAGTTGAGTACATTGCTACTAGAATGGCTAGCTATGAGGAAGTATGGCTGAGGAAATTCTTTGGAGAGCTATTTGAGATAGTTCCAGACAAAACAGTTAGATATTGTGATAATAAGAGTGGGATTTGTCTTGTAGAAAATCCTATGTTCCATGACAAGTCCAAGCACATTGAGATAAAATATCACTATATCTTGGATATGGCACAAAGAGGAAAAGTAAGGCTCCATCGTATTGTTAATGATGATTAGATAAATGAAATTATTACTTAGACCCTACCGATCATAATTATATTGCACTAAGTACGGTCGAAGTTGAGTACATTGCTACTAGAATGGCTAGCTATGAGGAAGTATGGATCAGGAAACTCTTTGGAAAGCTATTTGAGAGAGTTCCAGACAAAATAGTTCTATATTGTGACAATAAGAGTGGGATTTGTCTTGTAGAAGATCCTATGTTCCATGACAAGTCCAAGCACATTGAGATCAAATATCACTACATCTTGGATATTGTGCAAAGAGGAGAAGTAAGGCTCCATCGCATTGTTAATGATGATTAGATAGATGAAATTATTACCTATCCCTTACCGAAAGGAAATTTCTTGGTTTTTAGAGAGTAGCTTGGAATTATGGACATGGCCCTTCTAGGAAGCAGTCACAATTGATCGAGAACAATGAGTTTCCTTTACCGCCTTTCAGAGCTCAAAGGATAATGAAATTATTCCATAAATCTCTTGATGATGAGGGACTTATAATGTAGTGTGTGCCACAAGAGTAGGCCTCGGTTTGCATCTGACCCATTTTTTGGGATTTCGGAAGAGCCACTTATCTAGCCAATAGGTGTAGTGAGACTTATTTGTGTGACTTTCCTAGGATGCAGGTATTCCACCACTTGAAATTTAATGAGACTTGGCTATGTGAGATCCTTGTCATGTGTTGACAAGTGGATCCCCTGAGCAGTGATGAGCCATGGATGTGCGATATCCTTGTCATTTCTCGACTAGTGGATCCCCTCATGTAGATATGAGCCTTGGATGTGCGAGATCATTGTCATTTGTCGATTAGTGGATCCCCCCAAGTAGATATGAGCCTTGGATGTGTGAGATCCTTGTCATGTGTTTAAATTGGATCCCCAAAATAAGAGATGAGTCATGGATGTGTGAGATCCTTGTCATGTGTTGATAAGTAGATCTCCCTAAGCAGAGATGAGATTTGTTTGTGCAAGATCCTTGTCATATGTTCGCATTTGGAATTTCCCCCAAGTGAATATAGGGTGATGGTTGAATCTCCCCTATGATGATTCATATTCATTAGAGTGAGACATCATTGTTCCAGATGATACATAGCAGAGATGAACAAAGATGCACAATATTAGATCCCTATAATACTAGTTTATTCCCTTATTGTTGTTAGTGTATCCCCCTTATTTTTATAGTTGTACCCCTGTAACCCCCATATTGTTATTATTGTGCCCTTACATTGTTATTGTTAGGTCGACTAGGATTATATTGTGACCCCATGGACTCTTATATATAGAAATGATATTTTCTCATTTGTATCATCTAAGAATTGTTCATTTATGTAATATAAAGGAGTTTTCCCCCTCGCAGTGGCTTATTTATAAGGCTTTGATCTCTCTTTTCTTCTATTTTTGGAGCTGGTTTCATAACATTTGGTATCAGAGCTTTGGATTCTAGGGTTTCACGCTCCAAATAGGTCATCGTGGAATTTTCGCTAATTATTTTTTTCTACGAAGGCTTAGAAGATGAAATTTGTATCATGTGAAGAAGAAATCCTGAGGAACTTCATGTAAAAATTTTTGATCTTGGTTCGCAATATTTTCGGAGATATGATATGTGGATGTTAGGGTTTGTGTAAGCTCCCAAATTTCATATAAAAGAGATGACCTTGGGAAAATCATCATAACTCTCTCTTTGAGAATCGGATTGGAATTTTGTAAAAGGCAACTGAAAGTACACGGACTCTAGTTTCCTGTATATCAACTTCAGAGCCGAACAAGAAAACGATGACACATGGAACACCGTACAAGTTTTCTATACTGAACCAATCTGTAATTCGGTATTTGTGGGATATTGGGAATAACTTTGGCTTGAAGAATCCAAATCAGGTCAGACCTATGGCATTGGAAATAAGATTCAGAGGGATACTATAGGACCGAATTTCAGATATTGAAGATCTGAAATCACATACATAACCCATGTTTAATATCGACCTCCTAAAAAGAAAGAAAAAGGTGTGTACTTATTTTTTTAAATTGCATAATGTTTGTTTGAAAAAGTAGTTTGAAGTGATTCCAAGGGCATATTGAAACATTTTTATCAGCATTGGGTTCTATAATGCCTCCAAAAGATAATTCCACACCCATTAAGCCCTTAGAAATCTCTACTATGACGCATGAAGAGGAAGAATTGCAGTATGAGATATCAAAATTACGGTATCAAGTGCAACAAATTTCGATCTTACAAAGAGAAATCAAAGATGAAATATATGGTTTAAAATAAAAAATGGAGGCTAAGTTGGATGGTTTGTAGGATCAAGTGAAAGCTAATATGGATGATAAAGTAGTGGAAGATCACATCGAGCATCAACAACAAGTTCTCCAATTCTCAAAGGATAACCTAACTTTGGTGCAGAATCGAATGAAACAATAAGAAGATCAACATCATAGAGAAAGAAGTTTTGAAGCAGTGACATAAACAAGAACTCGATAACTACCAAATCGATCAATTTCAGAGTATCTTCGTAAGTGGAAGAACTTACCCATTGAATATTCCACATGGGAGGATAAGAATTTTATATAAAAACATCCAGAAATAATCAAGCCTTGAGGGAAACACTTGTTTGAAGGAGAGGGGCATGTTAGATCCCTATAATACTAGTGTATTCCCTTATTTTTTTTAGTGTAGCTCCCTTATTGTTATAGTTGTACCCTTGTAATCCCCATATTGTTATTATTGTTCCATTAAATTATTATTGTTAGGCCGAATAGGATTATTTGACCCCATGGACTCCTATATATAGAAGTGAGATTTTCTCATTTGTTTCATCCAAGAATTGTTCATTTATGTAATATAAAGGAGGTTTACCCCTTGAAGTGGCTTATTTCTAAGGCGTTGATCTCTCTTTTTTTCTAATTTTGGATCCGGTTTCATATATTTCTAAGGAATTGATCTCTCTTTTCTTCTATTTTTGGATTTGGTTTCATAACACACAAAGAAAACATAGATATTTATTGCAGAAAGAAATTCCTCACTAGCTGAGAAGGAGTGTTGCAAAATTGAGAGCTTAGGGATGAATTTATAAAAATAGAAAGCCTAAAAATAGAAAGTCTAAAAATAGAATTTTTAAAAATAGAAAGTATCAAGTATGCATTTATAAAAATAGTTAAATCACCTTGCATTAATTGATAATCAAGTATGTTGATGGAAAATTAATTTCTTATAGAATAATTTGGTTGGGTTTTCCCCTTGTGGGGTTTTCCCTGGTCATTGACGTAACTTCTCTATCTCATTGATTTCTTGGTTTTCTTCCATTGTGCACATGGTTTATATGGTTTATTTTCTATCTAAAATTACTTAAATTAATTTTCAACATAAAGAAGTTATGGATTTAAGTGATTTTAATAGCATAAAACATCAAAATTTGAAAAAATAGTAAATACCTTTAGACATAACTATATTGCAAAATATGGTAGATTTCTTCAATCTGTCAGATAAACATGTAGCCATTGGCCAACTTGTTCAGTTATTAGTGAAGTGCATAATGAGGATAGTTCCAAAGCCTCAACACTGCCTAAATTGACTTATAGAGTCTTACTATTTTTTACTGTTATATGATTCTTAATGGAATTTAAGTTTCCTAAAGAACTATTAATTAGCATCACGGCCATGCCAAAATTAAATGAGTTCCTAAAAAGGTTCACTTTAGTATTTGGTAAAAAATAGCTACTGTAATTTGCTACTATAGATCGACAATAAAAAATTATTGATCTAACATTGGATTTGTAGGAGATAAATAGGCGTAGCTTCAAAGACTTATCCATTGGATATTATTCCATTTTCTTGCATGTTTTCGTGTTATTCCATTCCCTTATATGTTCCACCATGGTTTATATAGCTTCATCACACTTGTAGTGATGCATATATAAGAGACTAGAATTCTGATGCAAGTAGAGTATAACTTAGGATATAATTGAAAATTTTGCAAAAGGGCTATTTGGAAAGTGTTTTTATGAACAACATTGTAACAATCGATCATGATCATCAATAATTTATGAGTGATACGAAGAATGCTTTTATAAATAAAGTTGTAATAACTAAACATTGATATCCAAAATTTCTAATCAACCAATGCCTATCTCTCAGGATACAATAAACACATCTCCAAATATTAATTTATAAAAATAATATTTAAAAAATAAAACATCAATACTTAAGTATATTTGAGACATGAAATAAAAACTATAAATTATATTATTTTTTAAATTAATTAAAATTATTCCCTAATTCAATTGGTGATCAACATGTTATGAAGTATTGTGTTCCAAGAGGCACTCTCCACCCCATTATGGTAGAGATTTTGTAATGTAATTTAATGTCCTATAAAATTTTTGACCATATAGAAATAAATATTAAATTAAGTTAAGTTAAATTAAATTAATTATATTTATTACTATCAATAAAACATTTTGACATGGTGAAATTACAAAAAAATAAAATATAAACTTAATATTTATATTTATAATTATTTATAATTAATAATTATACCAACCTAGATCCATCCTAACTCTGTATCTACCAAGCACCATGAGAGATGTAATCTCTCAATATGCAAACCCCTTTTCGAGTGAAAAGAGATTTGATATCTCTGGGCGCTTTGTAGTTTTGAAGTTAAGATGGATCTAGGCTGTAATGTCCCGAAATGGAAATCAACAGAATTTTTCACCACTGAAATGTTCCTTTGTTGGAAATATGAACAAGGCTATTTCAGAGATAGAATGAGAGGCATTTTACCAGTTATTTCACCTCTAAAGAGAGGATGAGAACCGGAGGCTTCCTGGCCCTTACTCAGACTTTGCCTATAGATATGCAAATATTTCTTCCTTCAGGAAGATCTTGCTCAAAGGATGAGCTACAGCAACATCTGAACTTTAACAAGAAGTAGAAACAATGAAATATCTTTACTCATAAAATGTGAGAAGAATATAAATCTGATTTATAATCTGCAGCAGAAAAAGATATACAAACTCCTTGAGGAATATGTCTCTCAAGGTGAGCTTAAATTAGCCTCTAAGGAAAATGTACATGCAATGGAGAAACAAGCTGCTACATAACCCAACACTCTATAACTGCGCAGTCTATAAGGGAAAATGACTGCAAATAGATGTGAATACAAGGATATAACAATGTCAGCTCAAGAAATGAGGGAGAGAAATCTCTCAACCCCTGAAAATAACTAACTAACAATCCTTAGAAGGATTGGCTGCAATACATGTACAGAATGATAAATTACAAAAATGCCGGAGTAGTTGGGCAACTACTGTAGCTTAATAATAATACATGAATGGAGAAGGGGAAAGACGCTGCAAACAATATAGCAACCTCCTCCAATTATCTTCTAAGTGAAAGGCTGCTCCTTTCGTTGAAGATTACACTCTCCAATCCCCTTGGTGATTCCTCCTGCAAATGCCCTCTGAAAATAATGCTATAAGAGGGAGTGACTGTGCTGGGGCTGAGATGAAACACTTGGCCCTATGCCAAAATCTGCATATAAGCTCCAGAAATGTCCTTTCTGATTTATTAGAGAAATAAGAACTCCTCCTCTCCAGACTAGCTTAGGAAATGGTGGGATGATGATCCCTCACTGCTACCTCCAGCAACTCCAATGAATCTGCCCAACATAAACACTATAGCTGAAAGAGATGGCTTTGGCCTCAAGCCTAGATGCGAGGAAGATGAAGAACAACTCCTCCAAGGCCTCCCAAGGAAGAAGAGAATATTTCTAAACAAAAATCTCCCTTGTGCTAAGCAGCACAAGCTATCTCAGTTGAACAACTGAAGAGAGCTGCAAAATCGAATTCTCAAGCATGAAAATGAACAATGGCTTTCCTTCACCTTTTTATGCAAGGAATGCTTTCCTTGCCATGGACCCCACTCATCTTAGGGTTTCTCTTATTTCAAATTTCCCTCCTTCCCAACTGCGCATTCTTCATGAGCAAGCTTCTCCTTTAAGCCACGTTTTTGACTTGGTCAACCAGGGTCTAGTTAACTTGCCTCTGGCCCTTTTCACACTAGGGAATGCCAAATTTAGCCACTTAAGTGACTCATGCACATTAGGAGAGTTTTATTATGCTACTACATGGGCTCCCTTACCCATTTTATTCCTTTTATTATCATAAAATAAAAATTAGTGTTCCAAATACTTTAATGAAAAATTTGGAACATTACATAGGCATACAAATATATTAAAAATAAATTATATATATATATGTGTGTGTGTGTGTATAAAAATAAATAAAAAATATATATAGGTATATATAATCTTTATATAATATATATATATATATATATATATATATATATATATATATATATATATATATATATATATATATATATATATTATACCTAAAGATTATATATACCTATATATATTTTTTATTTATTTTTATACCTAAAGATTATATATATATATAATGAATGATGATCTTTACAATGAGGGCCCCTGGATTAAATATACCCTTGGGTGATTTTACATGACAAGTGATGATATTTTGATCACGCCCTTCTATCTAAATTAATTATAATTAATATACATTTGATTTTTATACATAACATTGACTTAGTCAAGAAAAATGTTTTTTCCTCAAAGCATAGGTAATGAAGAGTGTTGTTGACAAAAATATTATATCTCCCAAGAGGACTCCTCTTTTGGTAGGTTCTTTCACTTAATAAGATATTCTTTAATGATTCATGATAACAATTTCTTTTACCTATTGGTGATGATTCCTTCTTGTTAGAAAAAAATCTTCCCTTCATCATCTAATGTTGGAAGTTTCATCTATGTTGCTTGGTGTTTTCGTAGTGTTTGTTTAAGGCAAGATACATGGAAAATGTTGTGAATGTGACTTTTGGCTAATCTTTTTGTTAATTTGATAAAGTCGATAACTTTGGTGCCAATATTTTTTTTTCCTCTTTTCTTTAGGGATAATTACTTGTAAGGTTGAATCTTAACAAATATCCATTCTCCAACCTCAAATTCTATTTCTGTTTTACATTGGTCAACTTATTGTTTCATACGATTTCTTGCAAAATTTAGATTTTCTTTTAGTTCTTGAAAGAAATTTTGAGTTTTTCCTTATTGATCTTTTATTGTTGGAAAGTTTGTTTTGATAATGGAAAATTCCTTGCATATAGGAGACTCATCAACATAAAGAGCTTGAAATGGGGTCATTTTTGTTGAAGTGTGTGATAAGTGCAATTGTACCACCATTCAGTGAGTTGTAACCATTGAACCCACTTATTTTGTTTGTCAGTTTCATAACAATGAAGTTAAAAAATTTATTTATATTTTCTATTTGATCATCTGTTTGAGGATGATAAATTGAACTCATGTTGAGGTATGTTATAATATGTTTGAAAATTTTCCTCCATAAATTACCTTTAAATTTGAGGTCTCCTAACGATGACTTTAGGCAATCTATGTAATTTGTAGATATTTTTGCAAAATATCTTAGATATTTTTTTTCAGATTCTAATTACTTTATTCCCATAAAGTGTGCATACTTGGTGATCCTGTTGAATTCTACGAGGATTTTGTATTTTCCATTCAACACGGGTATCCCTTCAATAAAGTCCAACGATATTTTTTCCCACTTTTGGTCTAGAATACTTATGGGGGTCATAATGTTCTCACTTTTTTTTTTCATTGATCACACACTACTACATATTTTTTAATATCATTATTCACACCCTTCTAAAAAAACGATTGATGTGCATTATATTATGTTTTAAAAAATACCACATGTCCTACTGCTGGTGAATGATGGGGTTCATTGATAAATTTGGACTTAAATTTTGAATTTGGGCTTAGGTAAATTCTTCCTTTATATTGGAAAATATTGATTTTCCATTCAAATTTTTAATTCTGAGAAATAATATTGATTATAGTACATGTTTACGGATCTCTTGCATACTCACTTTGAATTTCATTAAGTAATTCAAGGAAAACAGAAATCACAAGAATTGATGAATATTCATCTTTTTGGGATAGAGAATTTTCTACTATGTTGTCATTCTCTTCTAATGTAATATCTCCATGTCAAAAGTGGAATTTTTTTTAATCCATTTTTGATGTTCTGTAGAAAGTTTTTTTTTGTTGGAGAAGGTGTTGAAAATTATTATGATATGATATTATCAAAAACTTTTGAAAACTATTATTATATGTTTGTATCAAAAACTTACTTCTCAATAGATATTGGCTCCCCTCCCCTTGGCTAATCTGTGCATAATGGCAAGCATTTCCTTGTGGTATGCAGATTTTATAAATTCTCTTTTATTGAACTTCCTACTTTCAAATGTTGTTGAATGGATATCTTACATCAACACTGCTCTTATTTCAAAACATGAGGCGTCACATTCAATTACAAAAGGTTTTGAAAAGTCTAGAGTTGATAATACATGTGTAATGGACATAATTTCCTTTAAGGTTTGAATAATGTTTTTCCATATCATCCAATTGCAATGAGTTCTCTAAAAGTTTTGTGAGGCGTTTGGTTACATGAGAATAGTTTTGAATAACACTTCGATAATATCCTATTAAACCCATAAATCCTATTGATTTAGAAATGTTAGTTGGTTTGGGCCATTGTGTGATAGCTTTAATATTGTTTGGATCTACCTTCACTCCTTCCTACGATATCACTTGACCCATATACTCTATTTCTTCCTTTACGAAGGTCCATTTTGACATATTCACATAGAATTGGTTTTTTTCCAGAAGAGAAAGAACTTTCTCTGAGTATTTAAGATGTTCATCCCATGTTTTACTATAAACTAGAATATCGTCAAATAAAAATGGCACAAACTTCCTTAAGCATGGTTGGAATACCTCATTCATGGTAGACTGAAAGGTTGTTCTAGCATTATTTAACCCAAAAGGCATTGCTTTCAACTTGTAATTACCTTCATGAGTTCGAAATGTGGTCTTCATGATGTCTTCTAATATTATTATGATTTGGTAGTATTTGGATCTCGAGTCTAATTTTAAAAAATATTGGGCTCCATGAGGTTCTTCTAACATTTAATCTATGAAACGAATAGGGAACTTGTTCTTAACCATTATCTTGTTCAATCCTCTATAATCTATACATAGTCTAAACAAGCCATCCTTATTTCGAACTAGAATCACAAAAACAATGTAAGGCTTCCGTTTTTCGTGATTATACCACATTTTAAAGGATCCTAGACTCTTTTTTCAATTTCGGTTTTCTAATGATGTGGATATCTATATGGTTTGATGTTGATATGGTTTTATTGTAACTTGACTTCGATTATTTTATCAATCTCTACTTCAGGGGGAATCTACAGGGGAAGATTTTGTAATACCCTTTTTTTATTAACTTCCAAACCTCAAGGGGTTCCTAGTTAATCAATTTCAAATCCAACATTTCTATATAATGAAATTGAACTATATATGCTTGTGCTCATTTTTAGATAAATTTCACCATCTAATGGAATGATACAATTTCATTTTTAGGTGGTTTGAACCATATAGCATATATTTATTTCCTTCCCATCTAAAATTTATAAAAAAAAATTATGGTTGGAAGAGAAAGTGCCTAATATTTGTAGCCAATGGACACCTAGGACCGCATCCACTCCTCCAAGAGGAATGATGTAAACTGGGGATTCTAAATTGTAGTCTAAAATCCACAATATAACCTTATGAAATTTTCCTACTCCTTTGATTTTCTCTCCATATACTACCATCACTTTAAATATTAGGCATTGGACATGTGAAAACTCTGAGCTTTTTTGCAAGATTTGAACCCAAAAAAATTGAGTGCTTCTTGTATCAATTAGAGCCATTACAATGTTCTTTTTGATATGTCATTTTAACTTTAAGGTCCAGGGCTAGGCTATTCCTATCATGGTGGATAATGATACTTGTAAAAAAATTTCTCCATCTGATTCTGGTGAAATTTTTTGAGGATCCTCAATTTCTTCTATGTCTGATTCTTCACTATCTAAATCATTTGTTGCTTCACATTTATAGAACTTATTGGTATCATTCCCCTTGAAAAATTTGTGTCTGGGGTCCCATTTTTCACCACAATGTTTGCATTTATATTCTATTATTATTTTCACCTCCATATTATATTTTCCTCTTTTTCATGGATGTGGTGGAACATATTTTGTATTCTCAATGTTAGAAGTTTGGGAAAACCTTCTTCTTGAATATATTCTTGCAACTTTTGGAAACAATATTCTTTCAAATTTATTTTCTGCAATTTTTGCTTTCCATATTGCTTCTTCTATTGATGTAACATCATGAAGCTTAAGTTAATTCTAGAGATATGGTTTAAGCCAAGTGATTTATTATTTAATAAGACATTTTTTTAATAATTTGGGTACTCATATAGCTAGTGTTTCCCATTCTCTAATCTACTCATGAACACTTCCCTTTTGTTGTATTCTAGTTAGTTATATGAAGAAATCTTCTTCCTTGACATTCTAGAATTGTTTAAATAAAGCATTTTTGAATTTAATCCATATAGTTTCATAGGATGACTTCTTACACCACATATACTAGTTATGGAAAGCATGGATGCAAAAATTATTTTATGCTTTATTTTCAAGCTGCATGGATGCATGCTTTATTTTTTCATATTCATTGTCAATATTATAAATTTCAAAATATTCACCTTATTGAACCATGCTACATTGTGTTTCTCATAATTGTCAAATTTTGACAACTCGAGGTTTGCTCTTCATTGGCATGTGACTGTCGGTGGATTGAAAGAAGGAATTTCGTTTGAAATCAACATATTATGAAGATTCTTATATTGTTTGGTGGATTGGGTATGGTAGACGAATATGGAGATTAGGGCATGTGTTGAAAATGTGATGGGTTTGATGTATTTGTAGAGTCTTGTTGTTGAGTCATTGCATTATTATTTTATTGAAAGATTAGGCTCAACATACTCATCACTTGAATGATATTATGATCAACCAAATTTTGTAGGTATTTTTTATTCTTGTGACTAGCATTATAATTTTCCTGAAGCTGATTCTCTAAAATCTTTTATTTATCTTGGAACTTATTAATTTTTGCGTCATTTTGGTTGAACCTATTCTTTTTATATTTTTTTACTAAATTTTATCATCATCATTTTTGAGTCATTAGTGGTGTATTTCATTCCAGTTTGACTCTCATTTTTTTTAATTCATATAATAATAATAATAATAATAATAATTTTTTAATTTGTATAATTATTAATTAAAATTATATAACTATAACTATATAATATTAATGAAATATAAATTAATTAATTATATAAATACATATTAACTTACATGATTTTGAAATAACGACAAGGAACCAGATTTGGGGCATGACACTTGGGGTGTGGACACGATGCTTGTCAGGATGTGTTGGGGAATAGAACTAGGACGACGAAAACCCAAGTTATTGGGAGAATGTGGACAAATTTTCAGTGGAAACAAAAGTGGTCCAAAAAAGGCTAATGATGATTGGGGGACAAGGATGAATGATACTTGAATCATGTTAGTTTATTGTGTTTGAAACAAATAAGTGGATTTCAAAGGAAGATGGGGGTGTCATGAACCAGGAGGGAGAGAAAACAAAATAGGAATGTGGATGGGATTTGTACAACAAGACAAGTGGAGGATCTGTGGTTGTCTTAGTGAATAGGGAGCAACGACAATGGTCAGCTCTAATACTAGATGAAGTAGACAACTCTATTAAACATAAATTATATATATTATACAAAATGTAATGAATGATGAATGATGCTCTTTACAATGAGGGCCCCTAGCTGAAATATAGCCTCGAGTTCCTTTACATGAGGGGTCATGATATTTTGATCATTTCCCTTCTTCCTAAATTAATCATAATTAATATACATTTAATTTTTATAGATAAAAAAACATAGGATATCATTTGAACTTTTGAAAAGGGCTATTTGGAAAGTTTTTTTATGAGA